>PIJE02000042.1:828817-1043235 GCA_002895965.2 Coryphaenoides rupestris | reverse complement strand
AGACACAATGTGAGATGGCTCAGCAAAGGCAGGGTGTTGGGAGCGATTTTGGTCCTTCAGAAGGGAATTAGCAGGCTTTTCTTGGCCAGAGCTGGAGAAGTCATGGAAAGCAACAACACTTTTTTCTCGTCGTTTTTAAAGGATGGAGAAAAAGATTGGACAATGTGGCTTTTTTGGTTTGATATCATTGCACAACCTGGATTTAACTGAATATGAAGCTTACAGGGCAAGGACAATTCAATTTTGTGAACTTGATGACAGCTGTCCGCTCCTTTCAGAGGAAACTTGAGGTGTTCAAGAAGACCTGCAGGGAGACTGTGTTACACTTCCCAGCAGTGCAGGAACAGGTTCAGGACAGAGAGATGTGTTTCTTTTGTTGACTTTGTTGATAAGCTGATTGAAAACTTCAGCAAACGTTTTGACAGCTTCAGCTTTGGACAGCAGCTCACCATGTTCATTCAGAACCCATGATGTCAGAGGGTTCTCAAAGGAAGTCACACAGCAATTCAAGTGGGCAAATGCTGGGCTTCTCCAGATGCAACTGGTTGATCTCCAAGCAGATGTGGCCCTGAAAGAGCAGTTTGGAAGAACTGACCCTGCCACTTTCTGGCTCCAAATGGTCTCTGAGACAGCTTTACCAGGTCTGAGGAAAGTAGCCCTGTACATCTTGACCATGTTTGGCTCCACATACAGCTGTGAGGCAGCTTTCTCCACAATGAACATAATTAAAACTAAATATCTAAAACTAATAAAATCCTGGCAGGACAAGCTAGTTCTCAATTCACTGAACAACAGAAAGTGGGAAGACATGAGAAACTGTAAAACTAAAATTGTTAAGATGTTTTGAGATCTATATGTTGTAAAATTGGTAGAGACTGTTAAGTCGAGTTGTGAAAGTTACAGAAAAAGGGAAATTCAAGCTGCTGCTACACTTTATTTTATTTTTTATGAAATTAAGCACTTTGTTTTAAGATGCACAATTTAAATATAATTTTAAAATGCAGCCCTTCTTTAACTTGATAATAGAATATTGTTCATAGGCTATATCTAAAGTAGCGTATTATATATGTTTCAATGTTAACAATACATTTTGTTAAAATGTTTTTAACTTGTATTTTCCTTGATTTGACAGTCCATTGTTGATTACAGACGTTGATAAAACTACGAGGCTACTTCTGTACTTCACAATCATAACGCAAGTTAGACATTATGATGTTCCGGACCTTTGCTTGAGGAGATTTTCTCTAACTGGACCTTTTCAAATTTTAGTTGAATACCCCTGCTCTACATGGCCTGGCACCCCAGTACATCTCAGAACTTATTCACCCTCTCTCCAATCCCAGGACACTCAGATCCTCTGACCTGCTCCTCCTGTCAGTGCCTTGGTCGAGGTTAAGGGCTCTGGGCGACCGCGCTTTCTCAGTTGCTGCCCCAAAGCTCTGGAACACCATACCATACTCAATCAAATGTTCCCCGTCCATTGTACTCTTCAAAAACAAACTTAAGACACATATGTTCAGCCTGGCATTTGAATGTCTGTGAAGTTTTCCTGACTATTTTATCTATTTGTTTTAACGTATATGATTTTATTGCTTTGTTCTTATTTTTGACTGCTTTTATGTTTTCACTGTACAGCACTTTGGTCATCCAGTGGTTGTTTTAAATGTGCTATATAAATAAACTTGATTTGATTTGATTTGATATCAGTGGGTATAATCCTGTGTCGTAGGGTGGTGGCCGCACTTTAGAGGGTATTTTTTATCCCTATTAAACATCTCCCTTTCTGTTTTTTCTTTTTGTCTCCAATTTTCCCCTTCCTTCTTAAACATGGATAGTATTATCCTTTCTCTTTCCCTTTTCTCTATTATTTTCTTTCCTGTTTTATTAAGCTTGTGATTTTTCATCATTACTTCCATCTCCTCACACACCACCACATCAAATGTCCCCTCCTTTGGCCATTTAGTTCCTGCTTTCCCTGTTCTTTTCTCCCATTTTTCTGAGATCTTCATTATCTCATCTTTATTTAACGGATTCTTTTTACGCAATATCTGTACCGCTGATAATACGGTAGAAATATTACTTTTTATATTATATTACTTTTTATATTAAAGAGCTTTCTAATTCTTAATTGTGTGCCTCTAAATGAACCGCTGCAGAAATTATTTCTCTCTATTCACCAGTTCTATAATGTGGAACTGAATCAATTAAGGATCTTACCTATAGTATCCTAATCAAAAATCAAATGAGGAAACCTCACTTTGAATCAACAAAAAATCAATCCAAAAAATTCATCAATTAAATGAGAATCAATTTAGAAAATCAATAAAAAAAATCAATAAATTAAATGAAAATCAATTTAGAAAATCAATCCAAAAATATATCAATAAATCATCTATTTATTATCATCTAAAATATGCTTGTTACTTCCTCATAGATAAACAGGTTTTCTCTACACTTTTTATAAAGTCCAAATAGTTTAAAAGTACACACTAGGATTAAGCATACTAATATAAGATTAACTTGAATGTCTTCTGTTTTTATCTCAACACAAAGCCTTAGCATTAGCTTTTTTGTACAAACTAAAATTATTTGCAAACTGGACACTAGGGGCACTGTTTCATTTATCTGTTTCTTTAACTGTTCTCATCAATGAAGAAGAAAACTGATACTCTGACAACTTCCTGGACTACAACATGCAGTGCAGGTTTCCAACACTTGGGGTGCTCCTCTCTTTACTCGACTTTAATTAATACTTGGTATTGTGAATTAAATGCAAGAACACATATATCTTATAAACGCTTTTGACAGAGAAATAACTAAGTTAATATATCATTCACTACTTATATCAATGCTTGAATTCTTCAATCAATCTACCCTTCTTCGCATCTACTCATATTATAGAAAGAGAGCAATAATAACTACTCTTTTATTTTATTTAATTTTTATTTTTACCTCTCCCACTGATTCCAACCACAGGGGCTGGACTTTATTATTTTTTACCTCTTCCACTGATTCCAACGACAGGGGCTGGACTTTATCACGTAGTCCACCTCCTCTCGCAGGGACACGCCCTCCTATAGTCCTGGCTTGTCTCAGCGAATCTCCCACCAGTCTCTCTGAACCACCGAGCCGACACAACCTAGCGGTGTCCTGCACCGACAACACACACAACGACTAACATATAACATAGAACAAGAACTAACATATAACATAGAACAAGCACAGACTTTTAAACAAACAAGTAAGGACCTTTACAAGCTAGCTATTCAACAATTGGTGTATTTAATGCACTTTCACTCATTTAACACTGGAATGCAATCTAAATGAAAACAACTCAGAGAATGTTTTTGTTTTTTTTAACACTCACACAACTTAACATCGCACAAAAATGACCACACAGTGTTTTTATATTTTATATTCGTCAATTTAAATCATAACTGAAGTAAGCTTCTAAGCGCTGACTTATTTTCAATTTCTTTTTTATCGCACGTCGCCTACCGTAGTCTTTCTGTACGCCTTTTCATAACTCGCCTACGTAGTATTACTGTACGCCGCCTATCGTGGTCTTACTGTATGTTTATCATATCTCGCCCACATAGTTTTTTAATGTGCGTCGCCTACCGTAGTCTTTCTGTATGCCTTTTCACAACTCGCCTACGTAGTATTACTGTACCTAATATTATCGCTTTACTGTTTTACCATAGTCACAAACTTAACCTATGATGGAATGGAGAGCTCCCCTCCCACCTTTTTTAATTCCTCTCACTCTCTCTCTCTCTCTCTCTCTCTCTCTCTCTAGAGACCTGTCCGTTCAGTGCATAGTACCTTTCTAATTGTACTATCACAACGGTATCCACAGGGTTTTCAGGTTATGGGTGTTATGGTGAGTGTTATGGGTTAGTGCATGCACTGTCATTCATCCCAGGTCTACCCTTTACCCCTCTCACATGGGTTATACTATCGTTCGTAAATTTGGAGAGATACTTTTACTTACTGCTTTGGCGTTAGGATGGGCCAGGCTCAGGACACACAATTTTCTATAACTAATAAGTAAGAACGTCGCTTACCCTTTTTTTAGTTGAGTGGCCACTCTTTTGTGTGACCCGCACCAGAACACCACCCCACGACGAAGCAGCCTACTGGTCCCTTTCCAATCGTGTTCGTTACGCCAAATATGTCGTGGATTTTACCAATACTCTGACATTCGTAAGAGGGAGATCAGGAAGACCAAAGTTTGAAAGTTAAAGACTTTATTTGTCACAGCCAATAGTAACGCAAAGTCTGAGTCAAATCTGCAGAGAAGAATGCCACACCCTACTCAGCTCTGTCTTTTAAACCCAATGCACACATGTTTACATCAAACATTACAAACCCTATAAGGATAACGCTATAGAATACCATACGCATAGATTCTCTCCCTGTTCCTCAAGAACAGGACACCTTGTTTAGTTTGGCTCATGTCCTTCTTTGGACATTCAGTCTGCGCTTCTGCCTCGCATACTTCGTCTTCACACGCACGTCAGACGCAAAGAGCTTTCAACGTAAACATATTGGAAGCAGGGATCGTTCAATCTAAACATAGGTGGCTTTCAACGTAAATATATTGGAAGCAGGGATCCTTCAATATAAACATATGTGGACATGTGTGTCTCTAATTGTTTTCTGTATTTCTCCACAGTTAATTCACACACACAGCATATTGGCAAGATATTCTTAATAATGTACTGGAAAATATCTCCCATAGGCACTCGCCGCCGGCTGCCACACACCCCCCTCCTCAGCTCTGACCTGGAGGGAGGGGCGATCCATGAACCCAGGGCATCTCTCTGGGACAGCGCGTCCGCGTTCCCATGGGCAGCTCCGGACCTGTGGACAACAGTAAAGGTTGGAACCAGCGGGTGACCCTGGCGTTATTCTCTTCATTACTTGACATCCACACTAGCGGTGCATGATCTGTTACCAGGTGAAGTGCCGTCCCAAAACATAATATTTCAGTTCCTCTAGGGCCCATTTGATAGCCAGGCATTCCTTCCGATTGATGAATATGATTGAATGCTCCTCACCTTCACGTAGCTGAGAGAGGATGGCACCCACCCCGGTTTCTGACACATCTGTCTGCACCACTAGAAGTTGGGTAAAGTCGGGGGTCACCAGCACTGGCTCGCACACAAGACGTCTTTGATGGCCACGAAGGCTGCCTCCGCCTCGGCCGTCCACAGGACCCGGTCTGGCAGTTGGCTTCGAGTCAGGTCCGTCAGGAGGGCTACAAGAGAGGAGAAATGGGGGACAAATCGCCGATAGTAGCTAGCGAGCCCAATGAAGACTCGCACCTGCTTTTTGGTGTGGGGGCGGGGCCATTCCCGAATCGCCTCGACCTTTCCTACCTGGGGTTTGACGCATCCGCGTCCGATGGTGTACCCCAGGTAGTCTGTGTCTTGGAGGCCGAGGCAACACTTCTTCGGGTTTGCCGTCAGGCCCGCTCCCCGCAGAGCCCCCAGCATGGCGTCGACGTGTCACAGGTGGGTCCCCCATTTCCCCATGTATCACAATGTCGTCCAGATACGCCGCCGCATACTCACGGTGGGGTCGGAGGACCCGGTCCATCAACCTCTGGAAGGCTGGGCGGAGCATTAGATAATGGAATAACCCCTCCGGGTTGCAAACGCAGTTTTCACTCTGGCTTCAGGGGCCAGGGGTACCTGCCAGTACCCCTTAGTCAGGTCGAGGGTCGTGATGGTCGTGATGCCGTCCCCAGGCATTTGATCAGGTCGTCAACTCGGGGCATGGGGTAGGCGTCGAACTTGGAAATAGTATTAAGCTGTCTGAAGTCATTACAAAATCGGATGGAGCCATCAGGCTTGGGTACTAATACGATCGGGCTACACCATTCACTGTTAGATTCCTCTAATATCCCAGCCCTCAGCATATTGTTTACCTCGGTTCGGATAGCCTCTCTCCTCGACTCTGGGATCCAGTAGGGTCTTAGCTTCACCATTTTTCCTGGCTCGGTGATTATGTGATGCTGTTTCAGCTCGGTGTGCCCAGCCTCTGTCGAAAACACGTCTCTGTTTCGGTTGATCAGCTCCTGTAGGTCTTGTCTCTGGCTTGGTGCTAGTTGTTCTCCCATCGGGACCTCAATCGGCACGGTCTTGACACCAAGCTGAGGAGGAGGAGAGAGGGAAAACAGCACATCGCGGGCCACCCATTTTTTTAACAGGTTGATGTGGTATACCTTTGTTGGCGGTCTTCGTCCTGGTTGCCTCACCTTATAATTCACTTCCCCCATTTTCTCCAGTATTTCGTAGGGACTGTGCCCTGTGTTATGTGACAATAAAACACTTTGACACTTTGACTTTGAGTTTTACTTTAAGAAGTGTGCCATTCATTGAAAAAAAATTTGCGAAACAACCCAGGATGAAAATGGTAACATTTGAGGAAAATGTTCAGCAAGATGAGCCCGAGCAGAGGAGTAGTGCAGGAGAGATGCAATCAGGAAAGTGATAGCAGCAGGTGTGTGAGAGGACATTAAACATTAAACATATGAGCATTATAAAAAAGCAAAAAAGCTCGTTCATTTTGTTCATTTTCATTTTCCAATGAGGTAGAGTGCTCGCCATATTGAATAAGAACTATTCTGTACATGTACTGTATGGTATGCGTGATATCTGAAAAGAAAAAAACCCAGGCCACCAAACCAAGTTGGCTAGGGGCCCATCAAACATTCATGCCCAGGGGGTCTGTAACTTGATGATCCGGGCCTGTGTCTGAGTCTCACTCCACTCGACCATGAAATATGCAGGTTGTGCAACAAACGTAACCACTGGAATACAATGGAAGGGGAAGTGTGACATCTAGTAGCTTATCAATTGCACCTTTATGCTCATCTTACACATTTTCTACAGGAAATGCATTTTCTAGTGTTTCTTATAACAATAAATAAAGCTGAGTTACAAACATACAATGTGAGTGGACTATAATAAACATAGAATTTACAAATTAAAAAGGTCTGAAAGAACAGAAATTCTTTGCCATTATCCATGCTGCGACCTACGTACAGGCTGTTCTATGCAACAGAGGGAATCAAGGGAAGGTCAACATTCTCAGGTAAATACAACCTGTTTATATATTGCCAATTTAATGCAATTTATGGATGTAAAAATCCAACATGTACTCCCTTTAATAAATGGAGATAGACAGGGGATCCATATTTTGGCAGAGATGCATTTTTTGTTGTAACACCTGTTACAACACTTCAGATTCAAGCCACAGAAGAACTAAGTCACCTGAAGAACACATACTGAAGATCCAGATATTAGATAATACAGATCATATATATAATGCTTCTGTTCTGTTTGGACGCATGTTTTTTGTAAGGTGTTGCCTCTGCAAAGATGTGCGTTTGACAACCTGCAACCAGTGAAAAGTTGACCTACGAAATGGTGGCACATATAGCTCTATTGCTGGCCGAATGGGACCACTTAAAATTTGTTTCTAAAACTACTACTTATAAAACAGTCTTTTACACTCTCGCTTAGAAAATCTGTGCAGGCAGAAGGCTGGCATTGATTCATTGTTTTTATGTATTTATTCTATGAAATGTATTCAGCGACATCATCATAATCAATCTACAGACGCAAATAGTGCTTTCAAAGAGGTTTATTGAAATAAATTTTTTAAAATTATGTTAAGTTCAAATTCATAGTGCTATTAGACAATCGGAACCACACACACAGATATTGCTTTCAAGGGGGTTTATGGAAATACATATTTTTTCTATAAAGTTCAATTTCATAATGCTCGTAGACAATCCTAAATATTTTGTTTCATTTTTTTTTTAACAATTTGATAAGAGTGATGCATGATGGACACATGAAATACTATCACTAGCCATGTCCCAGGATAGGCCTTTATCACAGCTGTGTAATGGTAGGGGTGAGCACAGGTATCTCATGCCATTAATTATCTTAACTTAATGAGCTACACCTGTCTTCACCTCTACTATTACACATCTCTGATGTGTAAGGCCTATTAAGTTCAATTAAAAACTGCCCAGATGTATCCACAACTGAAATATGTTGGTGGCCATACAGACAGAGTATACACACCGCCATTTCCTTCAAAACCCCCCAAAAGAAAAGAACAAAAGTATGTTTAGTGAGTGTAGTCCTATTAATTAATGAAAACTTTTTGTATCCAATTATGTGCATCAGGTGACATATTTGAACACTGCATGTTAAGGCCAGATAGTTTAGCCCAGATATGCACAGCTAGTCGTAATGTGTATAGGCCATTACTACGTGGGCAGGAAAATTAAGATGAAGAAATAGGATCAGAAATATGTTAAATGCTCTTATCTTAAAATACCAAGCAAAGCATAAACGACCTAAATCAGCCCTACTAAAAGAAACAGATTCAAGCACTCCTGAACAGTTTTTTTTCCCCGAGGACTGCAACTCAGGCATCACTCTGGAACAGAGCTTAGCAACACAATGAACAGATATATTTATTTATCTACTAGCATCTAGAATTCTTTATTTCCGCCATTATTCACTGTCCCTCTCTTCCATAACTCGGAAGTACTATATATGTTTATATTTATAGGCCTCTCCTGCCACTCGGAATTGTTCAGTGTTTTTAAGCATAACGCAAAAAAAGAGTAGCTGCGTCGCCTCACTTTCGCTCATTGAATTAGTCTCAGTGCAGCATGCAGTAAAAATGTGCACTATATTAAGTCATTTTCATCATTCAGTACTTTTCATACCCATAGTTATTTACTATCAATCATTGACATTTATGTTTTCAAGATTTGTTTTCCATAATTATTTCTGTAATCTGCATTTCAAAGCATGCCAAGGAAAGGCTTTTTTTGTTTCTGCATAGTGCTGGCTATATGCATGCCACAGGAAATAGTTCCTTTACATTAGTAGACATTGTTTTTTTCATTATGTACAAAACAGTGGACAGATCAAATCCAGTGTTGTGTAAACAGTATAGATCAGTCATAGAAAGTTGGACAGAGCTGAAAAATAGCTCAGTGCAATGAGAGCTACTAATAGGTATGCCATGAGTTGAGTGTGTGTGTGTGTGTGTGTGTGTGTGTCTGAGCATGTACATTTCTGTTCTACAGAACAAATGGAATAATTCAAAAGTGTGTGTGTGTGTGTGTGTGTGTGAGTGTGAATGTGTTTGCGTGTGTGTGTGTGTGCATTCACTCGCACCGCTACTATGCAGTTTGCATTAGAACAAGAGTTTTCTACTAGTTACATGCAAATCAGACCACCTTCTAGAATTGAGGTCATAGATCTGAAGACGCATGAATTCAGGCCACTGGGTGACTATTATTGAAAACTAGAGCAGCGCTACTGTACATGCGATAGCGATGAGTGCTCACATCAGTATTTCACTTACTCCACAGAAAATATATTTCATATGCATTGTTTCATATTTCAAGACAATAAAGTCATAATAGGGTCAGTTTTATCAAATTCACACAATATACCTAAACACTAGCAATCTGGTATGGTGAAAAGCACAAACATGTCTTTGTGGAACTGTGGAAAGTATTCCTAAGGTCTCCTGATACGCTGATATTTTTAAGATTGGCCCAATGACTCATCTCAGCTTTTCCATGTATGTCACTGCACAGAAACATTATGGCTTTCATGTGGGTTTTATTCTGCACAAATCGATATGGAATGTAGGTATCAGTAGAGTTTGCGGGGTGCTCGGCTGGTGGACAGATTTGAAAATTTAACATAAGCCATTTGAACTTCTGAATAAATTATATATATATATATATAGATATATATTTATTTGTAATATGGTGGAAAACTGTCGTTTAATGTTTTGAAATAAATACTTAATAATAGTAATAGCCTCCTTCACAGTACTGCGTAACTGCATTGACAACCCAACTGTTATAACTTGATGATTTGACATTGCACTATTTGTATACAGTGTTCTCTTGCTTTGGTTCAATGCTATAAAGGTATACAAGTATACCTTTACAAAGCTTGAACTACAGTATGAAAAATTAACAGTTATTGTGACATTGAGTGTGTATTAGTGCGTATTTAGGGATTCAGTAACGCCTTAAAGGAAACTTGTAACTATCTGTGCTTGAATTCCAATACCTTTTGTGAGATTGCAAGTTGGAGTCTGGTTACGGGGGCAATGGATTCATCCTTGGAATAAAATGTTGACAATAATGAGGTGGCAAGCACTGTAGGTTGTTATTGTTCGTGTAATTATTATAAAAAATATACTACACCATTGATTGATCATGATTGGTCAATAATATTCCAAGGGTGTGCACAGTTCCCAATCAATTTAAAGATAATGGTCAAATACAACTATTGACCAGATGGTTCCATGGCAATGCAAAAACAATATCCTCAAAGCATCACAGAAGTATATTTAAATTTTAGCTGATTAAATTGATTAAAATGAAAGTAACTAATATCTTCTCTCATTGTTGGTAACTGTTGTATAAGCGGAATAAACCACTCCGGGGGGTCCCATTATTTGCAAGTAATGTAAAGGGGTGGTAGCAGCCATGGCAAAGGTTGCTTACCAATTACTTACCACTGTGGAAGGGACATCCTGTCCTGGTTTAAGTGCAGCATTCACCAAGCTTTCAAAATGCTAACGATTTTTTGAAGGGATAACCGCTTTAAAAATGTACATTGTCAATGAAGAAATCAATACATAAAAACCAGAAAGGAAAACAATATAACACACAAAGCCTTCACATATTCCACCGACAGGTTCAGAGTGTAGACTATGTCTATAAACAAAGCAACTCCAATTACAAATAAATAAATAAATTAGACAGCTTAGGCCAGCAGGCAACAGCAAAGTACAGTCAGTGTTTACAGTTACAATTAGGACAGATTTCATACAAATAACTAGTAAGTAGCAAAAGTTTTGTATTGTTATTACTTAAAGATCAATGGGAAATCCTGCTTACTTCAATTGCCTGTGTGTGTTTACCTGTAAACAGCGTGTAGGAGCAGCGTGTAGGATGGGGACTCTACTGGAAATGTAGTATGTTTATAGCTATGTTTTCATAATTTATGTTGTATAATCACCGTAAGAATCGTGCTATTTTAATTAGCTTAGAATTAACCCTTCGACGATGACATCATTGAAAGTAGCTACAGGCACCTGAAAGCTGCTGTAGTTTTTCTACTCGTTTGGAAGTGGTGGGAGGTGAGGAGAAAAGTATTCATTTGTTTGCAATCTGCAACCTCACCACTGAAAAGTTTTTTGCGTTGTTTTCATTTTACTTCCTTTGATGGAAAACATATGTCCAATGTAAGGACGTTTTCTACATTTGTGCTTTGTCTAAATGTGGAATTTTCCGATATTTAATCTATTATGCACATGAGTAGAGAATATATTTTGTCCAAATGTACAAACGCAGGTACACACCAAAACTGGTCCTATGAATAATGGAGCTACTTTGCTATTCAAAGATGGCTCATATCCTATAAATTTTTGTTTTTTACAAATGACAGAAATTCCAAAAAGAAAAGAGGCCTGTATATATATATATGTATATATATATATATATATATATACCTCTCTCTCACCCTCTCTCTAGCTCCCTAAAAATTTGTATTGCTTTAAATGCATTTCACTGGATGGTTAAAGCTAAATCCAATGACCTTCCAATGACCATGACATAACTTGTATGTGTGTGTGTGTGTGTCTGTGGGTGTATATATTTATTTATTTATATACGGCATATATATATACTATATATATGAAGTGAATAAAGAAATATCTAGCATACTTAAAGACATTGTCAAGAATGCCTGTTTAGGAAGCCAAAAACATCTATCCCAAAACTATGTATTATATGTATTACTTACATACACGAGCCATCTGTCAGGAGGCAGAAAGTAGTCCCTGCCAATGCAATTGAATGGAAGTAACGAGGAATGAAAGAAGCAAGGACACACACACACACACACACACACACACACACACACACACACACACACACACACACACACACACACACACACACACACACACACACACACACACACACACACACACAGATTGCAGTGCTGTGCTAAACACAATCAGAACAGCAAAACAAGTCAAACAAAAACACTAATGAGAAGCAGTCACCCTGGACGTATATAACGTACACACTAAGTTAAAAAGCACTCTTTCGCCAGTGTTTGCATATTGTACTGTACAAACAGAATAATGGTGCGTTCGGCCGGTAATCGTAAGCTGGCAAACTAGTAATATTATCAATATATACAAAGTGAAATTTCTCTGGGTTTGGAAAAAATATTAAGGACCAATGAAATCTGAGGTAGCAAATTGAACTATAGTAAAAATAATAATGATTATACAACCATTTCGAATGGATGCATGTGTCTTCATAAAATCTTCAAAATCAAAGCAGGTCAATAAATATTCATACAAGTGTCATATAAACGGCAGTAACTGCATTGCTTCTAATGTTGTATAATATTATTCACTAAATTATTATTAAGTGGATGTCATTTGCTGATTGAACTAATAGTTTTGGTGCACTGTTCTTAGCTTATATTTAAATAGTTAGTTTGCCAGTTTACGAGTTGATGACTAAGACTATTATGTATCCCGCTTGAGCTAATGTGTACGAGGGTTATGATAGGGCATCTGATATGTTCATCAAGAAATGTCAGTGTTTATAGCCTTCACTACCCGCCCTCTGAGGTCCAGCGTGCTTGGTTCTGCAGCTCATCGAGGGACATTAGGGGTAAGGGGGTGGGGCCAAACAGGACAGGCAGCTAACACTACAGTTCATCTTGTTATTCAATTTTTCGGAAGCGCCATGGACATCTAAAGTAGAGAATAATAATCAGAATAATCAGAATAAGAGTATTCTCAAGATTTTCAGTGCAAGACGTAAATGGCTACTTGTTTTCTGTCACTCTGTGTTGTCACTCTGTGTTGTAAAGGGATTTGTTTACAGGTTCCAAGTCATTTATATGTGTTCAGCCTAATCTGACCTCGAAATGATCGAGATACAATAATAAAAAGATTATGTTCTGTACGAGGAGACATCCTCTTAAGCTTATTTTGTGGTTTTTGGTTAAAGTTACGTGATTTTACCAGTGTTTGAACATGTAGAAAGTTCCAGAGACTTGGGGGAGGATATTGTGTGGGTTTATGTGTGTGTGTGTGTGTGCGTGTGCGTGTGCGTGTGTGTGTGTGTGTGTGTTGGTGTGAGTGCGTGTGTGTGTGTGTGTGTTGGTGTGTGTGTGTGTGTGTTGGTGTGTATGTGTGTGTGTGTGTATGTGTGTGTGTGTGTGTGTGTGTGTGTGTGTGTGTGTGTGTGTGTGTGTGTGTGTGTGTGTGTGTGTCGGATCCCACAGTTTGCCCTTCATCCAGTCTGTCTCTGATTCTTGGTAGAGTGGGGGGTTGAGCCTGGACTCGGGGAGAATCGAGGTGTTTGCGTGTGAAGGGGCCCTCTGGAGGGGTGTAAAGGGTTGGTGAGGTAATCCCTATAAAATCTCTATGTTGTACTTGCTCATCAAAAATGCCCAGAGAATTGGAAGGGGAAAAAGACAGAGGTCCCTTTGAGATCTGGAAGAAAAAGTAGGTGCCCTCCTCTGTCTCGCTGGACCCTAATTGCTAACCCAGTCGTCCACTACCCTCTACCACCTAATCCCAAGCGTCAGATCCTGGACCCACCCCTAGCACCCAACCCAGTACTCCATCACTTCAGCTTCCCCCAGGGTCAGAGCCATGTCTCTGTGTTGTCCGTGAGTCCAGGGGTGTCTGTGTATCTTGGAGGTGACAGCCTTTTTTTTGGTTTTTTTTTTGTTTATTTTTTACTGCTGGGCAATCTGATTCACAGAAGACATCCCTTCGCCGACCCCTGACCCTACCACTGACCCTGACTCTGCCGGCCCAGTTGAGCCCAATGCACAACCCCAAGCTGAAGTCAAAACCTGGAACCAGGGATGCGCCGTTCCCCCCAGCATCGCCTAAACCTCTATATACTGGGGGTCTCAGAGCCGGGACCCCAGCTCTATTTCCAGCCCCTGGGGATTAGTCCTGGTGGTGGTCCCAAGTTCCTAGTTTCCAGCTTCCAGGTTCTTAGCCAGTGGGAGTCATGGGGCTTGCCACGTGTCTCTAGGTGGGGGCTTCTGCTTGGAAAACTCCCACAAAAGTCCCGGGGGTGCAAGATCTGAGGCCCAAGAAAAAGACAAAAATGAGTGAGTCGAGATGCTACTCTTAGTTCAGAGGGTCATTTGTTGTGTCAATGATCATTTTATTTATACGTTCGACTGTTGAGATACAGATGTTGCTAGATTACATGCCACAGGGATTTACCTGTGATAGGGAGGCCAGGGTGTCTGTCTCAGGCTGAACCAGTCTTTCTCCAAGACCTGGACCCTGCCCGGGACCAGGGTGGGATGAAGCCTGATGAAGTCGTATAGACGTCATTTATATATTAATTTGAAGTACAATGGAATGCTTACTCCCCATTCGCTCCTGCAGTACTCTTCTAAACAAATTCTAAACAATTAGTAATGGTACCTAGTAAGTACAGTAAAAAGTACAGTCAAAAGTTTTCTTCTGAACCGTATTCTTATAAACATAAATACTAAAATAAGTCTGTGTGTGTGTGTGTGTGTGTGTGTATGTTGATATACACACATATATTTTTATTGAGATATATTTTTTCTCTTATTAATATTTAAATTAATATCTAAAGAATCAGCTGTCAGAGACTGATCGCCCGGTCACCGGACATGGCCGAACAAACTGAAAACCATCCAGTTCCGGTCTCGGCCGATCAATCGGTGCATCTCTGATGACAATGACAGATGAGTTGATGTTATAAAAAAGCTGGAAATATACATTATTTCCACGTCCAAAACTACTAAATCAATAGAGACCATTTTGTATACATCCAAATCTAAAAACGCTTGTAAATAAACAATATCCACATATTGTACTTCCACAAGATGAGTTGAATGCTGTATTGCAATAGATTAAACAAAGCAAATGTATTGAAACAGTGGATCAAGCTTCCTGATCATCCTACACATCTGTCTCTAAATATCCAAAAGTCACCTGACCCTTCAGGTGACAGGCCTAAGCTTGCTGTTAGATGGTCAGGTGTCAAAGTCAAAGTCAAAATCAAAGTGTTTTATTGTCACATGTACATCATAACAGTGAAAATCTTGTGACACTGTGGCAACTGTATGCAAAAAAAGTAGGCAAAAAAAGAAAAAATATATCTAAATAAAAATATGTGTGTATATCAGTGTTTCCCAAACTATGGGTCCCGACCCAAATTGGGTCGCAGACCCGTTGGGAGTGGGTCGCCAATTTAGATGTCATGGCATACGCATTATGTATTTTTGTATGTTTGGGTCCCAGGGAGACACCAAATGTATCTTTTGGGTCCCAAGATGCAAAGGTTTGGGAACCCCTGGTGTATATATATCAACATATATACACACACACACACACACACACACACACATATACAGTATATATATATATATATAGAACGGCACAATATACATCATAAAATAATAATATACATAAAATATAAAATGTAATGTTGAATCCAGAAGTATTGAATAATGAGTATGATAAATGTACATGTGAGTAAGGGCAGTTGCACAAGTGAGGGCAGCAGTAGCAGACAATGGCATATGGCATGCTATAGTAGAAATATACAGATAAGAAGATAAGAGAATAAGAAGCATATGTATCCAGAGTATTGAATATTGCATATTAATAATGTAAGTAAGTAAGTGAGGTAAGTGAGGGCAGATGCACAAGCCAGGGCAGCAGTAGCCGAATATGGCAGTAGCAGAAGCAGAATATGGCGCATGGCATGTAATAGCAGAAATATACATAACATTTGAGAATCAGAAGCATATGTATCCAGAGTATTTCCGGCGCCATCCCGGGCAGTGCGAGAATTGCTCTTCGTCATCTTGTGTCTTTTTCACTTTTTTTCTATATTTATCGACTAATTTCTAGATTTCTTGTCTGTTAAGTAGTAAGCTAAGTTATTTGTACAGTAAAATATTTGAATTGGCATTTCATTTCATTTTTCTCACTATTGGAGAACTTTTATTGTGCCAGATCCATGGCAGATGCGTCGTGACCCAGGGCTCCACTGTTTACACAAGAGATCAGCTGATGAACCTCTGACTGTGTGGCTGGCAGGAGACCTGAAATCCCCAGGGAGCTGAGGAGGAAATACCGGGGCTGCAGAACCGAGGAGATGATGGCTAAGGAAGAGGAGATGGTATGATGGTATCATCATAACAAACAACAGATGGTGCAAACCTGGACACATTACAGTGAAAGAAGGCGTGTGCACCCCGGACATTGAACTGCTAGCAGTAAGTCTCCATCCATATTACCTGCCCAGAGAAGAACATAGAATTTAGGGAAAAGATCACAGAGGGTAAGGAGTGTAACAGAGGCAAGCTTGAGATGAAACTTCAGCAGAAGAACATCAGGGAGGTGTGGAGTGGCATGAGAACCATCACTGGTCATGGAACAAAGAACATCCAGGGGATGGAGGGACAGCTGGATGAGGCCAATGAGTTAAATCTGTTCTTTAACAGATTTGATGATCTGGCTCCTGCCCACCATCCCCCCAGCTTCTCCTGTGACTCCTCCGCCTCAGCTCCCTCTCCCTCTAATGGTTCTTCAATGTCCCTGTCCACTCCCCCTCTTCCCCATTCACCTCACCCCTGCCCTTGCCCCCCTCCTCCGGCACCCTTGTCTCACCATCTCTCGTCAATGACTCTCCTGGCTCCTATCCATTCACCTCAGCCCTCTTGCCCCCCGCCTACATTGGGGCTCTCTAACAGCTCCCCAGGGTCAATCACTATCACTGCAGAGGATGTGAGAAGATAATTCAGTAGACTACACCCAGGCAAGGCTGCATGGCCTGACAGCCTCAGCCCTAGAGTGCTCAAAGTATGTGCTACTCAGCTGTGCATTGTCTTCAACACATCACATCTCACACATCTTCAACCTGAGCTTGAGCACGATGATTGTCCCTGTCCTGTGGAAAAAATAATGCCTGGTTCCTTTCCCCAAGAAAAAACATGCAAACACTACAAACCAGTGATTTGACTTCACATGTTTTGAAGTCGCTGGAGAGGCTTGAGAGTCTTGAAGCACATCTGTTCATTAGTCGAACCATCACTAGCCCCCCTGCAGTTCACCTACCAGCCCTGCATTGGAGTGGGAGACGCCATCATCTTTCTGCTGCACAGGGCTTATTCTCACCTGGAGGAGGCAGGCAGCATTGTGAGAGTCATGTTCTTCGACATCTCAAGTGCTTTCAACACCATAAGACCTGCCCTGCTCAGGACTAAGCTACTGGACATGCAGGTGGATGCTTCACTAGTGGCCTGGATCATCAACTACCTCACAGGTCGGCCACAGTATGTGAGGCTGCAGAGAAATGTGTCAGCAACACGGGAGCACCTCAGGGGACAGTCCTGTCTCCCTTCCTGTTCACGCTCTACACCTCAGATTTCACATACTGCTCACAGTTCTGCCACCTGCAGATGTTTTCGGATGGCTCTGCAATTGTGGGCTGTATCTGCAAGGGACACGAGTCTGAGTACAGTGTGGTGGACAGTTTTGTGTAGTGGTGTGGACGAAATCACCTGCAACTCATCACATCACAAAGACTAAGGTGTTGCTGGTGGATTTGGACATTGTTGAGGAATACAAGTACCTGGGCATCCACATAGACAATAAGATGGACTGGACTAAAAACACAGAGGCTCTGTACAAGAAAGGTCAGAGTTGCCTGTATTTTCTACGGAGACTCAGATCTTTCAATGTCTGCAGATGTTTTATCACTCGGTTGTGGCCAGCGTCATCTTCTATGCTGTTGTATGCTGGGGCAGCAGGGTGAAGGCAGCCGATGCTAACAGACTCAATAAGCTCATCAGGAAAGTGGATTCTGTCCCGGGAGTGGAACTGCAGTCTTTGGTGGTGGTCTCGGGGAGGAGGATGCTGAGTAAACTACTCAGTATTATGGACAATGCCTCTCATCCCCTGCATGCCACACTGGAGTCATACCAGAACACCTTCAGTCTGAGACTACCAAGGTGCACCACAGAACGCCACCGGAGGTCTTTTCTGCCAGTGGCCATCAAACTATGTAACTCCTTCCCCTTCTGCGGGACAGTTGAAACTGGAACAATATCATGTGCAATAGTATTTCTCAATAATACATTGCAATATTACCTTTCATCAACATGTGCAATATTTGTAAAATCATGTGCAATACTACTTCTCAATATTACCTTGCAATATTACCTTCCATTATCATGTGCAATATTCCTCATATCATGTGCAATACTACTCATTATTTCTTCTCAATACCATTGGCAACTTTGTTTACTAAATATCTTACCTAAATGTATTATTCTACAATTTTTATTCATTACCATTGCCAATTTTTTTTTTTACTAAATGTATCTTACATATATTGTTATTCTACATTTACATTTATATTTAGGGCATTTGGCAGACGCTTTTATCCAAAGTGACTTACAAAGTGTACAAAGTGAGTTTCAGAATTGCTAAGTTGCCTGCATAAGTAGCTGGGCAGGCGTGCAATTCTAAGCATGCTACAACATCTGAGAATGAACAACAATGCTAAGTGCCATTAATAAATGTCAAGACGTACAAACACGCAGGTTAGTGTTAGGATTATCGGATTATCTATTAGGCTTAAACGTGGTACATGTATTATTATTAGGGCCGGGACTTTAACGCGTTAATTACGATTAATTAATTACAGAAAAAATAACGCGTTAAAATAATTAACGCATTTTAATCGCACTTTATTTTTGCACTCCAAACACCACGGAACATTTCTCAGTGGACGAATTGGCGGCTCAAATATAGGCGGACAGGAAGAGATCGCGTTTGGACCGGAAGAGACCGCGTTTGACCGTTTTTTGTTGTTGTTGTTGTTACCATTTTAGATGGTAGAAATGGTAGAGATGGCACTTTACATTAAACTGTTGGTCTGTGTAGCTAAAATAAACAGGATTTTGCTGCTTAAATGTATGTATATGTCTATTCATTGATTCACTCGTATACCAAAATCCATTTGAATTGAAAAATGTTGCTTCTCGTGTCAAATATTGATATGCGATTAAAATGCGATTAATTACGATTAATTAATTACAAAGCCTCTAATTAATTAGATACATTTTTTTAATCAACTCCCACCACTAATTATTATATTATTATATTCTTTTTATTCTTATGTTGTTGGCAAAATAATTTCCTTTGAGACCTATTTTATCTTATCTTATAGCATCGGGAATATGGCATATGAATGAATCCAGAAGTAGTAGTTGAGATTGGTGTCAGTTGAGAAGCCTGATGGCCTTGGTAGTCCATGCCTGGATGCTCTGGTCACGTCTACCAGATGGCAGCAGCTTGAAAAGTCGATGGCCTGGGCGGCTGATTTTCCGTGCTTTCATAAGGCATCATGTGTGGTAGACGATTTGCACAGCAGCGAGATGGCAGCCGATGATATGCTCCGCTGGAGGGCCTTGCGATCAGTTGCCGAACCAGGCAGTAATGCAGTCAAAGAGGATGCTCTAAAGGGTGCACCTATAAAAGTTAGTGAGAATTTTTGCAGACATGCCACACTTTTTGAGTCTCCTGAAAAAGTAAAGGCACTTTTGGGCAGTTATTACAGCTGAGTCTGCTTGCCTGGACCAGGTGAGATCATCTTTGATAAACACACCGAGGAAGTTGAAGCAGGAAACTTTTTCCACAGCGCTGTCGTGTAATGGGGCATGACCAGACCCCCTGTTGCTTCCTGAAGTCCACGATAATTTCCTTAGTCTTGCAGACGTTGAGAGAGACAGGTTGTTGTCCCTGACCTCCTCTATGTAGGCTTTCTCATCATTGTTGGTGATGAGACCCAGGATGCCGTCCGCAACACACGGCTGTACAGGACGTACAGGAGTGGACTGAGTACGCAGCCCTGGGGGGCTCCGGTGCTCAGAGGAGGTGAGACTGCCCATTCTCACCACCTGGGGTCTGCCCACTAGGAAGTCCAGGATCCAGTTGCAAAGGGAGGTGTTTAACCCCAGGCTCCTGAGCTTGAGAACAAGCTTAGCGGGCACAATATTGTTGAATGCTGAGCTGTAATCGTGAAATAGCATTCTCACGTATATGTTTCCCTTATAGGTGTCCACTATTTCGGGTGTATTTCCTTGATATGCATAGTCGTCAAAAATAAATAGTTGACTCTTACACTATCGTTAAAAATTAAGATTGAAAATTTCAGCTTTTTGGCTTAGTCTATTTATAAAGTGTCACATATTCTGATGGCAGTCACAGTGTGTGTATGTGTGTGTAATTACTGTCGGCTGTCGGGCGTTTTGCACAAAAAGTTTTTAACTCACTGTTTATACTCACGTGTAAATTGTGAAGTTACAATAAAAATACTTGAAACTTGAAACTTGAAACTTGTTAAACCTGAGGTGGGGATGAGACGGTGCTGTAGGCCGGGGGGACCAGAGCCATCTGTCTCTGCAGCAGCTGCATGATGGCTCCAATATCTGTGGACATGCGGCTCTCCAACCTACAAAAAATTCACACACAAGTCCATCCATCTCTCAATCTCAATCAATTTAGGTGATAGGATTGGGTGGACACAGAAGCACTACTCTCAAAACACATCATAGGACATCCACATCTTTTATAGTAGTGTTTCCCAAAGGTGGGTAGCACAGGAGGGTAATTGGGTTGCCAAAAAAGGTTGCAAATTTGTAGATTATTTTTCCATCTGCAGTACATTTGTCCACATAAATGCCGTGGTCTGACTGTGCGACTAGCCCACGTTTTTAAAAAATGTCAAAGATAAATTAGCCTGTTTTTTATTAAACATGCTGCTCTGATGAGAATTATATGAATATAAATGGCTGAACGAAAAAGAGCCTATTAACTACAGTAAATGCATTCAGTTGAACTAATTATATTCAAAATGTTCAAGCATATTTTTTCCTGGTGAAAAAATTAGAATGCATTTATCAATAATGAGCGTAAAACATGATCATATATATCATATATGTTGGGGAAATGCCAGTGATACTGGCCATGAAGAAAAGAGTTAGGGAAATACTTCTTTATAGCACTCTCAAATGGACCCAGCCTAAGAGATCAGCTTCACCGGAGCCATCAGCCTCACATCTAATGATGCTGTTCCCTCAACTCTTCCACACTCTCATAATAATCAATGGAAAGAGCTCCAAAGCCTCCAGGAGCAGTGCGTCCGACGGCTCTGTCCAAACACAATTGTGGAACTTCAATCAACGCACTACTTTCACTCATAAATTATTATGTAAATTTTTGGTATATTGATTGTTTTCAACAATCACTATGATACAACAACAATAACCCAAGCAACCAGTTAAAAAGGTTATAAGATGAGGAAAATAAATAACCCCATAAATAAATAGCTTTGTTTTGAAAACAGCAATGCAGGAACATATGGTTCAGGTTCAGGCAAAGAGGGGTCTCCCTACCTGTTGAGCTGCTTCTGCAGCAGGTCAAGCCGGTTCTCCAGCTCGGATCGCTGCTGGCGGTTGAGGCTGCGGAGGGGGACGTTGGCTGGGGGAGGAGAGGGCAGGCTGCACCGTGGCACCTCCTGGTACTGTTGGCTGCCACGGTTCTCGCCCCAGAAGCTGAAGATGTTGGACACGCCAGAGAATGCACCTGGAGGGGAAGGAGCTATGTTTAGGGAGCTAGAGAGCAGGGCCAGAAAGGCAAGAAAGACACAGGTTAATCAAACTGCTTCTCTACACCTGTACCCTCATGGTATCTGCATGATACATGGTATCCATGGGTTCATATGCAGGTTCAATTCATGTTCTAAGTCATGTTCATAAGGCATAGGCTCAGATTTCAAGAAAGTACAGAGAACCTCTTTTTTCAGTGAAAGAAAGTGAACTCATATTACACTGTGCACACACTCAAGGTCTACCTGACAGGGCGTTGCAGGTGTTGCCTGTCTTGGGGTTGCCCTCTGTATCTGGGTTCTTGCTGAAGTTGAGGGGTGTGGCCTGGGCCTGTAGGTTCTCCAGCATGGTGGACACAGGGGCAGGGAATGCCAGAGCAGGTTCTTCCCCCTGTTGGGTCAGAGCAGAGTAGAGCCTTAAGGTGAGTTCACTTGAGGGGTTGGAACGAAGTTCGTTCCATGAATACATTTACTGGACTGCTGGCACTACAGAGCCACTGCTGCTATTTTTTACATATAAAACTCAACTCTCTATTGACTCTTTATTGTCTTTAGCGAATGAATCAGATCTTATTTGTAGCACCAGGCATACACATGCCTAATAGATGTGAGGGTCAGTGCAGTACAAGAGGCAGGCATTATTTGGAAAGGAAACTAAAATAAGTTGTATTCAACAAAAATAGAATAGAATAGAATAGAATAGAACTTTATTAATCCCGAAGGAAATTCTTGTGCCAGGTTGCATAGCGATACAGTACAATAATAATAATAATACATAGGACTTATATAGCGCTTTTCAAGGTACTCAAAGACATTTCACAATAAACAAATAAACATATAACATAAACATACACAGATACAGAAACAAAAACAAATATACTGTAGAGGTTGCAGAGTGAAAGAGAATGGTGGAGGTGGAAGTCTATTAGACATTGTAGGCTTTCTTGAAAAGGTGGGTTTTAAATGCTCCCTCTTGGCGATATTATTTGCAGCTTTGGCATTAGCTTTCACTGCTATGCGGACGACACCCAAATCTACATTCCCATTGGATCAAAAGACTCCCCCCGGCTCCAACAGATCCAAAAGGTTGAATCCTGCCTCGCTGCAATCAAAAGATGGATGTCCCAAAATTACTTGCAGCTTAACACGGGGAAAACTGAGATGATTAAAAAATCAGCAGGAAACAGGGCGTTCTCTTATCGAGCACCCTTTCTGTGGAACAGTCTGCCACCTGTAATCAGGGAGGCTGACTCTGCTGATATATTTAAGGCGAGACTAAAAACCCACCTATTTACCCTCGCCTTTGGCTGCTAGGAGTGCCCCTCAGCTCTAATTTACAGCTAAATCAATACCGTTAGCACTAGCCTACCCTAGCTGCCAATGGGTACTAGGTCTGAGGATACTTGTATGTTTCCTGCTTACTGTGCTCCATCTAACCTTCATGTTGTCTCCATTATCTAGAGTGCTGCTGTGATCGTGACTGGATACCTGGCCACCTCACCTGACGGCTACCAGCTTGCTCTCCAGCCAGCACCCCATCACATTATTACTATTTCATTTACTATTTGTACTTTGTTATTTGCACTTTGTCATTTGCATTTTGTCATGCTTTGTTACCCCTGTTTTTAAATGCCCGTATGACACCCATTGCACTCTGAACCATCCCTGAAAGGAGGGATCCCCCACTCTGAGGTTCCTCCTCGAGATTTCTTCCTTGTTAATTAAGGGCGTCATTTCTTGCCCTTAGGGGGGCTTGGGCTAGGGGGGTGTCATAAATCATGTTTGGCCCATAACAATCTGGCCTGTAAAGCCCTTTGAGACTGTCTTGTGATTCAGGGCTATACAAATAAAATTGAATTGAATTGAATTGAAATTGGGTTTTGAGTTGGTTTTTAAAAGAAGTGATTGTGTCAGAGTTTCGGATGTTAGGAGGCAGGGAATTCAAAAGGGTTGGGGCAGCGACGGCAAAGGCTCTGTCCCCCAAGGTGCGGTACTTGGTCTTGGTGATCGGGGTGAGAAGGTTGGCATCGGCAGATTGGAGGTGGCGAGTGGGGGAGTGGCGATGGAGGAGATCTGTCAGGTATGAGGGGGCGAGATTATTGAGAGCTTTGTAAGTGATGAGGAGGATCTTGAAATGGATTCGGTGCTGTCTTGGAAGACAGTGAAGGTGTTGGAGGATGGGTGTGATGTGTTCTCTGGAGCGCGAGTGGGTGAGTAACCGGGCAGCTGAGTTTTGAACATATTGCAATTTTTGAAGGACAGTGGAAGGTAAACCATCAAGAATGCTGTTGCAGTAGTCTAATCTGGAGGTGATGAAGGCATGGATGAGTGTTTCTGCAGCTGAGGAGGAGAGGGTGGGGCGGAGTCGTGCAATATTACGGAGGTGGAAGAAGGATGTTTTGGTGATGTTGCTGATGTGTGACTTGAAGGAGAGGGTGGGATCCATGATAATGCAGAGGTTACGGACCAGGGGGGAGGGTGTGACTGTGTGTCCGTCGATGGAGAGTGAGAAGTTCTGGGAGGAGGGGAGGAGAGATTTTGGGCCGATGATGATTTCCGATTTATTGCAGTTGAGTTTGAGGAAGTTGTTGTTCATCCAGGTTTTTATTTCAGTGAGGCAGTCCGTGAGAGATGGTTTTGGTGGAGATGTAAAGCTGGGTGTCGTCGGCGTAGCAGTGAAATTGTAGTCCATGGCGGCGAATGATGTGACCAAGGGGGAGCATGTAGAGGATGAAGAGGAGGGGACCAAGCACCAAACCTTGAGGGACTACATGTGAGACTGGGGTGGTATGGGATTTGCAGTTATTGATGGAGATGTAGTGAAATCTGTCTGACAGGTAGGATTTGAACCAGGAGAGTGCTGAACCAGTTATGCTAATGTATGATTGCAGGCTACTGAGGAGGATGGAGTGGTGTCAAAGGCTGCACTGAGGTCGAGGAGGAGGAGAATGTTGAGGGAGCCAGAATCAGAGGAGAGTAGGAGATCGTTGGTGACTTTGAGCAGAGCGGTTTCAGTACTGTGGTGTGTTCGGAAGCCGGATTGGAATATTTCATACATTTTGTTGTGGAGGTATTGTTTGAGTTGTGTTGCGATGGTGCGTTCCAGCATTTTTTTGAGAAATGGAAGGTTGGAGATGGGTCTGAAGTTGTTGTTGAAGTGGTCGTCAGGGTCCAGGCCAGGCTTTTTGAGGATGGGTGTGATAGCAGCAAGCTTGAAAGGAGAGGGAACAATGCCAGAAGTGAGTTGATGATGTCAGTGATGAGTGGGGCAAGAGAAGAGAGACAGGTTTTAACAAGGGTGGAGGGGATGGTCGGCCTGCGGAGCTTCACTCTATACGCAACCATGGTATACATGTTGTCAACTTTACATTGGAAAGTCCAAGCTTTATTTAAATTCAGTCACCAAACGTAACACACACAGACTCAGATTCATATTCCCAGGAGTCTCGTTGGATGTGAAATGAAACCTGAACAATAATAAGAATCCCAGTTTAATATCGTTTCTATTAAATAAACAACAAAAACTAAACAATCAATGCAGGTGAGATGTAGGTGCTCTATGCCAAGATATTGCCTGTCTTTTTGTTTAAATATGTATTTTTTTGCTACCACTGTATCACTGCTCACTCACCCGTTCCTGGAAGCTAGCCGATATCTGCTTTTGGGGAGTTCCTCATAGCCCTGCAGAGGGCGCTGTCAGATAACGGGGGCCTGTGATAAGGGCCTTTGAGACCGTACCTGTGATTAAGGGCTATGTACAATACACTTGACTTGACTTGACCTGTGGCAGGTGAAGCACGAGAGCAGCTCTCCTGACATGCAGCTACGTCTAGAGTACGTCCGGTCACTCCGGGACGCCATCACCACCCACTGCAGGACGATGGGCGACCAGGAGGTGGCGCTAGAGAAACAGGTCAGGACGTTAGTGCCTTGTGTTCACCAGTCAATGGGTTACATTCCTGTAGAGTGTGTGTGATTGGTGGCTGGTTTGTGCAGCCTCACCTGGCCCTGGCTGATTACTCGGGGACACACCTGTTTTTGACATTACCTGACATTGCCTCATCTAGGCCGACAGGATAAACCAGGATAATTACCATTACTTCCCATTATATGGTCTCTAAACTAAGTGTGGTCTTATGTCTATAGACTAGATTGCGCAGGGGGAACGTACATGCTGTACTAATATTCATGTGTTGGTTGCATTGGGATAATTTAAGTTCTTCATCTTCTGACCCTCTTCCCATATCAATGGGACCACGAACACCAGTGAGATTATGATTAACACACACATGGTGCCACGCAGCCCACAGAGGCCTGGCTGGCAGAACGGATGCCACGGGCATCTTCCTCTTTCTTCCATCGTGGTGGGCAGGCGTTCACGCAGATCTTCTTATAAGGTGTGTTCTTTGGCCGTCTGTATATGTTTTATGGTCTGATCTGGAGCAGTGTTCGGCGTACACTCCGTGACCAGTGTGGTCGTATGAGGTGTGTCCTTCAGCTTCTAGGTGTATGTGCGGTTATGTATAGACCAATTGTCATTTTCAACTACTAAAGGATCTGGGCCAAAAAATCTGCAAGAAATTCGATTGGACTTTCTCTCTCCATGTCAGCACCTATCGTAATAAATCAACCTCTTTCTTGGTGCCTAAAAATGACTCTGGGTTCGTTGCATGGAGCCAGAAGAGCCGGTTTAAATAATTTCCGACGCGGATTTATATGTTAGAAGGTTCAATTTGGAGTTGTAGTGAACTTGTTGGTGATCGTCTATAATCTGTTCGCCTCAGACTAGGTTTAGATATTTCTAGAGTTTCGACATTTTAGTAAGACTGTAATTTCTCCTGCTATTCCCACAAATTGCCTCCTCCCATCGGGTATTGAATGTTTTTCTTCCCCTCCGTGAGTTTGAACATGGGCCCAGTGTCTTATATCTTTATTCCTTGTGTAAGAATACGATAAGAAACAGGGTGAGAGACTGAACTGGGGATTGCTTTTTCTGATGATTGGTGGGAGCAGGCATTAAAAGAGTTAACTCTTCTTCTTCATGTGCTAGGCTTGGCCTAAGTTCCAAGTTTTAAGGTTCTTTCAGAGTTCATTACAGTAAAGCCAAATTGTCTAAAATCTATCCCAACGTAACTGACAATTGTAATAGATGTTCCCATTCGCCAGGAAACCTGTCCCATTTATTCTGGTGTAGCCCTAAACTGACCGCATATTGGAAATCCTACTTTAGTATCATATCTGAGATCTTGGAAACTACTATCTTACCTTGCCCTCACATTGCTATTTTTGGGACTCCTGAGGAAGATGTAGGTTTAACCAATAAGCAAATTAATGTTATATCTTTCATCTCACTGATTACCCGCAGGACGATACTCTTGCATTGGAAATCTAAGTCCCCACCATTCACTATGTCATGGCTGAGTGATGTCCTATCTTTTGTTAAATTGGAAAAAATCAAGTTTACAATTCGAGGATCTTCTGATAGAATCTTTCATCCACCATCGGAACCACTGATAAATATGCTCACGCCCATGCGTCAATCATCTCTGCCTTGACTCCGCAGGGCCTGCGAGCTGCTGCGGGGCACGCGGATTACATGATGCAGGGCCCTTGTGAAGGAATTGAAGGTTTTTGTTTAGTATGGACTGTATTTATTTATTCTATATTTTTTGGTTAAACCTTTAATTCCTGTGACAGCGGCTCTTGTCCTTCTTCTATCTAGGTAGACCCAGTATTTAAGGTATACCGATATGCTGACCTGGGGGGATAATGATTTCATGGTTTGTAGAATGGCTGTTCTGAGGAAACAGGGCTAACACTGTGCCAGGCTTTCGCAATATGACAGTGCATCTAGTGTTATATCTGGTATTGATTGATAGAGTGCGCGCGCACGTACTTTGGTGCGAGATCGAGCCAACTCTGCCTACACTGGGAGAATGAGTTGTTCCGTGTTGGGCTCAGGCCGAGAGATCACATGCGACCAACTGAGTCTGGCGCGATTGCTATGCGTTGGATAAGAAGGCTTCTAGCCCGCTGTCGTTAGTCATTTGTTTCGAGTCTGCAATTTTTAAACTTCGCCCAGTCCGTGGTGCGTGCACGAGGGCAGAGGAAAGCATGCGTGGCGAGCAGTGAATGCTGGCAGCGGCCTGCTTTACCTAGCAGTTCTCCCAGTTTGTACGTTCTACAGTGGTTTCGGGTCAAGGGCTGATGGTTGAGGAGCAGGGAGTAGACGACAAGTGCGTTGTCGATTGTAGTGGTTGTTTATGATCTGGGGTCGCATGGGAGGCTTTGCGTTTTTACTCTCTTAATACCCTCTGGTGTTTTTTTCTAGCATCTGGTTTTTTTTTTTTTTTTTTTGAGTAATCTTTTTGTTCCAAACTTCCACACAGATATATATTTGGTTCCGTGGTGAGAATCACTCTACCTGGGCACCCCATCATGTTTTTATAAGTGCTCCCCAGTGCTGTGGAATCTCCTTCCCAGGTACTTCTTTTTTCTGTGATTTTTGGCTGCAGTGCATATTAGCTACTCGGTGCCATCCTTATTGTCCCTTTATTGTTATTATCATTATTTTTATTTTGTATTTATATTTATTTTTTTCTCTTTCTTTCCTATTTTCTTTTTTATTGTATTTTATTTTTGTGTTTTTGGTTTTGATTTATTCTTTACATTTTGTGCCAATTTTTTATTTTGTTTTATTTTTTGTTTTATTTGTTTCATTGTTTTGTTTCATCCTCACCTGATGCTCTTACCTGTAATACAATTTTATGGTTTTATTGCTGTATTATTGTCATTATGTTATTATGTGTGGGGGAGTTCTTACAAAAAGAAAAAAGCTTGAGTTTGTATGATGTGGATGTCATTTTGTACGCTGTGTACTCTGGATGAGCAAAATGTATAAAAATAAATAAATAAATAAATAACCCAAAAAACATATACATGAGAACAGAGCTATGCACAACATGACAGCATGCATGGTGAACCGGTCGTCTGCAAGGCATTGTGTTGTGCAGAGGTGAGATTACCTGAGTGTAGGGGTTACCTCCGCTCCGTTGGGGAACACTCCAGCCACAGTAAACACAGGGGGCTGGATGAGTTGACGCATGATGGCCAGATGGTCGGAGATGGTGAGGTCGGTGCTAGAGATACTGTTGATATGGAGGGCAGAAGAGCAAACCAGGTCCAGGATATGTCCACAGCTGTGGGTGGGGAAATTGACGTGTTGGGTGAAGTTGAAACAGTTGAGTATGTCCAGGAAATCTGTTACACTTTTACAGTCTGGGGAGTCAATGTGAATGTTAAAATCGCCTAGGAGTAAGACAGAGGGTGAAATTTTAGACAGTTGTAAAACAAGGAAAACAACAGAATGATAAAATAAACTAACGGATATGCAAATTTACAGTTAAAATATACAAATATGTGGGCAAGATAAGATATTCCGACGGCGAAAACAATTTGGCATAAATTAAGTGAAATATTATTGGACATGACATTAAGAATATTGCACATGATGATGAGAGGAGATGAGAGGTAGTGTTATAGAAAATATTTATATAGACAACATGATAATAATAATAATAATAATAATAATTATATAGCACATGATAGAGGATTGCACGTGATGTTGGACAGTAATGTTAATATTGCACGTAATACTGAGGAAAGTAATACTGGTAATATTGCACATTATATTGCTGTGTTCATTGTCTTGTAGGGGGGAGTTATAGGGAGGAGTTATAGAGTTTGATGTCCACAGGCAGAAAGGACCTCCTGTGGCGTTCTGTGGTGCACCTTGGTAATCTCAGTCTACGGCTGAAGGTGCTCTGGTATGACACCAGTGTGGCGTGAAGGGGATGGGAGGCGTTGTCCATAATACTGAGTAGTTTACTCAGCATCCTCCTCTCCGAGACCTCTACCAAAGACTCCAATTCCACTCCCAGGACAGAACCCGCTTTCCTGATGAGCTTATTGAGTCTGTTGGCGTCGGCTGCCTTCACCCTGCTGCCCCAGCACACAACAGCGTAGAAGATGATGCTGGCCACCACAGAGTGATAGAACATCTGCAGCATGGTTTTGCAGACGTTGAAAGATCTGAGTCTCCGTAGGAAATACAGGCGACTCTGACCTTTCTTATACAGGGCCTCTGTGTTTTTAGACCAGTCCAATTTATTGTCTGTGTGAACACCCAGGTACTTATATTCCTCGACAATGTCCACCTCCATCCCCCTGATGCTGACCGGTTTCGGGTACCCCTTCATACCAGCTGTGGTATGAAGGGGGTCGTGGTTTAGCGTTGGCATGTGCAACAAGGGGGGTGGAGCGATGAATTCCTGAGATTGTCGCAGCTGTCGGGAATGAGCTTGATTAGAAACGTATATATTTGACATGTGATGGTAGGAGGCTGGGTATGGATGGAGGGCCAGGACCCAACACCAATCCCACTCTGTAACCCAAAGACGTCCGACTGCATCGTTAATTACAATTATAATTTATTATGCCATGGGCAACTTCTGAGTTATAATTATTAAAAGCCATATCGCCCTAACTAAGCCATAAAACGTGGCACTGTGGTCGAGACATTGCTACATTGGAGCCCAATCAGGGATCCAGAAAATGGAGACACACGGCGGTGAGTCGGGGGCAAAATCGTCGATCGCCATGGCTCTGCACCCGGTCTGGCAGACCCAGGAGCAGCAGATGCAGGCTCACACACAACAGACGCGGGCCATACTCGACATGGCCACGCATCACCCCTGTGCCAGATACTGGTAAAGGTACAAGGGGGTATACATCAGGCTTTGCTGGATTCGGGGAGTAGTCAGACCCTGATCCACCATAGCCTGGCTCAGCCCAAAGACCTGTTGGATGTGTTATTGGTGAGGGTTGGTTGTATCCATGGGGATGTGCACGACTATCCGCTCATGACCTTAGAAATCCGATATCAAGGGAAAAAGCATAATCTAAGGGCTGTGGTTAGTTCCCGCCTGACGTGTCCCCTCTTATTAGGTACCGATTGGCCGGGCTTGATTAACAGGGCTGGGGGATGCGCGGTCACAACCAACAGGGATACGTGGAGTGTGTGCCGTGCTTGCTGGTGATGCGAGGTTGCCAGACGCAGTCCCAGGGAGGGAGAACCCACCAGAGCCCAGTTCCAAAAAGCCACTGGGAAATGATTTTCCAGGCAGCTCACCACAGCCCGATGGCAGGTCACTTGGGGGGTGATAAGAGCGGTTGTGGTGCACGTCCTGTCACGAATGTCAGTTAACCATCCCAAAAGCCCTGTTGCGGCCGCTTCCATGAAAAGAGATTCCCTTCGAAATAATTTCGATGGATCTCGGCGGGCCATTAGACCATAGTATACGGGGGTATTGATTTGTATTAGTCATTGTAGATTATGCAACTCGGTACCCAGAGGCAGTGCCTCTATGCTCCATCTCAGAAGGAATCTTGAAAGAGATTCTTAAGGATCAAAGCACCGCATTTATGTCACGCACCCTCCATGAACTTTAATGGTTATTGCCACCAGCGTGTACCATCCACAAACCCGATGGGCTAGTGGAGCGGTTTAACAAGACTTGCTGCCCAAGTTCGTGCACAAGGATAGTTGTAATTGGGATAAATGGCTCACAGTGCGAGAGGTATCTCAGGCCTCCACAGGGTTTTCCCCATTTGAGTTACTTTTGGGAGATGACCGAGGGGGGTGTTGGACCTCATTAGGGAAAACTGGGAGGAAGGTCCAAGCACCAGCAAAAATGAAGTGCAGTACCTCATGGACCTGAGAGCAAAACTCCATTCACTGGGGCAGTTGTGACAGCCGCATTTGCTGCAGGCCCAAGAATATGAGCAATGCCTGTATAATAGAAGTACTCGGCTGAGACAATTCGCACGGCCTTGGTGAAAGGCAAGATCTACCAGAGAGAAAAAGGCAGCCAGTCTGTATGTATTTCCAACTTGAGGCCTTGTATTTAGGCTTATTGAATTACATGAACTCAATTTCAATGTAATGCAACCAAGAACAAATCAATCAATTATTTTAGTAACAAAGAAAGAAAAAACATATCATAGAAGTGCCATTGTTAACTGTATATGTATATGGATGTACTGTACATCTATGTATGTATAACTGTGTGATAAAATGGATGCAACCAAGAACACAATGTAAATAGCAAATGTTATTCAATTCAAATATGCTGCACAAAGAACGTTATAAGTCAGTGTCATGGCTGTGACTGAATGCTGTCAGTGAGTTCTTTATAGTTTGGCTCATAGCTACAGACAGCCAGTCTGAGGCAGTCTGTGAGGTATCTTTCAGTAAGGCGGCTCCTGTACTTTGACTTGATTATTTTCATTTGTGAAAACGCCATTTCACAGAGGTAAGCGGATCCAAAGTCGGCACTTCCTCTTAGTGCACATGCAGTGAGAAGAGGAAACTTCTTTCTGCTGACAAGTCCCCAAAAGTCACAGTCCATTGATCTGGCTTTCAGCTCTATGTCATTTTGCAAATCAATCATCTCCATGTCAACTCCACTTGGCAAAGCAAAAATGTGATGGAATTTATCTGCTACCTGTTCGATATCCATGGGCATGAATGGGTTTGAAATGAATGCAGCAATATTGTCCATGTCGTCTAACTCACCAAAACGTCGGTCAAACTCTTTTGCCACTTTGTCCAGATGAGGACAGTACTGCTCAGGGTGAAAAGCATCAATTTCTTCGATGGCCTGTGACATTTTCTCCATGTTGGGAAAGTGTGTCAGCTTCCTGTTCTTTAGATGTGTGGTCCAAACACTGAGCTTGGCCTTGAACGCATTCACTGCGCTTATCATGTGGGAAAGGTGTTGGTCTTTTCTCTGGAGCTCATTGTTGAGCACATTCAATTTTGCTGTTAGGTCTGTCAGAAACCCCAGGTCCAGTAGCCACACGTCATCTAACAGTTCCTTGTGCTCCTCATTCCTTGTTGACAGAAAAGTATTTATCTCAGGCAGCAAGTCAACAAATCATTGCAGTACTTTCCCGTGACTCAACCACTGAACATCAGCATGGAGAAGTTGGTCTCCATACGTAACGTCAAGCTCATCCAATAACAACCTTGAATAAGCGATGTTGAAGCGCCTTTGCTCGAATCGAGTTTATGAGTTTGACCACCAGTGCCATTACATGAGAAAAGTCCACGACATTCCAAACTAAGGCCTGCTGATGAATCACACAGTAATCATTTACAAAGTCAGGAAAGTCAGCGTCACTATGGCACAGTCCTATAAATCCACACCACGCATAGCCAGGGCCCCATCGGTCGTAATTGCCACCAGTTTATGAATGGGGATGTCATTTTCACAGGCATATTTCTTGAACTCATTGTAAATATCCTCACCTCTCATTCTCTCCTTTAAGTACAAACGAGTGAGAAAGTCCTCCTTTGTAGTAGAATCCTGGAAAGCCATTCTGACAAATACAACAAGCTGAGCTGTGTCCATTACATCCCCGGGTTGACGAACTCCTGGATCGGCACAGGATTTAACCAAAGGCTACTGGCAGATTCCCTTATCTACAGAGTCCAAGGAGAAATCGGCCTTCTCCACTCTGTATGGCTGATATCAATTCAAAACACTTCCATTCCAACCATGTTCCAGTGACTCATGGACCAAGTGCTGCACCTGGCAGCAGCATTTTCGGCAAATGGCGGCCATCCTCGAGTGACTGAGGCAGGCGGGGCTCACTGCCAGGGAGGTACGGTATCTGTACCACTTGAGGGGTGGAAAGGTGCTCTACAGCTGCCCAAATACAGTGGTATTTGGGCCTACGCCCATTTAGCTTTCAGGTGGTCCACAGCAGCAATACTCTGGCTGTTGGTGCAAAAATGTAGTAAAAGTGTCCGTTTGCAGTAAAATAAAAATAGTAATTAGTAAATAAATAGTAGATAGTAGCAGAAACATGTGATGATAAAGTATAGTTATAAATGATAAGTAACTAGTGCAGTAAAGTACAGTGAGCCTGCATGTAATGTCCATAATAGTCAAATAATCCAATAGTCCAATAGTCCAAAAAATAATAATCCAATAGTGTACATCCACTAATAAAATAATAGTCCAATAATAGTGTATGTCTAGTGCAATTGTAAGATCAATAATAGTCCAATGGTCCCAAAAGTCCAATAGTAGTGCAATGAGTTCAGCAGGCACTGTGGAACCTGTGGACACAGCGACCGGACCACAGGGGGCAGAACAGTTGGTGCCCAGGGTGATTGTGGTCCATCGACACCTGGACCGAAAGATCTCCTTGATGGATGGAAGTGCACACCCGGTGATCTTTTCAGCCGATGACCTTCCAGATGGCTTTCCTGGCCTGTGCAGTGGTATTGCCATACCACACAGTGACACCACCAGACAAAACACTCTCGATGGTGCCACGGTAATAGTTCACAAGCCATCGTGTGCTTATGCTGCATTTCCTGAGGCACTGTGAGAGGTAGAGACACTGGTGTGCCTTCTTGAGCATGACCCCCATGTTGTGGGTCCCCGCTAGTTCGTTGGAGATCTGTAGTCCCAGGAAACAGAAGCAACTGATGATTTCCACCGGTGTCCCATCTAAGCTGATGGGGGTGTAGGGGGAGGAGATAAAATTGGCGTAATAAGTGATCTCTTGCTGGTTCTAGTTAAAAGCTGCATTTTGGACAGTTTGGAGACGGCCCAAGGAAGTTTTGTTCAGACAAGTAAATAAAGCATAACAATAATCTCAATGGGACGAAATAAAAGCATGGATAATCATCTCCATTTCAACCTTGGACACAACAGATTTTAATTGGGCTAACACTAAGGCCAGATATGGTGCTAATCTCAGGCCGAGAGCAGATCGTCCTTCTACAACTCACAGTTCCCTGGGAGGACTGCATCGAGAAGGCCAACGAGAGGAAGAGGGCAAAGTACACTGAGCTGGTGGAGGAATGCCAGAGCAATGGGTGTCGAGCAAGGTGTGAGCCCATTGAGGTGGGATTCAGAGGTTTTCGCAGGCCAGTGCCTCTGCAGGGCCTACAACTCACTGGGCATCACAGGGGCCAGTAGGCAAAGGGCCATCAAGTTGGTCACTGAGGCAGCAGAAGTTGCCTCAAGATGGCTGATGGATCAGGAGGGGAAAGCCGTGGGTGGGGTAGAGCTACCTGGACACAAGCCAGGGGCTTGATCAACCCCTGCTGGGTCGCCATTGAAAAACCCAAAACACCAGAGGAACCCAGGAAACATCACAAAATTACATCTACATTACGTAGTTTGTGTTGAAGACAAATGCTTAGCGATCCAATGCACTGCCTGATGATTGGGATAAGGTACTCACTCCCCGGTGACACCTGACTTAAGTCACCTGCGGCCTATGTGTCCTATGGTTCACAATGACAGGGATGGGGAGAGGGGAAGGTCTTCAGGTCACAGTAGATTGAGTGAGATTGTTGAATATGACAGAGATAGGATAGATGGGTGGAGGACCAGAATCAGCCCTCTATCTAGAGATAGAGGGCTGATGGAGTGTTCAGCAGGACCCAGCAAGAGACACTAATCAGAGTGGACGGGAGAGGATTACAGAGCAGGGTCATGCTGAGGTCGGCATCAATCGGAATTAAAAGAAATGTGCTGAATGAGGTTATTAGTCAGTTGTTTAACACCCTTGATGTTGGGGTGCAGGCCATCCGGTTTTATAACGGTCCAGTCTAGTCCAGAAATAGTCATAGTGGCGAATAGAGCCCTGCCCAGTTGCAGTGCAAAAGGTTTTTAGCCATTCGTGAACGATAAATAGACGGCCAAAATGTTCAGGGCTACGTGTCGGAAGTGTCGGAATGGGGCCACAAAAACAGTTTTTGTCCAAACTCTGGATTGTGACAGCAAGGGAATCGAGATGATGGTGTAGTATGACTGATTTTTCATTGGTACCCACATGAACAATTAGTGCATGAGCTGAGGGGTGGAGGTCTGTAAACACTGATGACAGTTCAACAATGTCTGCAACTTTGCAACCAGGAACATAGTATGTGATGGCATCTGGAAGCTCAACAGATCTAACTATGGAATTACCAATAATGACGATTTCAGGTTGCCTGTCTTCACAGCCCCCATTGAAGATGGCGAGTTTGGGTGAAAGAGGTAGTTGAGGGGTGGTGCTGCTGGGGAAGATGTCACCACTAGCCCCAGGTGTGTATCCCAACGGAGTAGGAACGTTGCTGCGGATGACATCACCACCATTAGCCACAGCGGAATCCAGTGCTCGGTTGAGCAGGTGGGTCAAAGGAGAATTGCAGTTGACATTGGATACAGCAGGAGAGGAGATGTGTCTGCGATGTTTTCCATTAGAAGCCGGCGTTGTCAGCTAGTTAGAGCGGACCGGGAACGGCTGCTCCAGAGAATTCGGTGTCCGTGTAGTGGCTAGATCAGTTAGCTCCTGACCAAGAGACTTACCAAGATGGCACGACCGTGTCTAGTTGCCGTCGTGGTATCTCCGCGGAGATTGTGCATTTTCTTTTTGTATTTTTTTTTAAAGTGAACTCCGACTGGAGGAATAATAGACCTTTAAATGATAAACATTTGCTTCAGCTATAAAAATGTGATCTTAAAAATAATCTAGACTGTTTAGTTTTTATAAATTTAGAAAAAATAATTTCACTCGTACGTCGCCATTGTTGTTTACGTTGCAATGCATTCTGGGTAATGATGTCAAATGGTTGCGTCGGTGTGGTGTCGGCCCCATCTAGCAGTACATTTGCAATGTCTTCTGTTCAGCCTTTTCAATTTGAACCCGAGCGCATTGACAGAGAAGAACTCAAAATGCACTCACTCAAAATCAGTGGCGGCTCCTGAAGAAAATCTCAGGGGGGGCAATTTTTCTGATAATGATTAAGGTGACCCATTCAATAGGTGCATTAAGCAAGACAGTATCAATTTGTTGTTAGATGATTAACTCATACAGAGTCCTTCTTATGTCCACTAGATGGCAACTCCATAAACAAAAATGGTGTAGCTCCACAATTAATTATTTACATTAATCTAATGTTGTATGATGTAAAATAGCTAAACAGGACACAAGATATGTCCAGCAACCACATAAAGACAGGGGCAGCATATTAAGTCAAGTATTTATTAACTGACCAAGGATCAAGAGGATCAAGAGCTTTCACAACCTTTACAACATACATACAACATACAACAAGATAGTGCAGTCAAATTATCTTAAAGTGTAAAGGAAAGTGCAGACTTTCAACAATAAATAAAAAAAAACAGCATGGCAATAACAAGTAAAATAGTTGAGAATTGGATCTTTAGATCTACCATTTCTGGTATTTAGGATACCACCAAAGTGCTTCTTCATAAAAGCTAAATTTCCATGTCCCAAAGTGACTAAACAATTGAGGTTTGACCTAATGTGGTCAGTGGCAGTGCATCTTGGCTTTACACATTAAAGACCAAGCCAGAATGATGAGGTGCGGCTAGATTGTATGGCTTTGTAAATGTGAACAACCATTATCTGGCCAATTGTATGAACCTGTAAACATGAACAACCATAGGCAACCATCTGGCCATTGGTATAGATCTGTAAAAATGAACATGAACAGAACATAGTTTTTTTAACCTTTTTTACGAATGAATGAAAACTAACTATTTAAAAACAACATCAACTAAATGAACTGACAGACAGACAGCGAGAGAGAGAGAGAGAGAGACGCGTATGACGCATGACGCAAGCGCGTTAGGGCGAGTCCCAAAATCCTCATTCAAAATGCATTGGAGGCTCATTTTTTAACATGAGAGTCAATGGGAGAATGCTTGGGCGATTTTCCACGTCAATGAAATCGCCCAGAGAGGCGGGACCATTTGAAACACGACTTGAATCTGACGATTCTGATTGGACAATGACAGATAATATGTCTAGAACACTGATAACTACTTTTGCTGTGATAGAATTGGTTAGAAAAAAAATCCTCTTTCTCCCAGTTGGTAGTGCGTCGCCCAAATCGCCCCTATACACCGTCCGCCCCTGCTCAAAATGCACTTGAAAATGAGGAAGATCAGATGGATGAAGAGGAGAGAGTGGGCCAAAATAGCTGTTGTTTGTGCAGCAGTTGCTTGCCAATGCCAACTCGGAGAGAGAGCGTTTGCTGCAAAGAGCTCCGCTCTCTGTCAGAAGCTGTTCACAGTAAGCATCAGGATCAAACGTATTCTAATATAGATTCGAATAGTGCGTTACACATTATATAATAATATATACTAAACATAGTAAATCACACAAAACAAGTTGATCACGTTTGATTGTGTCCACAGATATCCCGTGTATAACAGCACAGAAAAACTTCAAGGCAGTTTGCCTCAATCCTGATGTTTTGTGGGCTGCCCTCTGGCCTACCAAATCGGAACCAAATCTCCAATAGGCAAGTCAAAACATCAGCCCATGCCCACAGTTATGCTACCAAATCTTATCCTACATATTTTTGTATATTTTACATGGAGTGAAATATATTTCACAAGAGCTAAAGTTATAATGTATCAATCCTTATGCCTCACTGGCATTTTGATATTAAATATCAAATATTATGAGGCACAAGGGGCTCAAATAATAAATTATCTGAGTGTTGTGTTTATCTTGCACAGTGTAATTTCTGACCAATATTAAAAATCATACAAATACACCAAATGTTTATGTGTGTTTTTCTTTATATATCTCTTCGCCAATGTTAAGTTTAGTCGTGCAAATTCCATCTACAGCCGTCAAGATCTTCTGATCATAGGATTACAGCGTAATCAGGCCGTTACGAGTGAATTTCTGCACTCGCACAATATACCGGAGGAGATAGCCAGAACACCAGGCTCTCCATGGATCGTTGTCGGCTCCGGCAGGCGTCGGAAGCAGAGGAGATACCGGAAGCAAAAGCGTGGATGCCGGTCCGGCCTACTTGCTAGGCAAAGGAAACAACCACATAAACCACCGCTACCCAGCATTTTTCGCACCAACGCCAGATCCATCACCAACAAAAATGGACGAATTGTCACGGTCGCGACCGTGTCTCCGGGCTCCCAGGCTCCGGTGCCGCCCCTGGATTATTAGCGGGGCTCCCGGGCTCCGGTGCCGCCCCTGGATGATGAGCGGCACCTGCGCTACGCTCGCGGCTGCCGTGAATGAACAATTAGTCACGGCATAAAAGCCCCGGCTTTCCACCCACGGGTGTCGGACCATTGCTATTGTTATGTTGTGTCTTGTTACACATTACGTGTGGTTATTGTTAAGTCGATGGACTACCCGTATGGATGCCTACCTGCCTGTCTGTTCCTCACCTGCCTACCTACCTGTCTCACGGTAAATAAATACCATTCTGTACTGCAAAACCCCGAGTCCTGAGTCTAGCGTTTGGGTCCTCCTGCCCCACATCGTGACAGAATGGTCCGACCAACAATGGACCCAGCAGACTCAGGACTGGGGTTAGTCCGCCAGTGGCAGTCCATTCTCGACAAGATCCAGCCTAGAGTCGAGCTCCTACCGGCGCCGAGCTACGAGGGGACCCGCCTGGCCCTGGGGGGTTCTCGTAACAGAATGACCCGACTACAATTCTGCCCTACCGACTCTGACTCCGAATTGGAGTCTTCTCCAGAGACGGACTCGGCCGATTCGGAGTTGGCCGAGTCCGACCCAGAGTACGTCAGCCTCTGGGAGTACCTCGGCGTCCGATGTGAGCCGATGCCGAGGTACAAGGTTCCCCCGGGCTCCCGGGTCCCGGGTTGGACTGCAGCAGCCTCGGTCTCCCGCTGCTGGCTCGCAGCCATCCCAGGTCCCGGGTGGACCGCAGGAGAGCTACCAGGGAACCCGCCTGGCCCTGGGGGGTCCTCGGAGCGTCCAGTGGCGGGGCAGGCAACCCCCGCCACCCCGTTCCCGGTCCTGGCTGGACCACAGCAGTTCCGTTATCCCGCTGCTGGGTCACAGCCAGCTCGGGTCCCGGTCCCTGTGGCACCGCCGCAGCCCCGGCCGGCCCCTGTGGCCAGGTTGCAGCTACCCCGGGTCCCGGTCCTGGCTGGACCACAGCAGTTCTGTTATCCCGCTGCTGGGTCACAGCCATCCCGGGTCCCGGTCCCGGCCACACCGACACAGTCCCTGCCGGTTCTTGCTGCCAAGTGGCAGTCACCCCGAGTCCCGGTCCCGGCTGGAACGCCGCAGCTCCTGCCAGTCCCTGCTGCCGGGTGCCAGCCGTCCCAAGTCCCAGTCCCGGCTGGACCGCCGCAGCTCCTGCCAGTCCCTGCTGCCGGGTGCCAGCCGTCCCGAGTCCCAGTCCCGGCTGGACCACAGCAGCTCCCGCCAGTCCCTGCGGCCAGGTCGCAGCCACCCCGGGTCCCGGTTCCGGCTGGACTGCAGCAGTTCAGTTTTCCCGCTGCTGGGTCACAGCCATCCCGGGTCCCGGTCCCGGCTGCACCGCCGCAGCTCCTGCTGGTCCCTGCTGTCAGGTGCCAGCCACCCCGGGTCCCGGTCCCGGCTGGACCACAGCAGTTCAGTTTTCCCGCTGCTGGGTCACAGCCATCCCGGGTCCCGGTCCCGGCTGCACCACCGCAGCTCCCGCCAGATCCTGCTGCCAGGTGCCAGCCACCCCGAGTCCTGGTCCCGGCTGGTCCGCCGCAGCTCCTGCCAGTCCTTGCTGCCAGGTGCGAGCCGTCCCGAGTCCCGGTCCCGGCTGGACCGCCGCAGCTCCTGCCAGTCCCTGCTGCCGGGTGCCAGCCGTCCCGGGTCCCGGTCCCGGCTGGACCGCCGCAGCTCCTGCCAGTCCCTGCTGCCGGGTGCCAGCCGTCCCGGGTCCCGGTCCCGGCTGGACCGCCGCAGCTCCTGCCAGTCGCTGCTGCCGGGTGCCAGCCGTCCCGAGTCCCGGTCCTGGCTGGACCGCCGCAGCTCTCAACTACTCCCCGCCTACAGGCAGAGACTGCAGCAACCAATCGCTGTGAAGGAGGTCCAATGCTGGTTGGACCAATCAAGGGTCTATGCTACAGGATTGTTTTGATGACGCGGACTGGGATATGTTCTGGGTCGCGTCAGACGATAACATCAGCGAGTACGCGTCACCGGGTTCATCAAGAAATGCATAGATGACGTTGTTCCTACTAAGTCGGTTCGGATTTATCCCAACCAGAAACCATGGATTCATGGCGATGTTCGCGCCGCACTCCACATGCGTAACGGCACCTTTGACTCTGGGAATATGGTGGAATATACGAGAGCCCGCTACGACCTCCGCAAGACCATCGGCTCTGCCAAGCGGGAGTATAAGAACATGGTGGAGGACAAATTCAAGAGCCATGACGTGAGGGGTGTGTGGAAGGGGCTGCAGACAATCACGGAATTCAGCGGGAGAACCAGCGGTGTAGAGAACTCCTCTACCTCCCTCCCAGGCGAGCTAAACACCTTCTTTGCTCGGTTCGATGTGAACGGCAGCCCGCCGAAGTCAGCGCTGCCTGAGGAGACCAGTCTGCTGAACATCTCAGAGGCTGACGTGCGCAGAGCCTTCAAGTGGGTGTACATCCGGAAGGCGGCAGGACCAGACCACATCCCGGGGCGCGTCCTTAGAGCATGCACAGACCAGTTGGCAGGAGTCTTCGCAGACATCTTCAACCGGTCCCTGTCCCAGGCTGTTGTTCCCGAGGTCTTCAAGATGTCCATCATTGTGCCTGTCCCTAAACACCCCAAGGTAACCTGCCTGAATGACTGGAGACCCGTAGCCCTCACCTCGATTGTCAGTAAATGCTTCGAGAGGCTGGTCAAGGACTTAATTTGTTTCATGTTGCCTGTCACGCTGGACCCATGGCAATTTGCGTACCGTCAAAACAGACCCACCGAGTGATTGCCATGGCACTTCACACCGCCCTCTCTCACCCGGAGGGGAAGAACTGTTGTGTGAGAATGCTGTTTGTGGACTTCAGCTCAGCGTTCAACATGATTGTTCCTGCCAAGCTCGATACCAAGCTCAGGGGTCTAGGCCTGCACCCAACCATGTGCAGCCAGATACTGGACTTCCTGTCGGGCCGCCGCCAGGTGGTGAGGATGGGCAGCACTCAGAGCCACTGACCCTCAACACGGGAGCCCCTCAGGGATGCGTGTTGAGCCCTCTCCTCTACTCCCTGTACACCCACGACTGCATGGCTATGCACAGCTCCAACGTCATCATCAAGTTTGCTGACGACACGACAGTGTTGGGTCTGATCACCGACGACGACGAGACAGCCTACAGGGAGGAGGTTGGATCACTGGCACAGTGGTGCCAAGAGAACAACCTCGCCCTCAACGTCAAGAAGACCAAGGAGCTGATCGTGGACTACAGGAAGCGGAGAGGAGAGCAAGCCCCCATCTCCATTGACAGGGTTGCAGTAGAGAGGGTGTAATGTCCATAGGGCCTTTTCTCTGAGGGCATAATTTTTCTTGAATAGGTTGTCTTTACAACAGACATACCTTAGCTTTGCATATCATAAAGGCGACTCCCTCCAGTCATTAAGATAAGCAGCTTGGGTGGGAGTTGGTTGACCGTAAATATTTCTACAGGGGACAGGAATCGCTGATGGTTATCACAAGAAGCGTCGTCTTGTCAATGCTTGAAACTCTTTGTGTTGTGATCGAAGGAATTCGGTCCCTGGAACCCCTGGGGGTGAAAATTGTCCTTAAAAGCCGACATGTGAATATCTGTTTGTTACTCACTCTGCTGGAGAGGAGTCTGGTGAATGCATTCATTAAAGTACTCTTAATTTCTACAAGTATTGTGTTTACTTCAGTTTGGAGATCTCACGTGCCCTAGATGCAATTATTGAATTGCCATGACAAGGGTCAGTAGCTTCAAGTTCCTCGGCATGCACATCTCCGAGGACCTCACATGGACCACGCACACCACACATATGGTGAAAAAGGCCCAACAACGCCTGTATTTCCTCAGGCGACTCAGGAAATTCAACATGTGCCCCCGCATCCTCAGAACATTCTACTCCAGTACCATCGAGAGTGTTCTCACTGGATGCATCACCGTCTGGTACGGGAACTGCACCGCACTGGAGCGTAGAACACTACAGAGGGTGGTGCGGATGGCCCAGTACATCGTTGGAGGTGAGCTTCCCTCCCTCCTGGATATATACACCAGGCGGTGTGTGGCCAAGGCCAAACGGATTATCAAAGACAATAACCACCCCAGCCACAAACTGTACACACTTCTACCGTCAGGCAGGCGATACCGCAGTATCAAGTGCCACACGAGCAGACTCAGAGACAGCTTCCACAGTCAGGCCATCAGGCTGCTGAACAAGTGCTAGTGCTAAGTGTTACTGCTAATGCTACTGCTTAGTGCTAGTCCTGGTGCTAAGTGCAAGTGTTACTGCTGGTGCAAGTGCTGGTAGTAGTGCTAAGTGTTGGTGCCGGTGCTACTGCTAGTGTTAATGTTACTGCAAGTGTTAGTATTACTACTAGTGCTAGTCCGAGTGCTAATTGCTGGTGCTAGTGTTGTTCTAGTGTGTTCTGGTGTGACTGTCTGAGGAAGTATTCTGTGACATTCTGTGAATGTCGGGGGGGGGGTCCGTTAATTCGCGGTTTTGATGGGGGGGGGTCTCCGTTAATTCGCGGTTCTGATGGGGGGTCCGTTAATTTGCGGTTCTGATGGGGGGGATCCATTAATTTGCGGTTCTGATGGGGGGGGGGGGTCCGTTAATTTGCGGTTCTGATGGGGGGGGTCCGTTAATTCGCGGTTCTGATGGGGGGGGTCTGTTAATTTGCGGTTCTGATGGGGGGGGGATCCGTTAATTCGCGGTTCTGATGGGGGGGGGGTCTGTTAATTTGCGGTTCTGATGGGGGGGGTCCGTTAATTCGCGGTTCTGATGGGGGGGGGGATCCGTTAATTCGCGGTTCTGATGGGGGGGGATCCGTTAATTTGCGGTTCTGATTGGGGGGGGTCCGTTAATTCGTGGTTCTGATGGGGGGGGGGTCCCGTTAATTTGCGGTTCTGATTGGGGGGGGGTCCGTTAATTCGCGGTTCTGATAAGACTAAGAAATATTTTTGGTGTGTGAGAGGAAGAGATGGGGAGATGTTCATGTGTGCCCGTGTGTATGATGTGGCTCTTTGCAGTAACACAGTCAAAAAATTGGCTCTTCGTCTCTGACTGGTTGGCCACCCCTGGACTAGGGTGAGAGGGTACTCTTTTTCATGTGTTATGGTCATGCTCTGTTCTCCAAGATTTTGGGCACCAAGTCCATGAGAGAATCTGTGATATTGTGAACGTTGATTTTACCTTTAGCCCTAGAGTTTATGGGTTGGGGGACCCTCTGCTGCTTGCCCATTGTAGGGGTCACGTTGCAGATTGGACTGGATTGGATCCAGACTAGGAGGCAGATCATAATGAGAGGGTGGAAGACAACAGGGGGACCTTCCATGCAGGAATGGTTCACTGAACTGGGAAAGGTTGCGGCGTATGAGCATTTGTCCTTTAGGAAGGACGATCTCTTCATCCGTTCTATCTTCCCTGGGAGTTCAGAACGGTCATCATCACAGCCGTCTACATCCCGACACCAGCAGACACATATATGACAATATCGGACCTACATGATGTGCTTTGTCGGCACCAGACCCAACATCCTGTTACGGCCGTGGTGGTGTCGTGGGACTTTAATGGGGCCAATCTAAAGAAAGTCATGCCGAACTTCTGTCAGCAAATTATGTGGGCTACCAGGGTAGAAATAACTTTGGACAACTGCTATACGGCAAACAAGAGAGGCTACAAGGCGGCCTCTCTTCCCCGTATCCGGCAACATGGACAAATACAAAGCGACGTCCTATGGAGTACAGCAAGAGGTGAAGAGTGCAAAGAGAAGGTACAGAGACAGAGTGGAGGCGCAGATGGAGCAGTGCGACACCAGACATCTATTGGCAGAACCCCATCAACTGTGACGCATCCCTAGCGGAGGATCTGAACTCATTGTGCGGTTCAAGGCGAACCCCGCTAGCGGGACCGTAGCTGAAGTGACTTCCATGACTAAAGATGAGCGCTGTCTGTGACGGAGCACGACGTGAGGAGTGGCCCCCTCTCTCATCTTGACAGTCGGAAGGTGGGGTATGTGAGAATGTTGTTTATTGACTTCAGCTTTGCTTTCAACACCATAGTTCCAAGTAAACTGGCCGACAAACTGATTGAGCTGGGTCTGAACTCCCCCTGTGTGCCTGGATTCTGGACTTCCTAACCACCAGGACCCAGGTCGTCAGGGTGGGCAAACAGACCCCTCACCCTGAACACAAGAACCCCCCAGGGTTGCATCCTCAGCCCCATACTGTACTCCCTGTACACACATGACTGTGTGGCCAGGTCCAGCCCTAACATCATCGTCAAGTTTGTGTATAACACAGTGGTGGTGGGCTTGATCTCCGGTAACGATGGGAAGGCCTACCTAGAGGAAGTTGCTAACATGTCACTCTGCTGCCAAGACAACAACCTCATGCTGAATGTCTCAAAAACTAAGGAGCTGATTTTGAACTTTAGGAGGACATCAGATGACTTACACACCACTGGCACATTAATGGCACTGCTGTGGAGAGGGTGAGCAGCTTCAGGTACCTGGGAGCCCACATAGTGGATCTGACTTGGACTACACACATTGACAGTGGTGAGGGAGGCAAAGCAGCCCCTCTACCACCTCAGGCAGCTGCGGAAATTCAGAGTCTCCCGGAGGATCCTTAAGACCTTCTACGCTGGTGCGGTGGAGAGCATCCTGACAGGGAGCATCACTGCCTGGTTCGGCAACAGCTCCTCTCAGGACAGGAGGGCTGTGCAGAGGGTGGTGCGTTCGGCTGAGCGCACTATTGGCATTACACTCCCCACCCTGCAGGATTCAACTCCAGGTGGTGTCATACCAGAGCCTGCAGGATCATGAAGGATCCTCGCCACCCCAACCCCAAGGCCATCACGACTGTGAAGTCTGACCTCACTAGGGCCCCCCCACTGCCCACTCCCATGCACATAACCAGATACCAAATTTGTATATTGCCCTGTTCTTGATGCTTTACTTGTTATTGATATGCCTTATTGACATGCCTACTTTTTATTATTTTTACTTTTATTTTTAGAACTGCATCTTGTGCTGTAAAGACTGTAAATAGTGTGGATATTTGATTCTCCAGTTATTTGTGCTTGCTCTCTTGCACATTGTGGCATCGCCACTTTTTTCCTTTAACATACACAAATATGGTAATATTGATTTAATATCTATTTCTCATTCCTGCTAGTCATAATTCTCATTCCTGCTGGTCTTTTTTACTGTAAATATTGTAAATATTCTGTGTATTGAGTTATCTATAGTATTCTTTTGCACATTCATTCATTGCACATATATGTGACAAATACAATTCTTGAATCTTGAATCTCCTTGAGTAGAGCAAAGAAGTTGGAGGTCAGGACAATGTCGTCATCCCCATCAGGTGAAAACATAGGGAGAGAAATCTCTCCACCCCTTCTTCACCACCGATGCCCAGGAAGAAGGGCCGAATGGGCCACAAGCGTTGCAGGCAGATGGGTCGGGAATATCGCTGGTAGCCAGACTCACAGGGTTGGAGGGAGCGCCCTGTTGCCCCACAGCCAGCCGAGAGGCGAACATGGATTGCCTCTGGAGGACATCGTCCAAAAATATCTCGATGGAATTAAGTTTCAATCTCAGGCTGGATAGCTCGGATTCCAATGGTGCAAGTGGAGGCAAGCTATTACTTGGTGTAGCAGCAGCCGTAGTTGATAGCCTGTAGCTTTTAATCCAAGATGTCCGATGACTACAAAAGCACATATCCGGTTTAAAACATTTAGAAAAAACAAGGATCTAAAAAGTATACAATAAAATCAAGGCTTAAAACTGGATAAAATGTCAAATTCTGACAGAGCTTCTGTCGGACACAAACCACACCAATGCATGCGCACTAACAACAGGAACAATTGCAGTGTTTACTTCTGATAAGTCAAACTATTGGCCCTGTCATTGGGCAGGCAAGGAACACGAGGAAGGATTTTTGGCAATGACAATATAAATGCCATTCAACATCTGTAAATAGTCTATATTTTGAAGAGTGGGAATATCAGTGGGGATACTTGCTAATTGCCACGGTCAAAGCTTTGATGGTAATGTGGAAAGCAATGTCACAATTGAGTTTATGATGTATGTGGCTTTTCAAGTTTCAAGTATTTTTATTGTAACTTCACAGTTTACACGTGTGTATAAGCAATGAGTTAAAAACTTTATGTGCAAAACGCCCGACAGCCGACAGTAATTATAAGAATAGTAATTATAAGAAATTACAAAATAGAAATAGAACTATATATAGGATTCTATATAAAATAAGTAAATTAAATCTAAAGTAAAATACAGTAAAATATACAGTAAAATATCCATACACATATAAATCGATGTACTAAAATATACATTGTTATATGCTGACATTCACAGAATGTCACGGGATACCTTCCCAGACAGTCGACACAACACTAGCACCAGCAGTTGGCACCAGGACTAGCACTAACACCAGCACCAGCACTAGCAGTAACACTAGCACCAGGACCAGCACTAGCAGTAACACCAGCACAGCACTAGCACCAACACTTAGCACTAGCATTTAGACATTGATGCCGAACTTGTTCAGCAGCCTGATGGCCTGACTGTGGAAGCTGTCTCTGAATCTGCTCGTGTGGCATTTGATACTGCAGTATCGCCTGCCTGACGGTAGGAGTGTGTACAGTTCGTGGCTGGGGTGGTTATTGTCTTTAATAATCCGTTTGGCCTTGGCCACGCACCGCCTGGTGTATATATCCAGGAGGGAGGGAAGCTCACCTCCAACGATGTACTGGGCCGTCCGCACCACCCTCTGTAGTGTTTTACGCTCCAGTGCGGTGCAGTTCCCGTACCAGACGGTGATGCATCCTGTGAGAACACTCTCGATGGTACAGGAGTAGAATGTTCTGAGGATGCGGGGGCACATGTTGAATTTCCTGAGTCGCCTGAGGAAATACAGGCGTTGTTGGGCCTTTTTCACCACGTGTGTGGTGTGCGTGGTCCATGTGAGGTCCTCGGAGATGTGCACGCCGAGGAACTTGAAGCTGCTGACCCTCTCCACTGCAGCTCCGTCGATGGAGATGGGGGCGTGCTCTCCTCTCCGCTTCCTGTAGTCCACGATCAGCTCCTTGGTCTTCTTGACGTTTAGGGCGAGGTTGTTTTCTTGGCACCACTGTGCCAGTGATCCAACCTCCTCCCTGTAGGCTGTCTCGTCGTCGTCGACGATCAGGCCCAACACTGTCGTGTCATCAGCAAACTTGATGAAGACGTTGGAGCTGTGCATAGCCATGCAGTCGTGGGTGTACAGGGAGTAGAGGAGAGGGCTCAACACGCATCCCTGAGGGGCTCCAGTGTTGAGGGTCAGCGGCTCTGAGGTGGTGCTGCCCATCCTCACCACCTGGCGGCGGCCCGACAGGAAGTCCAGTATCCAGCTGCACATGGTCGGGTGCAGGCCTAGACTCCTGAGCTTGGTGTCGAGCTTGGCAGGAACTATGGTGTTGAACGCTGAGTTGAAGTCCACAAACAGCATTCTCACACAACAGTTCTTCCCCTCCAGGTGAGAGAGGGCAGTGTGAAGTGCCATGGCAATGGCGTCGTCGGTGGATCTGTTTTGACGGTAAGCAAATTGCCATGGGTCCAGCGTGGCAGGCAACATGGAACAAATGAAGTCCTTGACCAGCCTCTCGAAGCATTTACTGGCAATCGAGGTGAGGGCTACAGGTCTCCAGTCATTCGGGCAGGTTACCTTGGGGTGTTTAGGGACAGGCACGATGATGGACATCTTGAAGACCTCGGGAACAACAGCCTGGGACAGGGACAGGTTGAAGATGTCTGCGAAGACTCCTGCCAGCTGGTCTGCGCATGCTCTGAGGACGCGCCCCGGGATGTGGTCTGGTCCCGCCGCCTTCCGGATGTCCACCCGCTTGAAGGCTCTGCGCACGTCAGCCTCTGAGATGTTCAGCAGGCTGGCCTCCTCAGGCAGCGCTGACTTCGGCGGGCTGCCGTTCACGTCGAACCGGGCGAAGAAGGTGTTTAGCTCGCCAGGGAGGGAGGTAGAGGAGTTCTCTACACCGCTGGTTCTCCCTCTGAAGTCCGTGATTGTCTGTAGCCCCTTCCACACACCCCTCACATCGTGGCTCTTGAATTTGTCCTCCACCCTGTTCTTATACTCCCGCTTGGCAGAGCCGATGGTCTTGCGGAGGTCGTAGCGGGCTCTCGTATATTCCACCATATTCCCAGAGTCAAAGGCGGCGTTACGCGCGCGGAGTGCGGCGCGAACATCGCCATTAATCCATGGTTTCTGGTTGGGATAAATCCGAACCGACTTAGTAGGAACAACGTCATCTATGCATTTCTTGATGAACCCGGTGACTGAGGACGCGTACTCGCTGATGTTATTGTCCGACGCAACCCTGAACGCATCCCAGATCACGTGATGAAAACAATCCTGCAGCATAGACTCCGATTGGTCCGACCAGCATTGGACCTCCTTCACAGCGATTGGTTGCTGCTTCAGTCTCTGCCTGTAGGCGGGGAGTAGTTGGATCGAGCGGTGATCTGATTTGCCGAACGGTGGGCGGAGGAGGGACTTGTAGCCGTCCCGGAAGGGGGTGTAGCAGTGATCGAGAATTCGTTCGCCCCGTGTGTTGCTTGTGATGTGTTGGTAGAACTTCGGGAGAACTTTCTTCAAGTTCGCCTGATTGAAGTCCCCCGCCACGATGAAAGCAGCCTCCGGGTGAGCCGACTCCTGTTCACTGATAGCCCCATAAAGTTCCTTCAGCGCTATGTCCGTGTTGGCTTGAGGGGGAATGTACACAGCGGTCACGGTTACTGCTGTAAACTCCCGCGGTAGCCAGAATGGTCGGCACATAAGCATCAGGTACTCCAGGTCCGGGGAACAGAAAGACTTGAGGGTCTGCACATGACTCTGGTTGCACCAAGATCTATTTATCATGAGACATACCCCCCCTCCACGATCTTTACCGGAGAGAGCCTTTGTTCTGTCCGCGCGGTGGACGGAAAATCCTGTCGGCTCGATGGCTGAGTCGGCAACCCCCTCCGACATCCATGTCTCCGTCAGGCAGATGATGCAGTTTTCCTTTGTTTCCCGGTGGAATTGGATACGAGCCTGTAGCTCGCATAACTTATTGTCCAGAGACTGTACATTAGCCAGCAGAATGGTGGGTAGTGGAGGTCGATTGGCACGACGTCTCAGCCTGACCAGCACGCCGGCTCGCTTCCCTCTCCGTCGGCGACGCCTGCGGCTGATCGCGCCTAAAATGGACGGAGATAATCCAGCCGCGACTCCGGGTGGGACGTCCGAGTCGAAAGACTTGAAAAACTCCGGTAGGCGGCGAGCGACTGTCGTTCTAATCTCCAGAAGTGTACAACTGTCGTAAGTGAACTTGCTGCTAACTTCTTGTGCAAAGATAGTCACAATTAAAAGAATAAATAACAAAAAACCTCGTCGGCGTACGAGAGCTCGCAACACGGCAGCCATCACATACGGCGCCATCTCGCCATCTGTTGTTCTGTACAACAGATGGCTTTCCATTATTCTAATTATCATAATGAAACCATGATCAATGAACAAGAATGCAAAGGGGAGAAAGGAAGGTAGGTCGACCTCATCTCCACTGGAGTGGGAAGACATGGAGCTCTGGTGCCCATCCCAATTTGGCTTGAGAACCTCCTCTTGTTTCTGGTTACTGACTGCCTCCCTCCTCCTCCGCCACACAGGCTTCTGGGACTTTTTGATCTCACCGGCGTCTGCGTCGTCTAGAAGTAGGGAGGTGAAGAGGCACGGGAATAGGGAAGAATGTGAGTGTGCTTCATTTGGGCAAGTGGAACAGGGGATAATACATCAATAATGACCAATTGTGAACAATTAAGAATGCAGACAGCAGTTTATCATATAGCATTACTACAAAGGAAAGGCCAACATCTAGTCTGCATGTGTACCTTTTTCTGTGCGCCGCCGGAAAGATAGCTTGCGCCGCCGTAATTTGTTGAAACCCCCACCGTCTGAGTCGTCACTACTCAGCGAGCCAGGAATCATATTTGTCTTTAAAGGGATTGGGAATAAAACAAATGAGTAACTTTGTCAAAGCTGACTAGACTAAATGTACAAGGTGGTCAGTTCATAGAGGCCAGAATCCATAGCAATGTAAATATTACCTGTAATATTTACAAAAATTACTTGCAGCTTAACACGGGGAAAACTGAGATGATTATCTTCGGCCCGAAGCATAAACAATCACAACTTGATGACGTCACACTCTGCCTTGAGGGATCCACTATTGCCCAAAGCTCCTGCGTCAAGAATCTTGGTGTTCTGCTTGATCCTACGCTTTCTTTCGATCAGCATGTCAAAAGTATCACCAGAGCTGCATTCTTTCATCTTGGAAACATTGCCAAGATCAGACCAATGCTATCCGCTGCGGACGCAGAGACACTCATCCATGCATTTATATCATCCAGACTGGATTACTGTAATGCACTGTTCTCTGGCTTACCGAGCTCTACTACAAAAAGCCTCCAGCTTGTACAGAACGCTGCTGCTAGACTTCTAACGAGAACTAGGAAGTTTGACCACATTACTCCTATTCTCACTTCCCTCCACTGGCTCCCAATAAATGCCAGATCAGATTTTAAGGTGCTACTTCTTACCTACAAGACCCTGCATGGGTCTGCACCATCGTACCTGAAGGACCTTATTGTTCCCTATTGTCCTTCTCGGCCGCTCCGGTCCTCAGGAGCTGGCCTTTTATCAATTCCAAAAGTAAATAAAAAATCAGCAGGAAACAGGGCGTTCTCTTATCGAGCACCCTATCTGTGGAACAGTCTGCCACCTGTAATCAGGGAGGCTGACTCTGCTGATATATTTAAGGCGAGACTAAAAACCCACCTATTTACCCTCGCCTTTGGCTGCTAGGAGTGCCCCTCAGCTCTAATTTACAGCTAAATCAATACTGTTAGCACTAGCCTACCCTAGCTGCCGATGGGTACTAGGTCTGAGGATACTTGTATGTTCCCTGCTTACTGTGCTCCATCTAACCTTCATGTTGTCTCCATTATCTAGAGTGCTGCTGTGATCGTGACTGGATACCTGGCCACCTCACCTGACGGCTACCAGCTTGCTCTCCAGCCAGCACCCCATCACATTATTACTATTTCATTTACTGTACTTTGTCATTTGCACTTTGTCATTTGCATTTTGTCATGCTTTGTTACCCCTGTTTTTAAATGCCCGTATGACACCCATTGCACTCTGAACCATCCCTGGAAGGAGGGATCCCCCACTCTGAGGTTCCTCCTCGAGATTTCTTCCTTGTTAATTAAGGGAGTCGTTTCTTGCCCTTAGGGGGGCGGGGCTAGCGGGGTGTCATAAATCACGTTTGGCCCATAACAATCTGGCCTGTAAAGCCCTTTGAGACTGTCTTGTGATTCAGGGCTATACAAATAAAATTGAATTGAATTGAATTGAATGATTGACACTTGAGACCCTCTGAAAATCTTAACAGAAAATAATGTAATTACAGGAACCTTTATGTTATATTTATACACATCGATGGAGCTGAAGTGGAGAAAGTCTCCTGCTTCAAGTTCCTCGGTGTGTTCGTCAAAGATGACCTCACCTGGTCCAGGCAAGCGGATGATCTCCACTGCCCAAAACTGCCTTTACTTTCTGAGGAGACTCAAGAAGTTTGGCATGTCTGCAAAAACTCTCACTAACTTCTACAGGTGCACCATCGAGAGCATCCTCTCTGGCTGCATTACTGCCAGGTATGGCAGCTGCACTGCTGGTGATCGCAAGGCCGGTACTATGCACTGAAAAAGCGGCAGACTGTATGCTGCCTGAAATGGCCTCACTACTAGTCTAGCATAATGTAGAACAGAGACGTTATGACTTGTTGAGAACGGGAACAAGTTGGGTAACGTAGTTTATGTAGGAAGAGACCCAGAGCCCGACATTGAGAGGGCAGAACAGAGTGCCGGCACGGTACGGTACATCAAAGAGTAAAATGTGGAAGTGCCGGTACTGTGTACCGTTGCGTACCGGCCCACTTCGAGCACTGACCCAGACCATTAAAAAATGAACATTTGGGCTACCAGAGGGATCACTGGCCTGGTGGCCAAAGACATGTGGGGGACATTCACTTTTCTAGGCCGGCCCACTACACTACAGGGTCCATCTAAATATGGACTTTGTAAAAAGACAAATAAACATAAGCCCGTTTCACACAGAGATCCTGGAATATTGTTGTAAAGACATTCCCGGATTGTGCTGGCTTTTTGCCTGTTTATCTAGAACCAAAAAAGGTGACGTGGCAAGGCCCGGACACACCAAGTTGATTTTCGGCTGTTGGCCAAAGTGAACCTCGTCAGCTTGATGTGTCCCACACATCAGCAAAAGTCAGACCCGAGTTGGTGGCTTTTGGGCCGATTCGACATCTAAATCTACGGCCGAAGAACAGTGAGCTTATCTTAAAGGCAGTACAAGAGACAGATAAGATTGATGCAAATTAGCCACGTGGGCCTACACAGCGGAGTGGAAAGTTACCAGCCCACAAGTTTAATATATACATAACTCCCAACAATTAGGTTGATGCATAACGTTACCATGGCCGATTTGTGCGAACAGCGTGTTTGTGCGCGAGATTGAATAAATTCACAGACATAAAACGTCTTAAAAATGCCAAAGGCATTCCAGCTTACCCCTTTTACACAGACATCGATCCCGCTCTGCTACTACCTTCGACACCGGCATAAAGGTGGGACAAAAATGACCCCCCATTTTGAGTTTGTAACTTTTACACAGAAGACATTCCCACAACAATAAGTCTGTAGCCCCTTTTACACTACCGTGTACATGGTAACAAGGAGGGAACAGTGGATGCTTCCTAATACAGCCTGCACAGCTAATATTACTGTACAAGTTGCCCAAGCTTGCCCAAAGCTCCTGCGTCAAGAATCTTGGTGTTCTGCTTGATCCTACGCTTTCTTTCGATCAGCATGTCAAAAGTATCACCAGAACTGCCTTCTTTCATCTTAGAAACATTGCCAAGATCAGACAAATGCTATCCGCTGCGGACGCAGAGACACTCATCCATGCATTTATATCATCCAGACTGGATTACTGTAATGCACTGTTCTCTGGCCTACCGAGCTCTACTACAAAAAGCCTCCAGCTCGTACAGAACGCTGCTGCTAGACTTTTAACGAGAACTAGGAAGTTTGACCACATTACTCCTATTCTCACTTCCCTCCACTGGCTCCCAATAAATGCCAGATCTGATTTTAAGGTGCTACTTCTTACCTACAAGACCCTGCATGGGTCCGCACCATCGTACCTGAAGGACCTTATTGTTCCCTATTGTCCTTCTCGGCCGCTCCGGTCCTCAGGAGCTGGCCTTTTATCAATTCCAAAAGTAAATAAAAAATCAGCAGGAAACAGGGCGTTCTCTTATCAAGCACCTTATCTGTGGAACAGTCTGCCACCTGTAATCAGGGAGGCTGACTCTGCTGATATATTTAAGGCGAGACTAAAAACCCACCTATTTACCCTCGCCTTTGGCTGCTAGGAGTGCCCCTCAGCTCTAATTTACAGCTAAATCAATACCGTTAGCATTAGCCTACCCTAGCTGCCGATGGGTACTAGGTCTGAGGATACTTGTATGTTTCCTGCTTACTGTGCTCCATCTAACCCTCATGTTGTCTCCATTATCTAGAGTGCTGCTGTGATCGTGACTGGATACCTGGCCACCTCACCTGCCGGCTACCAGCTTGCTCTCCAGCCAGCACCCCATCACATTATTACTATTTCATTTACTATTTGTACTTTGTTATTTGCACTTTGTCATTTGCATTTTGTCATGCTTTGTTACCCCTGTTTTTAAATGCCCGTATGACACCCATTGCACTCTGAACCATCCCTGGAAGGAGGGATCCCCCACTCTGAGGTTCCTCCTCGAGATTTCTTCCTTGTTAATTAAGGGAGTCGTTTCTTGACCCCTTAGGGGGGCTTGGGCTAGGGGGGTGTCATAAATCACATTTGGCCCATAACAATCTGGCCTGTAAAGCCCTTTGAGACTGTCTTGTGATTCAGGGCTATACAAATAAAATTGAATTGAATTGAATTGAATATTACCTCTCATCTCCTCTCATAATCGTGTGCAATATTCTTAATGTCATGTGCAATACCTCTTCTACATTACCTTTCAACATTATGTGCAATATTCTTAATATTCTTTCTGTCATGTGCAATATTTCCTCTAACCATTATTATTATCACAGTATTACACTTCAATTATGCCAAATTGTTTTCGCCGTCTGATTACCTTATCTTAGCCTCTATATTTTTTATATTTGACTGTACATTTGTAAATCTGTTAGTTTATTTTTATTATTCTGTTGATTTCTCTATTGTTTTATTGTACTGTATTGCTATGCAACCTGGCACAAGAATGTCCTTCGAGATTAATAAAGTTCTATCTTATCTTATCTGTCTTATATCTATCTTTAAAAGCTAGCTCTCCATTATTTTTGACAACATGAATGAAAACAAATAAGCCTGTAGCATGGAGTTGTGGACTCACATCTCGGAGGTTGAAGGTGATCTCCAGGTTGCTCCAGAAGTGTTCACAGAACTCTGGATACATGTCCAGGACCTCCTGCACATCCTCCCGCAGGATCTTGTGGAGGTCACAGTAGGTCAGGGCTCTCACGTCGGCATTGGACTTGCCTGGTCTGGCGTAGAGGTTGATGGGCTCACCAAAGATATCATTCTTCCCTGAAAGGACAAAGTATGTAGGGGACACCTTGTTGTTACAGAGCAGGGATTATTTGGCATCAAGTCTCAACAAGTCAGCGTTCCCCAGCAGAGGGTGCTATTGGAGTGGAAAACGAATGAAAACTATCAGCGAGGGCATTGTCTGCAAGCACAAGCTGACATTCCAGATGAACAACAACACCTCTCCACTACACTCCTTTGTCGATTCATTCCCCTACCCAAGATGGCCACGACCACGTCCCCTCTGAGAATCTCGATGGAACCCCGGGAGATGAAGTAGAGGGCGGTGAGGACGTCGCCGGCATGCACCAGCGTATCCCCAGGCGGTGCATGTGTGGTCTTGAACTTCATGGCCAAGGCACGGAGACAACCTTTGGTGGAGCCCTTGAAGGCTTTACAGTTCTGAAGCAGCGTGCGATTCAGGTGGAGGCAGATGTCTGCCTGCAGGCACTCAGGGAACCCCTTCAACACCTGGTGAGATGTGGAGCAAGACTGGTCAAGTTAAGCATGACACATCCATCTTAATAAAGTACAGGTTGTCTGGAAGTGACTCTACACTGCACATGGGGTTCTGTTCATAATTACCCCTCACAAAATGTAGAATCATTAAGCATAATATATATGAGACCAGCCTGCCCCTTTTGAAGTGTCACTCTTAAATAACTGGTGTTCATCGTCATTGATTTTTACGTCGGTAGCACAACCATAAAGGGATTTTATGGGAAAACAAGTATTCTCTTCTTAATAAGGCAGCACTAGCATGCAAGCAATTTTGTCATAAAAATGAATCATTGGTGCAAAAATGAACTCTAAATTACTTTTAGTCAGTGAAACTGACCAAGCTATTAACACTAAAAAACTATCTCTCTCTCTCTCTCCCTCGCTCTAATAAGTCAATTCATTGTTATTTCACTTATTTTGTGATAGAAGTCACTGGTTTGGACTTCCACACAACTCACAGTTTTCTTGCCCTCCCCTCAGACCTGAACAAAGTACCATGATGTGAATGCCAGAGGTGTGTGCCATCTAATTTCATTGAGGCAGATGCTCTGTAATCTATTAGTCTCCAACACAATGCACTCCTGTCTAGAAGACCAGGGGGGAAACGGCATGAGGAAGGGAAAGCTGTGTTTTTCACTGTCATGTGTTACAATGAAAAGCCGTTAATAATAGTAAAAGAACTTCGGATTATTATTGAAGTGTTTTGTTTTTTTTTGGGGGGGGGGGGGGGGGGGGGGGGGGGGGGGGGGGGGGGGGTTTGGAACGCAAGTTAATGAAACAGCTTACAAAGCCTTGCAATTCAACAACAGAAAATGTATTTAATTAACTGAATTATTTTATGTTATTTGCCTATTATTAAGGTAGCTTTTAAATTACAGGAGAAGGACAATAGTTGACCGTACAAAGAAGAGAGATAAAGAGATAAAGAGGAACAGAGAGAGAAAGAGAAGAAAAGATAGATGAGTGACAGTGAAGAGAGAGAGGCCCGCGAGATAAAGAACCTGTGACAGAGAGAGAGAAACAATTAGAGAGGGATAAAGAGAGAGAGTGACACTAACAGAGTGTGTTTGTGTGTGTGGTGGTACAATGGTGGTGGGATGAGCTTTGGTATGGACAGCCCTGCATACTCACGGCATTCATGTCGATGCCGTTGGTGTAGGACCAGGCGTGCTGGAAGTACTCCTCCAGCCGCTGCCTCAACGGGTTGGGGATCTGGTGAAAGCGGATGAACTCTCGCACCCGCAGCATCTGAGTGTGGTAGCGCGCCGTGCCCGAGTACAGTCGCTGGATGATTGCTGACACGTTGCCAAAGATGCTGGCGTACATCAACGCTGGAGGTTGGTGGAATTAATGGTGGCATGGATTGTGATGGCCAGAGGAAGGATGGGTGGTACGGAAGTGTTATTGGCAGATGGGAGATATGGGGGGAGGGGGGGTGGTGGAAGAGCGAGGTGTTATAGTGCACAAGGTCCTCTTTACTTTGAGTTAGTATGCATTGTTGATGCACAATTTGAGTTCAAAATTTGATAACACAATATGCGGTCTTAAAAGATTACCTGTGTACCTCAAAGCTAATGTAAGTGAAGATTTAATTTGGAAGATGCATTCCATTTCCAATTAAGGGGCATACATGTGAATATAGAATAGAATACAATAACTTGATTGTGTGTTATTTGTTAGCCAAAGGAATGTGCCATGTGCTTTGCTTTGCATCTCTGCCTTGATTATGCTGTAATGTGTGGTCTCTTTTTACCTTTGTCAGCTCCCATCACCATCACAGCAAGACAACACTGATTGAACACACTATGTGTGCCCCTATATGCGTGTGTCTACACATGCCTGTGTGTGTCATAACATCATATCAAGTCAAAAAAAGAATTAAGATCCAATATTTTGCAAATATAAAAAAGTTATCTTAGTAAGTATTGGGCATTAATGGTGCATAATGTTTTACCCTCATTTATGGAGACTCCCGCCTGACAAAAAAAGAAAATTACTTTATGGAAACATGGGTAAATTAATAACCCTAATTAATACAGTGGATATTACAATATATTGCAGATACTGATTAATGAAGAAAAAAATGGCCACTATCTTTTTCCATAATGAGCATCATGATTGCTTTCGATGATTTCTTTTTATGCTGCCAAATGGAGACAAATTGATGTGAATAGTATTTTGTTGTAAGATGTCTGTCTTAGATGTGATGTGAGATAGACGAGTAAATGAACCATTACTATGTCAAATCAGAACTTATTTTGTCATGACCACTGTTTGAATTTACATTCATTTGACGTCAAGTTTGGCAACGTAACCCCTGAGCAGAGATGCTCGCTTTCTGCTGGCAGGGCTGTGTATTAAGAGAGCTGAAGGACATACATCCTATTAGCATGACGCAGATGGAGAAGATCTTCTCAGAGTTGGTGTTGGGGGAGACATTTCCGAAGCCCACGCTGGTCAGAGAGCTGAAGGTGAAGTAGAGAGCCGTGACGTACTTGTCCTTGATGGATGGACCAGAGCCTGCGAGAGAGAGAGGAAACAGTTCAAGACACTGGAAGCCCAGATCCAGTACAGCTTTCTAAATATGTAATTGTGGGTCTTATGTACATAATAGTCAACCCAGTATCATGCCAAAGCGTGTAATACACGCGTTGGTCTATTTGCTTTCGCGGCAGTGTCACACTTAAATCTCGCATAAGCATGGACACATTCCTATTAACATGGTTGAAATGGGTAAACACACGTATAATGACCCCTGTCTCCACGTCACGTGACTGTCAAGTTTCTGTCTGCAAAAACAAAATGGCCTAAAACACTGCCTCCGAAGGATAGGGCCTTGCTCGACACAGGGCCATTCTGAACAGTGAAATTCTTGTAACATTGGAGGGGACAGTATGCAAAAAAAGGCAAAAAATATAAAATAGCAAGAAGAGAAATGTATATACTGTATATATATATATATATATATATATTGAGCAGCACGATATACATATGATAATACAATGACACAATATACATAATAATATATAAATAATACAAATGTAATAATAAATATGAAATGTAATGGTATGTTGACTCTAGAAGTATTGATTGAATATTGAGTATTATAAATGTATAAGTAAGTACAAGTAAGTAAGGAAAGATACACAAGTGAGGGCAGAATTAGTAGAAATATGGCATACGGCATGTCATAGCAGAAATATAGAAAACATATAGAAGAGAGAATCAGAAGCATATGTATTCAAAGTATTTAAATATAGCATAGGTAATATGGCATATGTATCCAGAGTAGTTGAATCATCTAAATATTATCAATGTTATAAATGTACATTGAAAGTAATCAATATGATCAATGAGATTGGTGTTGCTGGTTGAGAAGCCTGATGGCCTGGGGGAATTTTCTTTTTTGGTAGTCCGTGCCTGGATGCTCTGGCAACGTCTACCAGACGACAGCAGCATGAACAGTCCATGGCCTAGGTGGCTGTAGTCCTCAATGATTTTCCATGCTTTCCAAAGGCATTGTGTGTGGTCGATGCTTTGCACGGCTGGGAGATGGCAGCCGATGATGTAGCAGCCGCCAAACCAGGCAGTAATGCAGCCAGAGAGGATGCTCTTGATGGTGCATCTGTAAAAGTTAGTGAGGGTTTTTGCACATGTCAAACTTCTTGAGTCTCCTCAGAAAGTAAAAGCACCTTTGGGCAGTTTTTACAGCCAAATCCGCTTGAAATTTCCAGGTTGCCCCAGAAAAGTCAGTTTGCTTAAGGGTGACTAGGGTAGAAATCAGATTCATCAGCTTTATTGCCTTAGTTTTTACAAACAAGTAATGTGCTTTTATAAAATTGGTGCATAACATTGAACATTAAACAGAAAGTAATAAGATCGAAATTCCAAAAAATGCTAAAAATTTGACAAAAATCTATAACAAATAAGCAATTAAAAGGTGCAATTTAAAGAAAAATGTGTGTTAATGTAATGCAATGGTGTCCATGGGGGGTGGGAGTCAGTGGGGTTAAACATTAATATAACATGTAGTATAGTGTCCATAGGGGGTGGGAATTGGTGGGGATCAGTGAGCGTCCCAGGTCTTGTTAATAAGGCCAGTTGCCATGGGGAAGAATCTGTACTTATGGTGTGAGGTTTTGGTCCTGATTGAACGCAACCTCCTGCCGGAGGGGAGAGAGAGATTTTGTCCGGGGTGGGAGGGGTCGACCACAATCTTACCTGCTCACTTCAGGATCCCGGAGGCGTGCAGGTCCTGGAGAGATGGCATATTGCAGCCAATCACCTTCTCAGCAGAGCCAATGACATGCTGCAGTTTGCCCTTGTCCTTGGCAGTGGCAGCAGCGTACCAGATGGTGATGGAGGAGGTGAGGATGGACTCAATGAGGGCGGTGTAGAAGTGCACCATCATTGTCTTTGGCAGGTTGAACTTCTTTAGCTGCCACAGGGAGTACATCCTCTGCTGGGCCTTTTTGGTGATGGAGCTGATGTTCAGCTCCCACTTGAGTGATGGTGGTGCCCAGGAAACGAAAGGACTCCACAGTGTCAACTGGGGAGTCACACAGTGTGATGGGGTTGGGTGGGTCTGGGTTCTTCCAGAAGTCTACTACCATCTCCACTGTCCTGAGAGCGTTGAGCTCCAAGTTGTTCTGACCGCACCAGGTAACCAGATGGTCAATCTCCCACTTGTAGGCTGATTCATCCCCACCAGAGATGAGCCCAATGAGTGTGGTGTCGTCTGCGAACTTCAGGAGCTTGACAGACTGATGACTGGAGGTACAGGCGTTTGTGTACAGGGAAAAGAGTAGAGGGGAAAGGACGCAGCCTTGAGGGGAACCAGTGCTGATGGTCCAGGAGTCAGAGACATGTTTCTCGAGCCTCGCGTGCTGTTTCAGGTTGGACATGTGGTGTGGATTGTGAGCCATCACAGACTATAAAGGGAGAAATAGCAACGATGCCCAGCCGGTCGCCTCTCTGCCTGATGGGCAGTATTTAGGCATCAGTAGATAGTGTCTGTGTAACTTCTCACTGTGTAATGCACATAGTATGTACTGTATTTGTTTTTTGCATAGTAGCTATGAATATAATATTTGTAAAGTATAAGTGCAATTTATAGGTTCTGTGTATTCATAATCACTATGAAAAATATGAGTGTGTATCGTATTGGTACCTTGTTTAGATTCTGTGAATTCATATTCACTATGAACAGTGTGATAGTATCAGCACACCAGGTATAGCTCCTATAATCCTACTTACTAGTGCATGTGTGTGTGTGTGTGTGTGTGTGTGTGTGTGTGTGTGTGTGTGTGTGTACAGTATTAGTACCTGGTATAGAATCATTGTAGTGTTTCCCCAGCTGATCACCAAGAGAATGGAGCCAGCCAATGGATCCGTTACGTTCCACGCTACCGATGGCGTACCTTCAATGAAGCCATTTTATTATATACATTATATTATTTTATTATTATACATTAGATTCAACCATTGTCATGGCACAATATGAGTATAGAGGACTATAAGTGTGGATGTCTCGGGCTGTAGAGGAGTATAAGTGTGGATGGCTGAGGGTTGTAGAGGTGCTATACATCTGGATGTCTCAGGGCTATAAGTGTGGATGTTTCAGGACTATAGAGCAGTGGTTCTCAACCCCTGGGTCGCAACCCTCGGGTGGGTCGCGGGACATTAAAAATGGGTCGCCAAAATTGTCTGGGAATTTTTTTATCTTAAAACAAAATAAAAAATAATAAAAAAGCAATTATTTTTACACTTTAAGATATTTGGCGGGACTTGGCGCAGATGCGGTGGCCGGTGGGGGGGAAAGGGGTGAATGAATGATAACAGAATGTAGTGGGGACGCTGGGGACATGTCCCCACCAATATCCAGCGATATCCATCCCCCCCCCCCTCCCGGATCAGAACCGCGAATGAACGGAGCCCCCCCCCCCCCCCTTTATATGAAGTATACTCGGGATATATTTAGCATTTTTAGTGTAGGTAGATCATTTTGGCTTGGTCATTTTAAAAGTAGCTCGCAAGTTGAAAAAGTGTGGGCACCCCTGAATTAAGCGATTTAAGGGCCGGGCCTCGGGCCAATTATCACATCATTACCATCACATTATCAACCGTTATCACACACATAACAGTCTACTGCTGCGCTGCTGCGTTAAACGCCGCTGCTGCTGCTGCTATTAATCGCCGTGCAGCTGCTCGTCACTCACTTCAGAAAATAAAAAAAATAATTTAACTACCTACAAAATGCTTCAAACATTTTCCTAAAATAACTTAAAATTGAAATGAAACTAAATATAACCACTTATGCCATTAAAAGTGCTCAAATAAGGTCGGAAGTCTATAACTAGACCTGTCGCATATGGGCAACAAGTCTAGAACTATATGGGAGGTAAAAAAAATGTCGGGCTTAATTCGGGCCTGAGAGTTCTAATAATGGGGCGGGCCACTCCGGGCCCTCACTCTCTAGGGCCAGGGTCGGGCTAGGGACTACTTTCCAGGCCCGCACATGCATCTATGGGTCGCTGTAAAAAAATATGAAAAAACATGGGTCGCCTGAGAAAAAGGTTGAGAACCTCTGCTATAGAGGACTATATGTGTGGGTGTCTCAGCGCTGTAGAGGGTTCTGAGTGTGGATGTCTCAGGGCTGTAGAAGGCTGCTTACCAGATGCAGGCCAGCCAGTGGGCGATGAGGGCAAAGGTGCACATGAGGAGGAAGAGGACAGCAGCGCCATACTCCGAGTAGCGATCTAGCTTGCGAGCCACGCGGACCAATCGCAGCAAGCGGGCCGTCTTCAGCAGGCCAATTAGAGTGGTGGTCTGATTGGTTGGAGAGAGAGAGAGAGAGAGAGAGAGAGAGATAGAGAGAGAGACAGAAAGTGATGATTTGCTAACCACGGTGGACACAAAAAGACAAACCCCACCCCCGCCCTGCCTTTGGTAAGGCAGGGCACATCTCCATTCTCACATCACATCTCTAAGTGCGTTGTCCTCTGCCGAGAGCTCTGGGGACCCAAAGGCCTTGAGGAGGTCCAGATATGGGACATCAGAGATGCCAAAAGAGCCTAAAGGGACAAGTTGGAGTCTAACTACCATAGCTCTGACCCCAGACACATGTGGTGTGGATTGCGAGCCATCCCAAACTATAAGGGGAGAAATAGCAATGATGCCCAGCCCGTCACCTCTCTGCCTGATGAGCTCAACACCTTCTATGGAGGGTTAGAGGTGAGCAACACCATTCCTACAGTGAGGCTAGCTGAGGACCAGAACAACTGCACTCTGTCCCTAGAGAGGGCTTCTTCTTAAGAGAATAAACCCACAGAAGTCTCCAGGGCCACATGGCATTCCAGGCCGACAAGCTAGCGGAGGTATTCAACTCTATATTCAACCTCTACATTCAACCTCTACTTGTACCAGTCAGCAGTCCCCACCTGCTTCAAGCAGACCACCGTTGTCCCTGAACCGGAAAAACCTTCCATCACCTGCCTGAAAGACTACTGCCCTGTGGCACTGACCCCCATCATCATGAAGTGCTTCGAGTAGCTTGCCAGAACCACATCTGCTCAACCCTTCCTGACACCTTGGAGCCCCTTCAATTTGCATACTGTCCCAACAGATCTACGGACGGCGCCATCACCTTGACAGTTCACACCGCCCTCTCCCATCTGGATAAGGGAAACACATACATGAGGATGCTATTTATTCATTATAGCTCAGCATTCAACTATATTGTGTCCGCTAATCTTGTTCTCAAGCTCAGGAGCCTGTACTGACCCTGAGCACGCAGCCCCTTAGGGCTGCGTGCTCAGTCCACTCCTGTACACCCTGTACATGTGTGACTGTGTGGCCACAAACGGCTCCAACACCATACTTAAGTTTGCGGATGACACCACCATCCTGGGTCTTATGACCAACAATGACGAGACAGCCTACAGAGAAGAGGTCAGGTAGTTGGCAACTGGTGGCAGGTTTTTTCTTTATTTCGAAGGGGTACTGACCGACGGCCTGTATAGGCCCTTTGTTTGATATGGATCAGAATGAGGAAAGGGACACTCAGAGAAAGGAAGGACATTTTGTTAAAAACCCTCTATTATTTGCAGTGCGGGAGGTACCCCAGGCCTCCACAGGGTTTTCCCCTGCTGTTCGGGAGATGACCCAGGGAGATGATGGACCTTATTAAGGAAAACTGTGAGGAAGGTCCTAGCACCAGCAAAAGCAAAGTACAGTACGTCATGGACCTGAGAGCAAATCTCCATTCACTGGGGCAGCTGTCACGTGAGAATCTGCTGCAGGCCCAGGAGCATCAACAGCGCCTGTATAATAGAGGTACTCAGCTGAGACAATTTGCACCGGGAGATAAAGTGCTTGTATTGCTTCCCACCTCCAGCTCAAAATTACTTGCAAAGTGGCAAGGATCCTTCGTCGTCACACGGCGAGTGGGGGACATCGACTATATGGTGGTGCGTTCCGACAGGGGGAGGGGTACTCAGATCTATCACCTCAACCTCCTTAAACTATGGAACGAGGAACGCTGGGGCCGGAGGCTCAAAATGCAGTGCCGTTCACACCAGTTCATTCAGAGGGCCATCTGACTCTGGGTCAGAGAACCAAGGTAGCCGAGTTGCAGCAACATTTTGCAGATGTTTTCTCCCCCCTGCCAGGCCACACCGCACTCATCGAACACCACACCGAAACTCCCCCCGGTGTGTCTGTTAGGTCACGTCTGTACAGATTACTGGAACACAAAAGAAAAATTGTGAAGGAAGAATTAAAGGCCATACTGGAGATGGGGGTAATAGTAGAAGTCGCATAGTGCATGGGCTAGCCTGATCGTTTTAGTAAATAAGCCTGATGGGGCTTCGCTTCTGTGTCGTCTATCACAAGGTGAATAGTGTGCCCAAATTTGACTGGTATCCCATGCCTCTGGTTGACTAGCTTTTTTTTCAACACTGGATTTAACAAAATCAGCCTTCTCCACAATTTAAAACACTTCCATTCGGGTTGTTTGGGACCCCATTCGAGCGTCTCATGAGCCGGGTACTGCGCTCGCACGCGGAATATGCAGCGGCATACCTACAGTAGATGATGTTAGTGAGACCTGGCCGCAGCATCTCCACCGGGTGGTGGCAGTCCTCGAGTTGCTGAGGCAGGCCGGGCTCACTGCCACCCCGAGGAAGTGTGGAATTGGACGGAGGGAGGTATGATTTGGGGTACCACTTGGGCGGCGGAAGAGTGCGTCCACAGCTAAATAAAACAGATGCGGTAGCAGCCTGCCCGTGGCCCAAGAAAAAAAGCAGGTGTGGGCGTTCTTAGGGATGGCCAGTTACTACAGGCAGTTTATCCCCGCCTTTGCAGAACTGACCAGCCCTTAGATGGACCTCACCCGAAAAGGTGCTTCAGATCTGGTCCAGTGGACCGAGCAGTGTCAGATGGCGTTTGAATTGGTAAAAAAGGCTCTTTGTGGGGAGCTCCTACTGTTTACGCCTAACTTTGAGCTCCCCTTTGTCTTACAGACCGAAGTGTCGAACAGGGGGCTGGGTGCCGTCTTATGCCAGGAGGTCGATGGGCTCGGCCGGCCGGTGCTTTACCTCAGCCGGAATCTGGTGGAACAGGAGGAGAGGTAGAGCACGAAAAGAGTGCCTCGCCATTAAGTGGGCGGTCAACGCCCTGCACTACTATCTCCTGGGGCATGCCTTCACCCTCTGTTCGGACCACGCTCCACTCCGGAAGCTACACAGTATGACAATAACCCCCACATCACCAGTAGGCATTTGGCACTACAGCCAAATGTATAAAATAGCAAGGGACACGCCCCGGCCTCTGTTGGGTGGTGGGGATATGTGATATGCCAGGGACCTTTGTTGCTCATTAAACTATTGGATTATTCATCCAACAGACTCCGTCCGATCCTTATTTAGAACAAAAGAACCTGAACAAGCCATGGAAGTGGCATTGTGGCAAAGGACATTGCTACAGTAGTAGTATGCTCTGACTCAAGTTCATTCCATCCATCCATCCATCCATCCATTTTCATCCGCTTATCCGGGGTCGGGTCGCGGTGGCAGCCGGCTAAGCAGGGCCCCCCAGGCTTCCTTCTCCCCAGCCACACTGGGGAGAAGGAAGCCACTCTAGTTCCTCCTGGGGGGTCCCGAGGCGTTCCCAGGCCAAACGAGATATGTAATCCCTCCAGCGAGTTCTGGGTCTGCCCCGGGGTCTCCTCCCAGTTGGACGTGCCTGGAAAACCTCCAAAGGGAGGCGCCCGGGGGGCATCCTAATCAGATGCCCGAACCACCTCAGCTGACTCCTTTCGATGCGGAGGAGCAGTGGATCTACTCCGAGCTCCCTCCAGATGTCTGAGCTCCTCACCCTATCTCTAAGGCTGAGCCCAGCCACCCTGCGGAGGAAACTCATTTCGGCCGCTTGTATCCGCGATTTCATTCTTTCGGTCACTACCCAAAGCTCGTGACCATAGGTGAGGGTTGGAACGTAGATGGTAAATCGAAAACTTCGCCTTCTGGCTCAGCTCCCTCTTCACCACAACGGACCGGTACAGTGCCCGCATCACTGCAGACGCTGCACCAATCCGTCTGTCCATCTCCCGCTCCATTTTGCCCTCACTCGTGAACAAGACCCCGAGATACTTGAACTCCTTCGCTTGAGGCAACAACTCACACCCAACCCGGAGGGAACACTCCACCGTTTTCTGGCAGAGAACCATGGCCTCAGATTGGAGGTGCTGACTCTCATCCCCACTGCTTCACACTCGGCTGCAAACCGCCCCAGTGCATGCTGGAGGTCACGGTCTGATGTAGCCAACAGAACCACATCATCTGCAAAGAGCAGAGATGCAATTCTGAGGTCCCCAAACCGGACACTCTCCTCACCTCGGCTGCGCCTTGAGATTCTGTCCATGAAGATCACAAACAGAACCGGTGACAAGGGGCAACCTTGGCGGAGTCCAACACCCACTGAGAACATGCTTGACTTTGTGCCGAGAATACGGACGCAGCTCGCACTTTGTTCGTACAGGGACCGAATGGCACGTACCAACAGCCCCGGTACCCCATACTCCCGTAGTACCCCCCACATGATTCCCCGGGGGACACGGTCATAGGCCTTCTCCAAGTCCACAAAGCACATGTAGACTGGATGGGCAAACTCCCATGCGCCCCCCAACAACCCTGCGAGGGTAAAGAGCTGGTCCACTGTTCCACGGCCAGGACGGAATCCGCATTGTTCCTCCTGGAGCTGAGGTTCGACAATCGGCCGGAGCCTCCTTTCCAGCACCCTGGAATAAACTTTCCCGGGGAGGCTGAGCAGTGTGATACCCCGATAGTTGGAGCACACCCTCCGGTCCCCTTTTTTGAAAATGGGGACCACGGGCTTGGCCCGGTCGGGCCCCGTGGATCCAGGCCCGGCCACCAGACGCTCGCCGACGAGCTCCCCTCGCAGGTCTGGCTCCAGAAGGGTGCCCCGGTTTCCCTTGTCCGGGCGAGGTGACTGTTCTTTCCGGGACTGTTCTTTCAAGTTCATTCCTCAAAATTATATAATCTTTTAAGTCAAAATGTCGGGAAGATCTATTGTTTATTTCAAATACATAGTAATATAGTTCAGAAAGGAATTGATATAAAATGTATGTGGGTTCCAGCTCATGTTGGAGTTGAGGGGAACGAAGTTGGAGGAAGGTGTGGAGAAAGGTGATGGAGAGGTGGCAGGAATGTTGGGATGGAGAGATAAAAGGGAGGCATTTATACCAAATTCAGAGGAAAGTGAGTGACAGCAGAAAATACAGTATTGGAAAGAGGAGAGAGGAGGTCATATGACAAGGTTAAGACTGGGACGTAGTGCAATTAATAACACATTACATTTTATTGGGACACACCCTACAGGTCTGTGTGATCATTGCCAGGAGGAGTCTGGGGAGCATGCTGTTGTTTATTGTGTAAGATATCATGTTTATTGTGTTAGATATCAATCAGGGATCTTGCTACACTGGCGCCCAATGTGGGGCGCCCTCCATGGTCGCAGAGTTTGCGGTAGAGCAACACACCCTTGCAAATTTCCTGGAGCTGTGCATGGTGGACTATGATATGGTTCACATTCTCCCCTCAAAAGGTGGCAAGCGCTGCCCTGTCACTCTCGCTTGACATCTTCAAATGCGACGACTGGGATGCATTGACATTCTTGGGATGAGCTGGACCACAGGAAAGAGTTCCTCCAATGTGTAATTCATGTAGTGTGCCAGTGTTGCAATGTCCCTGGTTGCCACAATGCCACATATGTGGCTTTATTTTGGGGCTCCTCCAAGGACACAGATAGGTTTGTGGTGAGAAGTCTGGTTTATTGTAAAGTTTGAACTTCTGTTAGAAGACAGCTGTCTTCTGTGAGAAGTTATAAACTATAACATATAAACTATAAACAGTAGTTTTTTAGATTTTTATCTACTGCTGCTCGTTGTTGCTTTGACATACAATTTACCTTGTCTGTGAGTGTGTTTTTTGAGTTGTGTTTTGTCTGGTAAGCTACAAATTAAGTAAAGTAAAGTAATAAAGTTGTATGAAATTTGCAATTGGGCAGGGGCTGTGGCAGTTCAGGGTCATGCAATTTGGGCTCTGCAACGCACTTGCTACTTTCGAGAGACTGATAGAGCGGGTGTTGGCAGCCATACTGCTGGCAGTGGTCAAGGCATTGCGGCACTTCCGACCCTACCTGCAAAGGAGTCGGTTTCTCCTGCACACCGACCATAACTCACTCACCTGGTTCCTAAACTCCCAAAACCCCGATGGCTGGAGGCCCTACAGGGGTACAATTTCGAGGTGCAGCACCGGCCGGGACGTCAGTATGGCAACGCCGATGCTCTCTCCCGGTGTCCTTGCGTGGCGATTGAGTGCCGGTACTGCCAGCATTAGGAGGAGTGGGCCAGGGGATGTCGTTGGTTGCAGCTGTTATCCAGCCAGGAGCTGCGGCAACACCAGGCTACAGATGGTGCGAGTGCGGGGCTGGCTGGAGGAGGGTCATTGACCAGCGTGGGCGGAACTGTCTGCTTCGGGGCTGGAGAGGTGAAAGCCTACCATGCTCAGTGGAGAAACCTCAAGATCCACGACTGGGTGGTGAACCGGCGGTGGCAGGCCCCTGGGCAGGGGACCGACCTTCTCCAGCTGCTGGTGGCTTGCCTGCTCTGTCCCCAGGTCCTCCAGTTGGTTCACAGGGCTGCGCGGACAGGCCACTTTGGGAACTCTAAGACCCTGCACTGCCTCTGTGGACGGTTCTACTGGCCTGGGTGTCGACTGAACGTGGAGCTGCATGTACACTGCCGCGACCTCTGCACCGCCAAGAAGGGACCTACCCAGCGGCCTCACGCCCCGTTGCAGCAGTACTTGGTGGGGACCCCGATAGAATGGGTGGGGGCGGATATCGCCGGAGATTGCTGTGGGCTGTACTACTACCGACGGCTGACGGACCACCTGAGGGTGGTCCACGAGTACACTCGCCAGGCCCAATCAAGTTCAGGGGTGTGTCGGAAGAGGGCCTACGACACCCACTGTCGGGGACAAGCCACGCTAATTATACGTAAGGCGCAAAGCTTACGGGAGTTGAGAATGTTCATGTGTCGTTCGGATTTAGTAAAAAAAGTAATGTTTAGGTGTTCTTTTCCAAGTGTTATTTCTATTGTGATGTAAGTGTGTTAATTCGGTAATTATCTGTGTGATTATAGTTTGTGTTGTGTTTTGCCACCATTGGTGAAAGGTGTGCTGCTGGGAGTGATCCCCTGTTGGCTGGTGTTCGTGTGGTAGTGTACTACTACCACAAGGCAATAAACGTTTAATCTGGGGTTGTGCGATGTGTGGGACACAGATTAACATAAAAAAAATAAAAAACGCTCCTTCTGTGTCGCTCGCCACATTATATATTATATGTGTGTATATATACACAATATGGCCAAAAGTCAGTGGACACCCCTACTAATTATTCAGCCACACCCATTGCTAGGTGCATAAAATCAAGCACATAGCCATGAAATCTCCACAGACAAACATTTACAATTCAGAATGGTTCATAAAGAGCACAGTGACTTTGAACGTGGCACTGTCATAGGATGCCATCTTTGCCACAAGTCAGTTTGTGAAATTTCTGCCCGACTAGATGTGCCCCGGTCAACCGTAAGTCCTATTATTGTGAAGTGGAAGCACCTAGGAGCAACAGCAGCTCGGCCACGAAGTGGTAGACCACGGAAACTCACAGAGCAGGGCCGGTGAGTGCTGAAGCGCGTAGCGCATAAAAATCGCCTATCATCTGCTGTATCACTCATTATAGAGTACCAAACTGCCTCTGGAAGCACCATCAGCGCAAGAACTGTGCGTCGGGAGCTTCATGGAATGGGTTTCCATGGCCAATCAGCTGCACACAAGCCTCACATCACCATGCACAATGCCAAGCGTCGGTTGGAGTGGTGTAAAGCATGCCGCAACTGGACTGTGGAGCAGTGGAAACGTGTTCTTTGGAGTGATGAATCACACTTCACTATCTGGCAGTCTGATGGATGAATCTGGGTTTGGCGGATGCCAGGAGAACGTGACCTTCCGGAATGCATAGTGCCTACTGTAAAGTTTGGTGGAAGAGGAATAATGGTCTGGGGCTGTTTCTCAGGTACTGTCCCCGACCTCCACAATCATAAGCCTTCTCCAAGTCCACAAAGCACATGTAGACTGGATGGGCAAACTCCGATGCCCCCGCCCAACAACCCTGCAAGGGTAAAGAGCTGGTCCACTGTTACACGGCCAGGATGGAATCCACATTGTTCCTCCGAAAGCTGAGGTTGGAGCCTCCTTTCCAGCACCCTGGGATAAACTTTCCCCTGGGAGGCTGAGCAGTGTGATCCCCCGATAATTGGAGTACACTCTCCGGTCCCCTTTTTTGAAAATGGGGACCACCACCCTGGTCTGCCATTCCACAGGTACTGTCCCCGACCTCCACGCGACATTGACTAGGCCATGACAGCTCGACAATGTCCAGAGCCTTCAGCATCTCAGGGCGAATCTCATCCACACCTGGCGCCTTGCCACTGAAGAGCTTTTTAACTACTTCAGCGACCTCTGCCAAGGATATGGGTGAGGCTTCCCCCGAGTCTTCAGACTGAGGACATGCTGGTTGAGTTCAGGAGTTCCTCAAAGTGTTCTTTCCACCACCCGACAATATCCTCAGTCTGGGTCAGCAGTTCTCCTCCCCGAATGAGCACAGCCTGAGCAAAGCCCTGATTTCCCTTCCTGAGTCGCTGGACGGTTTGCCAGAACTTCCTTGAGGCCAACTGAAAGTCCTTCTCCATGTCCTCCCCTGGCTCCAGAAGGGGGCCCCGGTTACCCTTGTCCGGGTGAGGTGACGATGAGTGAGGTGAAGTTGGCGTGCTAGTGTGTTAGCTTATGTAGCGGTTAGCTGATGTGCTTCTCACGGGCGGAGGACATGTTGCGCAGCTAATGTAAAATGGCAACTGCTTCAGCGTGTTAAAATGAACCCTGACTATTAAGACTTGTAGGCCTTAATACACTATCCTCTCCTGCTAAAATACATTGTTAGAAACACATGAAATGTTTTAATTATTCTAAAAATCCTCAACATTTAATTCATATTTTGACCTAAGGAGGGCGTCATTACTTTATGTGCACAATGGATACACCCTCAAATAGTGAGTGAAATCCGCTCTAAGAAAGACACTGGATGCTGTTCTACTAGGATGTAAACAACCCACTCCTGCAGTTGCAGCCTCTGAAGGCGAAACATCGGACACGACCCTGACCATGGAGAAACCATTCTAAAATAATATATGTTGGGGTGCACAAACCTTTGGACATTTAAAACACTCAATATTCTATCAATACTTCGGGAGTCAACATTTTCATTTATATTGTTTACAACTATTGTAACTATTGTCTATGTATATATTGTGAATTATCGTATTATGTATGTTGTGCCGCTCAAATGTATATGTGTGTATATATATATATGTGTGTATATCTTTATAAATAAATGTGTTCTTGCTGTTTTATCTTTTATCTTGCTATTTTACATGTATATTTTTGACTACTCTTTTGCGTACTGTCGCCTGCCATGCCACAAGTATTTCACTGTTCAGAATGACCCTGTGTTATGAAGAACATGTGACAATAAAACACTTTGACTTGACTTTGAGGGTGACGCTAAGGTTTTAAAAGAGAAGCGGGTATCAGTAATACACCATGTTAACAAACGACACGACTGGCCAGGGAACAGCCACTACCACCAATGTGCCCATAAGCCACTTGATGACCTAAGGAGGAGAAGTAAGCTTTGGCTTACTTCTCTGGCCAGGATCTGAAGCCCACAAAGCACTCGTGAAGACTGAAAGACAAGCAGCTTTTGAAAGACCTTTGAAAGACCTTTTGAAAGATACTTTTAAGTTATAAAGAATGATACAAGTTGTTTGCCTTAAGCTGTAAAACTACTGAAGCCTTCACACGAAGAGCACAGTCCAGTTAGAATGTCTTTCATCACTTGTAGAGTGTACTTTCTGCACAGGTAAACTGTTACAGCTGAAATTATACAACCCTCAGTCCTCCACTGTCTTGAATTACAAACATGCCACCTGAAGTAGGAAAGTAATATTCAAAAGTAACATGAATACTTCACACTAACTTATATGGTTTTTCATCTGAGGATTTCAGTTGCTGATTGAGGCAAATGCAAAATTCTATTGATATAGAAACACTACTTAGTTCTCCTGTAGATATGATAAGGTGTCGTAATCAAATATATTTTCTAAATAATGCAAGGATGCTATTTGGTGTAATTTCATACATTTTAATCTTGTTGGTCATAAAAAAATACAATATACAAAGTATAGTACATATACACGGATACAAGCGGCCGAAATGAGTTTCCTCCGCAGGGTGGCTGGGCTCAGCCTTAGAGATAGGGTGAGGAGCTCAGACATCCGGAGGGAGCTCGGAGTAGAGCCGCTGCTCCTCCGCATCGAAAGGAGTCAGCTGAGGTGGTTCGGGCATCTGATTAGGATGCCCCCCGGGCGCCTCCCTTTGGCGGTTTTCCGGGCACGTCCAACTGGGAGGAGACCCCGGGGCAGACCCAGAACTCGCTGGAGGGATTACATATCCCGTCTGGCCTGGGAACGCCTCGGGATCCCCCAGGAGGAACTAGAGAGTGTGGCTGGGGAGAAGGAAGCCTGGGGGGCCCTGCTTAGCCGGCTGCCACCGCGACCCGACCCCGGATAAGCGGATGATAATGGATGGATGGATGGAGTACATATACTATAATATACAAATAACCAGCCATCAAACTGAATTTAATACGCGATAGACTTTATAAAAAGATACCTTTAGCTATTAAAAAGTAAATTGTGTCCTATGTAAAATACGATATTAAATATGTAAAATAAATGTCGAGAACTTAACGGTGAACATGGGCTAACTTGCCTATTGGTGACCTGGTTCTGATTTGGTAGGCCAGCACTCTCCTAGTCGTGGAGGCTGATGAGGGCAGCCATAAAGCATCTCGATTGAGGCAAACTGCCCCAAAGTTCTCATGTGCTGTGATACACGGGATAACTGTAAATATAATCAAACCCGGCCATAAGCATCTTGTTAGTGCGTTTTACTGTATATTCTCAAAATGTATAAAGCATAATTATTGATATTGAAATACGATAGTTCGATTCATATGCTTAACTTACCTTGAACAGCTGCTGACAGAAATCGGAGCTCTTTACAACAGACACTCTCCCTCTCGGTTGGCATCGACAAGCAGTTGTTGCACAGGCCATCGATTTTGCTTCACTCTGGCTTCCTCACCTCTCTGATCGTCTTCATTTTGATGTACATTTTGAGTAATGTCTTCTATCTTGTCCCCTGCGCTTACGTTGTGCTCGGGTTCAAATTGAAAAGGCTGAACAGAAGACATGTTTATCTGACTGTAGGGTCGAGAGGATGGGACCAGGCCGGTGCAACCATATGACGTCACTACCCAGAGTGAAAACGTAAACAACAATGGAGACCTACAAATGATTCATATTTTCTAAAAACTATTTTTCTCTTTCTTTTTTATATCACATTTATATAGCTTTATGCCAACACAAATCTAATTAGGCCTACACGTATTAATAACCGGGGTTCCTTAATTTATTAATTGTTATTAATTGTATTGTTATTTGAATGTGTAGGGACCGGAGCTGTATGTTTTATCATCACCACCAACCACATGTATTTGCGTTTTGTATTTTTGTACATGAGAATTTTTTGTTGAGTTTATAATGTTTAATGAGCGCTGTTAAAGCCTTTTTGTATTGTTATATATTTGTTTATATATATGTTATTTGTTTCATCGTCATCGTCTTCTCCACCCTCCCTCACCTCCTCTCTCACCTCCTCTCCGTTGCGGTAGATCAGCAGGTCGAAGGGGATGGCAGCCACCATGTCGATGAGGAACCAGCCCTTGAAGTAGTGCACCGCGATGCGCAGTGGATGGCTCACCACCTCGTCGTTAGCGTTGACGTACGTGGTTCTAACGGGCGGAAGGGGGGGGGAGAATGGTGAGCTGGGGCTCTTTAGTTTGTGCTGTGATGGCAATAATTGTATTTAACTACTGCAAAGTCTTCAGACCAATTGCCACTCCCCGTATCTGCCCCCATTGGAAGTTTTCAGGGGTCTCATTTATCACCGCTGCGCACGCACACAATGGGGCCTTAAAGTTATGTACGCCAGGCAGTGTCTGACTTATACAAAAAAACGTTTGTACTTGTACGCTAACTCTGACCCACGCGTACACACATTTTGGAGAGAGGGAAAATAGGTGACACAGATGGTGAGGTGGTGAATTGTAGGCAGATTATGCCTCTGACACATTTAATTTAACTTAAGAGCAAACATTCTAGATCCACGTTATCATACATTCAAACGAGCAATGGTATTTGTAATTGCGCCAGTAGTGAGCCATAACTATGGCATTCAATTCAATTCAATTTGAAAAGATATAGCCTAACCTATAGCCAACTCAAATCTTAATTCAAAGTCCGCTCAATATTTCATTAGCCCCTCATTCCCCGAAGCGCAGAGGAGATGCCTCCCCCCCACACCCCTGGGGAGATGTGTGTGATGAAACACCACAGAACATTAGTTTAAGACAACGACAAGCCATCGGTCACTGGACGCTATGATAGTCATCAAGGTATTATAATGTATCATAACGCTTTGATGGTCATCAATGTCAGTCATCAATGCCGAATCCGCTAATGTCTGCATGTATATGTACAGTATATGATATCTCTCTCTCTCTCTCTCTCTCTATATATATATATATATATATAAATATATATGCAGTGCAGCCAATGCTTTTCACAGCATGTGGGTATCTAAGAGTTTACAATGTAAACTTCAAATACATGTCATGCATGTAACCCTGGACATTATGTATATTTCCTTAGGACGCTATCGATGTGATGTTGTGTGATCGACTTTTATTAACACCCAGCACAGTAACTGGTGAAATTATCCTCAGCTGTCGAAACATCATCATCACATAACATAAATAGCTGTAAAGCATTGCAGAACAGAGCACTAATATGTTTTAATAATACGCCTAATATTCCATGCATATAGCTCCAAGTATAAGTGTAAAGAGAGGGAGTGCAAACAGATTTTTTAAAGTAAGCAACCAAAAAAACGTCCCCTCTCTTTCTGCTTCCTCCTTCCCTCCGTTTCTCCGCAATAGTGTTGCATTTTACATACCTGTGATTGACAGGCCAGATGCATTACCTAAACCAATCAAGGTAAGGTGCCCTGATTGGTCAGGAATTAGCAGGGGTGGTCTGAAATCTAGTAGTCTCATGTAGGCGTCAGGCACAATCAACTTAGAACAGTTATACTCACAGTGCATTCCACTCACTTGCAGCCGACAGACGGCTGGGCCAACTAATGACACTCAAATAATAGCTTGAATGTTATTAACAGCACCTTTAAAGGTAGACCTCAAATCAGTGATTTTCACTTCATCCATGATTTTAGTAAAAAACATATGTTGTTTACTGCAGCCAGCTTTATGTTTAGAATGTATCGAAGCATATTGAACCAGACTGTTCTTTTTCTCAGACCTGAAGTTGATGAGGATGTCGATGATGAACATGATGTCCACGATGAGGTCCACCACATTTAGAGGAGAGCAGGAGTAGCCACAGCTCTGCATCGCTGCCTCCTCCTAAAGAATCGGAAGTTGAGATGAGAAAAAGGAGAAGAGGAGGAGAGGAAAAGGGGAGGACAGAAGAGAGAAGAGAGTTAAGAAGTGTAAGGGGAGGACCAGAGAGGACAGGAGTTGGGATCAAAGAAGAGGAGGGCAAAGGGGAGGAGAAACAAGAAGAGAGGAGATGATAGACAAATGGTAAATGAGAATAAGGAAGTAGAGGCAGAGGAGGAGGAGATGGATGAGAAGCAGAGAGGAAACAGAAAAAGGAGAAGAGGAGGTAAATATGTGGGGAAAGGTAAAAGACAATGGTGGAAAAAACAATAAGAGGAAAACAGCAAATACAAATAAATAAGTAAAAGAAAATAAGATAAGTGATATGGAAGTATAAAGAGAACAAAGGAGGAGAAAGGTTTAACCAGCTCTAGAAATACATGTTTCTTCTTCTTCACTGTGGATTAACATTCCATAGGTTTACAACTACTGCATATATAGACAAACATGAAAGATTACACAAAAACGATGTGGTATGGCATTGATTTTGGAATAACGTCAAAGCCGCACCAAGTGCTTTCCCATGTCAATATAATTCAAAAAAATCAAGGAGCTGTTTACATACAAAAATGAAACACAAATTTTCATGTTGCGAAAAAGCAACATCAATTTGAACCGCATCAAGCTTGATTTTTGATGGTTCTAACCTGCAAGTTCTAGCCTGTCGGCAATCACTCACTATATATGAAATGGTCATACACTTTAGTTTGGCTTGATGGCTCTACTGATTTAGGGTGCTCCCTGCTGTAGGATTAAATAATGAAATACAGATGTCACATCCAGCATACCGACACTTTCCCCTGAACCCAAGAAGTGCCCGATTACTAACAGCAATCAGAGCCACAGGCCATTCTCCACCTGCTGTTTCCTGGATTACCAGGAAGTCTGCTTAGATATCTTGAGTCTAATCGATGATGGTTCTGAGACTACAAGTTGGAGAACACGTCTGAGGACCACCAACGTTAGAACCCAAGATCTAACTGGACATACTACTTTTACGTGAAGATATGAACCCAGCCAGCCACAGACAGTTAGTCAGAAGTATTACCCGCAAGACCCAATTGCTATACACCGCAGCTACACCAAGTTGTTAGTACTCATTGATTTCTGGGATTCAACAATGTTATTTTGTCTCATTTCATATAGCCCCTACACACAACATGAGTTTTAAAAATGTCAGATCGCTGTACTGCACACACTATGCCACTATACATTAGGTCGTTGTAGATTAGACGACTGATTGGTGATGGCGGGGTCGCACACTACAAGATGTTTCACAAGGAGGAATCCCAGACGAGTCTGTCTTGTCTCCAAAATACATTTTAAGTAACAAAAAAAGAAGTGACGCTTCCAAAATTGATATCCATGAGTAGCTAGTGGTCCAAGTTGTTGGTACACTGCTTTCTGGTGAAAAAACAAGGAGGAAAATCAATAAAATAGGGAGGCTAGAATGGTTGGATGGTTGTCTGTTCTGGTTGTCTGTTCTGAGAGTGGAAGAGAGGGAAATACATAATGTTGATAGAAAATTACAACTCATCCCCCTTGCTTTCCAGTCACCCATGTCTTGCGCTCTCATTGGCTGTAGGTTATTGCTGGTAGCAACACACTTTCACACAGGTTCATATATTGAATAGCTTCTACACACTACATGACTTTGAAAGTTGTGCAGTGTGCAGAAGCAGTGTGTAGATTGCTGGACACAGGTTGCTGAACTGAACACTTAACATGACTGTTTTCTAATTGGGTGTCAAGAAGTCATTGTGGGTTTCACATGACATGACTGTGACAACCAACCTACAGCAGCGACCTACAGCCATGTAGGTAATCCACAATGCATGTTGCAATACATTTCACACTACAGCATTTTGACTCCCCAACAGGTACAGATATTTAACCTGCTAGATATCCTGTGACAGGTCTGTGACGCATCGGTAAGCCTCTCATCTTGAGCAGTTCACAACTGTCGGTTGTGACCCTCGGCAATGATGTACCGAGGTTGTGCATGTATAGGTAGGTATACGAAATAAAAGACCAAAATACATTGTGACACAGAAGTAACATTAACATGAATAGTTGTGTGTGATGTGTTTGTATTTATGTCTGTTTGCATATATGTTTGTGTGAATGCAAACATTAGCTGTGTGTGTGTGTGTGTGTGGGTGTGTGTGAGTGACACATAAGACCTACGAGTTTAAACTTCCAGTGTGCCGTAAGATGGTCGCACTTACAATGGCTCTGCATTCAATACATCATTTTTCGTTTCTTATTGTTTTTATTGTTTATATCTTTGCACATACTGTACTGTCTCTTATCTAGTATGATTGACAAGAACTTTTTGATGTTCGTGCGTCAATTGGCACATATGTGTTGTCCCGCCCGTCTGCTGTTTACCAACACACTGCTGGAGGAAGAAGAAGAGAGGCAAACGTGCCGGAATTCTATGGCGATCCAGACACCACAACTCGCAGCTACCAAGCATTTTGCTTGCAAATGTTCAATCCCTGGACAATAAAATGGACGAACTACAAGCACGGATTAACTTACTGCGAACTGCTGCGTGATGGCATTTACAGAGACATGGCTGGGTATGCTTTATGGTTAACTCTCCCTGGTGTTTGGATGTAGCACTACTTACAACACGTTGCTCACTGGAATTTGAGCTCTTATCAATAAAAGTACGGCCCTTCTACCTCTCTCGGGAATTCAGCTCTGTGATAATCACATTAGTCTACAGCCCTCCGCAATCGGATAAAACATGTACGCTAGATGACCTGTATGGAGTAATTAATGGACTAGAAAACACCCTGAGGCATCTATTATTGTTGGCGAATTTAATAGGGCTAATATGAGGAAAGTTTGGCCTAAATACCACCAGCACATGAACATTCCTACCCGTGGTGATCAGACTCTTGATTATTCACAATTACGGAACAGCTACAAACCTCTTCCCCGCCCTGCCTTTGGTAAGGCGGATCACATCTCCATTCTCCTCCTCCGAACCTCCAGACAATAAATAAAACAGGAAAAATCAGTCTATTGGGCAGTTCAACGCTGGAGTGTGGAACACAATACTATTCTACAAACTGTTTTGAAAGCACAGACTGGCAGATGTTCTGTGTTGCAGCGAATGGGTAACATTGATGAAGACAAAGACACAGCCTACATCTCCAAGTGCGTCGATGATGTCATCCCGAAGGTTAGGACTTTCCCAAACCAAAAAGTGAGAAATAGCAGTGATGCCCAGCCCGTCGCCTCTCTCCCTGATTAGCTCAATACCTTCTATGCACGGTTTGAGGTGAGCAACACCATTTATATAGCGAGGCTACCTGAGGACCAGGACGACTGCAGTCTGCCTCTAACCACGGCTGACGTGAGGAGAGCTCTGAAAAGTAGTGGTGGGCGGATCGATCTAAAATATAGATGTATCGATACCAACGTTGGTATCGGTATTGATCAATACTTAAGTTTCAGTTTCTATTCTCTACATTCAGTACACAACTCCCGTTGCATCATAGTGGTTGTGCATGACGTGCAAACAGCCAATCACCGCTCCTCTCACTCACTTCGCTCATGCTCACTCTGCCCCTCCCCCTCCTCCCCTCCTGTACTGTGAGTGTTGCCGGCCTGCAGTCACTCAGCTGCTGGATGATGAAGAGGAGAAGAGGAGCGCCGTTTGGTGTTGTTTTACAGCTATACACCACAATACTGCAAGCTGCGATGGTTGCAGAAAACAAATGAGCCAAACTGAATTTAAATTTAAAACATTTCTCAGTTCTCAAGTAAAAATTTTGTGCAGATTTCATGTTTGCAAATTGAGTTTGTTGATAAAATTGCAAATATTGAGTTAGTTAATAAAAATTATTTTTTATTTGCCTAAAATCTTTGTCCTGTGTTTTATTTATGATCATAATCATGATAACTAATTAAAGGAAAATTCTTTTTTTTAATTTCCATTCAAATTTGCATATCGATGATGCATTCACTTAATAAATTATGACGCATTGCTCTCCCCTACATGAAAGTAGACAAGCTGCTTTTCTAAGTAAAAAGTATCGGTATCGGTATCGGCAATACTGGCCCTGTATTTACTTGGTATCGGATCGATACCAAATTTTGCAGTATCGCCCACCCCTACTGAAAAGAATAAACCCACAGAAATCTCCAGGGCCAGACCAAGGTTATTATCGTTAACGAAAAAACGAAAACTAGGTGTGAAAAAACATTTTTGTTAACTGAAATAAAAACAAAAACGAGGCTTTACAAAAAAACGATAACTAACTGAAACTGTATTGTGTCTTTACAAAACTAACTAAAATAAAATAAAATTATAGAGAAAATGTCTTTAGTTTTCGTCTTTGTCAATTTATTTCATACATATGTCAATTTATTTCATTCATAGCCTCAGTCTATCTTCCGCTGTGCCACTTTTAGTACACGCCATTCGCCTTGTATCAGGGCGGCAAATCGGGAGAATGCGACAGAGATTACTTTGTTTATGAATGTGTCGCAAATAAGAGCAAGTGCCTTGCAGTGGAAGTAAGGTGGCCAGTAGGATGGCCATTAGGGTGGCTAGTAGGGTGGCCAGTCGAGTGGCCATACATCCGGATTTTGGCCGGACAGCCGGATTTTGGCCGGATTTTAAATGACCTGTCCGGCGCAGCCTCAAGCCGGACGCTCATTTGTCCTCCTTTTTGGAGATGCACTGGAACGCATCGCCCTAAGATCTCCGGTCTAACAGATGATTGGCTGAACGCGGTGTCTATATGATATATGATTGGTTAAAAAACGTAAACAAGCATCCATGTGTTGGCTACGTCATATCGTTACCTTAACACAACGTGAACATGAGTCAACACGCCGAAACCAAAAAGCTTGTTTAATCCGGAATGGAATAAAGAGCACGGATTCATGAGCATCGTTGTGACGTGGACGTTAGTAGCCAAGGAAAAAGTGCCATTGACAGACATGCCAGCACAGAAAAACATAGAAGCAACAGACAACTGCTGCACACACACAGACACACACACACACACACACACAGAGGAAGACACTGCAGTGCAGACAAGTCCCCCAAAGACTATTTGAGCAGTTGAATGTTCACCAGTTGCATTCACTCTTTTGTTGTTTACCTAAAACAAGTTCTTTATGTCTGTTAAGAACTGAAATGTGTATCTTTTGCATTCATTTGTTTATTTATTTTTATGTAATCTTATTTTGCACCTTTTAAGTCCAGAAATGATCTGCTTTCTGGCACTGTGCACTTTGCAAGGCAGGTTTTTCGCAGGTGTCAGTTTTTGAAATGTATTGAATAAATACAAATAGTGTGAACAAATACTCTTCACCTTTTCAGGAATATTTTTTACCCTTCTGTTACACATACATCATGATATATCATAGATTAAATTGTCTTGCAATGAATAGAGTATCTCAGAATCACTGTATCATGATACCATCATTATCATGGACAAAATTGTATTGTAGTGGGGAGTATACCAGAGTTCTATATGTTGTGATTATTCTGGCTTCACTAAATGCCACAAAGTGTCCTCCTTTATGGTGTTATGGAAATGGCCACCCTAAGTGGAAGATGATAAAATATGTGGAGCATTTATCAAGGGGAAAAATACCACAAATCTAAAAGTCCATTTGAAAAGCTTCCCTGAATGGCCCCCCCTTGGTCTGTTGCATTCCGCGGTAAAGACTAAAACTAACACTGAAACTAATAAAAACTAAACTCAAACGAAGCATTTAAAAAAAAAAAATAATAAACTAAACTAGCAAACCCACTAATTAAAACTAAACTGAAATTGAAAACAAAAAGTAAAAACGAAATAAAAATAAAAACTAATGAAAAATGCAAAACTATAATAACCTTGGGCCAGACAGCATTCCAGGCCGTGTCCACAGAGAGTGCCCGACCAGCTAGCGGAGGTATTCACCTCTATATTCAACCTCTCCCTGTTCCAGTCAGCAGTCCCCACCTGCTTCAAACAGATCACCATTGTCCCTGTATCTAAGAAACCTTCCATCACCTGCCTGAATGACCACCCTGTAGCACTGACCCACATCATCATGAAGTGCTTTGAGTGGCTACTCAAAACCCACATCTGCTCCACCCTTCCTGACACCTTGGACCCGCTTCAATTTGCATACCGTCCCAGCAAATCTACGGATGACACCATCACCCTGACAGTTCACACTGCCCTCTCCCACCTGGATAAGGGAAACACATTCAACACTATTGTGCCCACTAAGCGCAAGCTGTACTGACTGGAGCACCTCAGGGCTGCATACTAAGTCCACTCCTGTATGCCCTGTACATGCATGACTGTCACCACACACAGCTCCAACACCATCCTTAAATTCGCAGACACCACCATCCTGTGTCTCATCACCAACAATGATGAGACCGCCTACAGAGAGGAGGTCAGGGACTTGGCAACATGGTGCCAGGGCAATAACCTCAACGTCTGCAAGACTAAGGAGATGATAGTGGACTTCAGGAAGCAACGTACGTCGACGGAGCTAAAGTGGAGAAAGTCCCTCGGTGGAGAAAGTTCCTCGGTTTGTTCATCAAAGATGACCTCACCTGGTCCAGGCAAGCTACCAGACGACCAGACTCTAAAACAGTTTTTGCCCCAAGCCATCACGCTTCTCAATCAGCAACACCAATCTCATTGATCATTTTGATCACTTTACATGTACATTTATAACATTAATATTTTGATTATTCAACTACTTCTGGATACATATGCCATATTCCCTATGCTATATTTAAATATTATGGATACATATGCTCTTGACTCTCTTATCTTATGTATATTTCTGCTATTACATGCCATGTGCCATATTTCTGCTGCTGCTGCCTTCACTTGTGCATCTGCCCTTACTTACACGTTTATAATACTCAGTACTCCTGGATTCAACATGACATTTTATATATTTTTATGTTTATTATATATACTGTGCCACTCAATATATATATTGTGACACACTCAGGGGGGGTGACGAGTGTTAACAACACTGAAATTAATGAATTCAAGTTCCACACCAGGATTCAATGAAATACACACTTTATCGACTGTAATGGGGAGGGAAAATTCATGGTTAATAGCAGTGCCAAGTCCGTAATCCAATAGATTCGTCGTAGTCCATAAGCAGGGTCTAGCACACCGGGACAAAGTCTCATACAGATCAGGGTGAGGCAGGCGGGAGGGTAGTCGAGGGTCATACACGAAACTGGTTCTCAGACGTTCAAAGGCAAAGGCACACAGCCACTTCTTTCTCTTATCACAGAACTCACACAGTGCATTAATCTCAACTCTTCCGCTTCCGCTTCCGCTTCCGCTTCCGCTTCCGCTTCTTCTTCTTCTTCTTCTTCTTCCACGTCCACTTCGTCCACTTCGTCCACGTCCACCACCACCACTTCAATGTCGACCTCCACTTCCCAGGTCCTCTCCTATTTATGTCCTGAATACAGGGCGTTGATTGGCTGCTGCCGAGTTCCTCTAACAAGGCACAGGTTTCTCCAATACGGATGATTGCCAGTCTAGGCGGCTGTGTCTCAGTGACTCCCTCTAGGGGCCGAAGTGTGAATGCCGGGAACGAATAATGCTTCCATAGATCTCCTCTTATGCTCCTCGGTGGCCCGCTGCCACATACCCTCCCCCTCAGCTCCGACTGGGAGGGAGGGGCGGCCCAGGCCCCCAAGGCGTCTCTCCTGGACCTGCCCTCCACGGTCCCATGCGCGGCACCGGACCTTCTTGAAGTTGGGCGAGGACGGCACACACCCCTGTTTCGGATGCGTCCGTTTGGACCACGAGGGCCTTTGCGAAGTCTGGGGTCACCAACCCTGGTCCTGAGCAGAGGGCGTCCTTTAGCTCTTGAAAGGTCCTCTCCGTCTCTTCGGTCCCCCGGATCAGGTCGGCCAGCCGGCTCCTGGTGAGGTTGACGTCCTCCAGCTGGGCAGAGCCGCATCTCCCAACTAGGGGCTCTGCCAGTGGGTCCACGTCAGCAGCGGGGTTTAGGGGGAACATGTCCCCTAGGTCGGCTTCCTCCCCGTCTCTCTCTTCGCCGGGGGGGGGGGGGGGGGGGGTCCCCTCATCTTCCCTCTCCAGCTCCGCCCTGGCCAGCCGCTCCCACTTCCAGATCACCTCCTCCTTATGCTGGGTCAGCTCCTCCCATTGCTTGAGCAGGCGGTTCATGTCCTGCATGCTCTCGTGGTCCTCCTTCCTCTTCAGCGCCTCCTCCAGCTCATCCACGCGCTGGGTGTTGGCGTTATACTTGGGCTCCATGTCATCGATGTAAGCGCTCTTCTTCAGAGGAGGAGGAGCTCCCGATCAAAGGGTGAGGGGTTCGCCAGAATTGTCGCGTTAGCCAGAGCTGCCTTGGTGTCCACAAATGCCCTATCGTAATCATGCCCCAAAACTCCTGCAGGGACGCCCACACTCCTGAGTGTGTGGGAGTGGAAAGTCTGTCATCCACATCCACCTTCGACGGGAGAGGGACGACGAGAATGGCATCTAGATAGACAACAAGGACTGACAGGTCCCTCAGCATGGTGTCAATGAGGCGCTGGAAGGGCTGAGCCGCATTTTTGAGGCCAAATGGCCAAATGTGGTGATTACCACAGTCTTGGGGACGTCCAGTGGATGAAGAAGTACCTGATGGTAGCCGTGAACAAGATCCACTTTGGAAAATATGACTGTATTTGCCAGGCAGAGAAATCCTGATTGTGCGGGACTGCTTGGCAGTCAGGAGTCACATTGTTAAACCGGCAGTAATCGCCATATGGCCGCCACCCACCGCCACCCACCACCACCCACCACCGGGCTTCAGTGCGATGTGGAGGGGTGAAGCCCATGTGCTATTGGAGCGGCACATGAGGTGGAGGCACTCCATATTTTCAAACTCTGCCTTGGCGATGGTGAGCTTGGCTAGATGGAGGCGCCGAGCCCAGTGGTGGACACGTGGACCAGTTTTGGAGATGTGGTGCTCCATCCCATGCTTGGCAGTGGAGGACGAGAAGGTGTGCTTTGTGAGGTCTGGAAACTCGACGAGGAGGTGGAGAAACTCATCCACGGCCGAGAGTGTGCTAGCCAGCCTGATGGCATCTGGCCCGCTGAGTATACATTTATACGACCCAAAAGTCAAAGCATTTATCAAGCGGTGGCCCTTAACATCCACCAACAGTCCATACCCGCACAGGAAGTCCGTGACTAGGAAGGGGACAGCCACTTTTGCCGTAACAATGTCCCAACTGAAACATTGCCCCCCGCAACACACACACCGTACACCATAAGTGTGGATGGGGCTGCCGTTGGCAGCTTCCAGAGGGGGTCCGTGTCTGTCTGTAAGCATGTCTGCTTGAAGTGTGGGCAAGACACTCCTCTGAGTGTCCGTGTCACGCAGAAAATGCTAGCCGGAGATGGTGCTTTGGATGAACAGCAGCCTGCCTGCTCGGCCGACTCCCACGGCAGCTAGCGAGTGCCGGCTCCGGTGTTTCCTGCCCCACTGAAACTGCATGGAGAACGGCACCTCTTGGCTTTGGGCCCAAAGCATGCTTGGTAGAAGCACAGGCCCATGGCCATCTGCCATTGGGTTGCTGCTGCTGTGGCAGCGATGACCGCTGCATCCCCCAGCAGCGATGAAATGTCTTGGGATGGGTTCAGCACGGCCACGCAGTGTTGTAATCCGGCCAGAAAAAAAGGTATTGGCCTCCTCGTAAGGGCCCGACAGTCAGTGATATCGGTGTTGGCCAGAGCAGCCCGCACCTGAGAAGGCAGCTGCTGCAGAAACAGTTCCATGGACAGAAAGTTGAGTTTGTGCCTACCCTTGAGAGCCTTAATTTTGTCCATTAGGTCAAAGTCAAGGTAATCTTTATTATCCCCAAGGGGCAATTTGTTTCACAGCCAGCAGAACACAAGATCACACCAACAGCACACAAACAAACAATTCACACAAAACAAAACATAGCATTACATAATACTATTTTAAAGGCCAATAGTAGCAGGTACTAATGAGTACTTCAACCTATTGGTCCTATATATTGGCAGATTAAATAGATGAAAGCATCCTAAACTCACTGAACAAGGGGTGACTCGAGTCGGCAAGAATTGACTGGGCCTTTGTGGCTCTGACTGTATAGTTTGGAGAGGTAATTTAGATTTCTGCCTGCGATTTTGCTCCACACTTCTATCTAACCTGTTACTGTTTTTCAAGGTAAGTGACCCAAACCAGCAGATAAAAGAAAAGGTTAGAACAGATTTCATAAAACAAGAATAAAACATTCTCAGAAATGTAGAGTCAACATAAAAAATACATGCACTGATTGGCCTTTGCACAAAGAGCAATTTGTGCAAATTTTTCAGTCAATTATTGTCCCTAGATACTGTTGGACAAGTTCAACAGCTTGGTCATAAATAACAGCAGAAAGAATAGGGGGAGGCTTCCTCCTAAATTCAATTATCATTTCCTTTGTTTTAGATACATGTATGTCCAAGAAGGAGAGTTTGCACCAGACACTAAATTCATCCACCACTGAACCATGGTCAGTTTCATCATTATTAAGCAGAGACACAATGATGGAATCATCCGCAAACCTGATGATATGCCTGCCCTCATAATGACACTGACACTCATTTTAATATAAAACAAATAAAAGTGGTGAGAGGACACACCCTTGGGGGGAACCAGTGGAAGATAAAAGGGCATCAGATGAAACACTGTTGACTTTAACCTTTTCAGACGTGTCACTATATGGGTTGATGTTGTATATATATAGTCAATAAAAAGCAACTGTACAGAATGTTTTGCACCATCCAGGTGATCCAGGACCATATTAAATAGGGTGGCATCCTCAACATCCATGCCTGCCCTGTAAGCAAGAGAAGTAAGTGCCACAGGCCTATAGGCATTTAATGATTTTAGTGCTCTGGTCTCGGGCAGGTAAAATCACTGAATCCTTCCAGAGACAAGAAACCCGATGAAGTTGAAGAGACTTCGTGAAAATTAGGGTAAATATATCAGACAGTTGTCCTGCACAGTTCTTAAGAAGTCAACCACCAATTTTATCTGGACCGGGACTTTTCCTATCCTTCACCCCCCTGAAGAGTTTAAAGACCTTGTCCCTATCAACGTGTATCACATTCTGTTCTGGGCAAGCAAATGTTCAGGTCATTAGCAAGTTCAGAGTCAGCCTTCCCAGCAAGGGAGATGGGACACTTCTTAGAGTGCATTCTTATCATGGACTTCACCCCCTCCCATGCTGGGTGTGAGTTACCAGTGCTTAGCAGGGATTCTACTTTGTCCTACTAATTAAGTTTTGAGTTTCGAGTTTGACCCGACCAGAATCAATCTTCGCTCAGGTTTTTATTTGCTTCAGGACCGGTTTGTAAGTCGGAGCCAAATAAACAACAGCCAAATGAACATGCCTAGAGGTGCTCCGCTCAAAGATTTGTATGCTCCTTTAAGGTCCAAACATTACATATGCCTAGTCGGACAAGTGACATTGATAAATGTTACTTTCCAGGCTTACAGAGATTGAAGTCGCCCATAATAAAATTAGGCGCATCTGGTGCGATACTCTGTAGCCTATGCACTGTTTCTACAATAGCCCATGTTGCAGTGTCAACATTAGCCCTTGGGTGAATATACGCAAGTGTGTATAATTGTGGAAATTCCCTAGGTAAATAAAACGGTCGTAGAGAATAATTTTTTTTTTTTACATATAGACAAAGTCCTACTCCAAGTGATTTGCCGGTCACTATGGAGTTTCTATCAAGTTGCAGCGGTACCCGAAAACCATCGATTTCCAAATCGCTTTGTCGGTCCTGCTCCTTTAGCCAGGCATTCCTGTACTCCGATAGGAACTTGACATTCGCCTGCTGTTCATCAACCTTGTTCTGGTGGGACTGTACATTGGCAAGGATGATTGAGGGAATCCACCGATGGCCTTGTCTTTTAAGCTACTGGTGTACTCCACTGCGTCTGCCCCTTTTTTTCCCACAGAACAGTGCTGGGTGATCTCCGTCGGGAAAACTGATGTTGGATCCATGACTCCCATGCCTGAGTTCTGAAGTAGCAGAAGGAACTCCCGGCTATACTGAAGAGGCTCATGGTTCACAAAAATTCTCTCAAAAAAGCATTAGAACAAGGAGAAAGCCCATCAGCCTGAGGTGAGGAATTGCTACTTCAATCTCGTGCAGCTAGTTGTGACGTAAAAAATTGGTTAAAAACCAACAAGGTAGCACACACACAAGGCACAACTTCTGCTGCTTGTCGCCCTTAGTCCAGTGGCAAAACATGCGCACGCATAAGTCAATCCATTGGCTTAGATGGCTTGCTGTCTTCCAGGCCTTGCATAGCAAGTAGCTGAGTATGCTCACCACCCTGTCCGCCATTGAACTCGTGAGGGCCGCAACGACATAGTGGTACTTTGTGGCATCCATGGTAATGTCTCTGAGCGCAAATTACATCGCATTTCTTCAAACCATGCTGATGCTTGCATCTCCCAGAACTCTGGCGGCAGCTTAATCAAAACTGTATCCATTGTCAAACTTCATGAAAAGAAATCCTCTGATAACGTCCATAGGAGCCTCAGGGTCACCTCTGAAGAGTTTCTGGGATAAAACAAAACACCAGGATGCTTGTCTCTATGTGGCTGCACCTCTCACGTTGCCGTTACCATGGTTACCCATAAGCGTCTTAAGGGAAAGACGCATTACCGTGCTTGATTCTTGATCAGAATCTCCTGCCATCAGTCAGGGAGTTGAAGCTGGGCCGAAAATGGGTTCTGCAACAAGACAACGACCCAAAGCGTACCAGCAATAGTACCAAGGAATGGCTTAAAAGAAAGAGGCTTCGTACTGGCAGAGTCAAAGTCCGGACCTCAATGTTATAGAAGCGGGCGGTAAATGCCAGATGTCCCTCCAACCGCTCTCAATTGGCTGAGTTCTGCAAGGAGGAGTGGGCAAAAATCCCCAACAGCAGATGCGAGAGACCGGTCAGTGGTTACTGATCATATAGACAGGTTATACAGATGGAGAGACTGGTCAGTGGTTACAGAAGACATTTGGTTGAATTAATGGCTGCAAAAGGAGGTGCCACAAGCTACTAACTAAAAGGGTTCATATACTTTTTCACTTGTCAAATTTTCTGTTTTTGTGAGATAAACCACTTTTGTTGAATCAATAATGAAAATACATCTTTTTTTGTTTGTGTCAATTATTCGGAAAGTCTGCTTTACAAATTGGTGTTTGGATATACTGTACATTTAATAAGGTTATTTTAAAAATGTTTACAAAAACAATGACCATGTCTGGAGGGTTCACAAACTTTCAAGCAGCACTGTATACAGTATATATGTATATTTTCAGTATGTAAAATTATTTTCTCTTCTTGCTATTTTCTCTTTTTTGCCTACTTTTTTTTGTCTACTGTCGCCTGCCATGTCACAAGAATTTCACTGTTCAGAATGGTCCTGTGTTATGATGTACATGTGACAATAAAACACTTTGACGAACAAGTCCACCACAACACCGCTTCATGACTTGTACCAGTGAGGTTTTCCCCTTTCTCGCAAAAACTTCACTAAGGCTTACTTTTATCTCAGGCAGTGTTCCAGCTGCCTTTAAACATGCTGTAGTGCAGCCTATTATCAAAAAGCATAACCTCGACCCCTCTGTTCTCGCAAATTTTAGGCCCATCTCTAAGCTACCTTTTCTGTCAAAAGTACCAGAGAAAGTAGCTCTCACCCAACTGCAAACATTTTTGGACTGTCACTCCATCTATGAAGAGTTCCAGTCTGGGTTTAAACCTCGCCACAGCACTGAAACAGCCCTTTTGCAAGTTTTTAACGACCTCCTTCTTACTGTCGACACAGGGAGCTCTGCTGTCTTGGTGCTGTTGGACCTGACAGCTGCTTTTGATACTGTAGACCATAAGATCCTCCTTTCACGCCTAGAGCACTGTGTAGGCATAAAAGGGACTGCCCTTAAATGGTTTCATCCTACCTATCGGATAGGAGTTTCTCTGTTCATCTAGGAGAATATGCCTCAGCTGTGGCCCCACTCACGTGTGGGGTCCCTCAGGGATCCATCTTGGGCCCTATTCTGTTCTCTTTATACATGCTGCCCTTGGGGGATTCCAAACGACATTAAAATCTGGATGGAGTTGAACTTTCTCAACGTGAATGAAAGTAAAACTGAGGTAATATTGTTTGGACGACCTAAGCTTTTGGATGACTGTGCTAGTGTTCTTGGCCCTCTAGCTTCTCACAATCATCCAGCTGTTAGGAATCTTGGGGTCATTTTTGATAGCTCCTTCAAATTTGAAAAACAGATTAGTGCCGTTGTCAGAGCTAGCTTCTTCCAGCTTAGACTTTTAGCCAAGGCAAAACCTTATCTCCCCCCTAAAGATCTTGAATCAGAATCAGAATCAGAATCAGAATTGCTTTATTCGCCAAGTCGTTTTCACATACGAGGAATTTGCTGTGGTTGTTGGTGCATACAGACAACATAAGAATAATAATAATAATAATAAGAATTAAAAAGCATTAAAAAGCAAGTAGTGCAAAAGCGTCAAGAAGCATAAATATAAAATAAAGTAGAATATAGTATGAATGGATATATACAATACAGATTAATTTCTGAATGATGAGATATTTACAATACAAAATGATGAGATATTTACAATACAAAATAATTTTTTCAGAATATGGAACAGGTGTGGGCTGTGCGTTAATGTAATGTGTAGTGTCTATGGAGGCGGGATAAGAGTCTGTGTCAGTGGGGGTCCCGGGCCTTGTTAATGAGGCTAACTGCAGATGGGAAGAAACTATTTTTGTGGCGAGAGGTTTTGGTCCTGATGGACCGCAGCCTCCTGCCAGAGGGAAGTGTTTCAAACAGTTTGTGTCCGGGGTGAGAGGGGTCGGCCACAATCTTTCCTGCACGCCTCCGTGTCCTGGAGGCATACAGGTCTTGGAGAGATGGCAGATTGCAGCCAATCACCCTCTCTGCGGAGCGGATGATACGCTGCAGTCTGCCCTTGTCCTTGGCAGTGGCAGCAGCGTACCAGATGGTAATGGAGGAGGTGAGGATGGACTCGATAATGGGAGTGTGATGATCGTCTTTGGCAGGTTGAACTTCTTCAACTGCCGCAGGAAGAACATCCTCTGCTGGGCTTTTTTTGTGATGGAGCTGATGTTCAGCTCCCACTTGAGGTCCTGGGAGATTATGGTTCCCAGGAAGCGGCAGGACTCCACAATATTGACTGGAGAGTCTCTCAGGGTGATGGGGGTGAGTTGGGCTGGGTTCTTTCTGAAGTCTACAACTATCTCCACTGTCTTCACAGCGTTGAGCTCCAGGTTGTTCTGACTGCACCAAGTCGAGAGATGGTCGATCTCCCACCTGTAGGCGGACTCATCCCCACCAGAGATGAGTATCCAATGAGGGTGGTGTCGTCCGCGAACTTCAGAGCTTGACAGACTCGGTGACTGGCAGGTGCAGCTGTTGGATACAGGGAGAAGAGCAGAGGCGGGAAAGAACGCAGCCTTTGGGGGGAACTGGTCGTGATGGTCCGGGAGTCAGGAGATGTGTTTTCCCAGCCTCACATGCTTTGCCTCCTGTCAGACAGGAAGGTCTGTGATCCACCTGCAAGGATAGAATCAGGCTACATGCTCAGCTGGAAAAAGCTTGGTCCTGTAGCAGAGATGGGATGATTGTGTTTGAAAGCAGAGCTGAAATCCATAAGCAGGATGCTGGCGTAGGTTCCTGCTGAGTCCAGGTGCTGGAGGATGAAGTGAAGGGCCAAGTTTACTGCATCGTCTACAGATCTGTTGGCTCTGTAGGCGAACTGCAGGGGGTCCAGGAGAGGGTCTGTGATGGATTTGAGGTGGGACAGCACAAGGCGCTCAAAAGACTTCATCACCACAGAGGTCAAGGCAACGGGTCTGTAATCATTAAGTCCTCTGTTCCTTGGCTTTTTGGGGACGGGGATGATGGTGGAGGACTTGAAGCAATCGGGTACATGGCAAGTCTCCAGAGAAATGTAAAAAATGTCTGTGAGAGAGTTATCCATGCTCTGATTACCTCTCGGCTGGACTACTGCAACTCTCTATATGTAGGTTTGGAGCAGTCAACCCTACGTCATCTCCAGCTAGTCCAAAATGCTGCTGCACGACTTCTTACTGGGAAAAAAAAGAGGGAACACATTACCCCAGTATTGCCTGCCCTTCACTGGCTTCCCGTCCGCTATAGGATTGATTTAAAAATTTCGTTGTTAGCGTTCAAAGCGTTAAATGGGCTGGCCCCTCCCTACCTTGCTGACCTCCTACATCACCACACTTCTTCCAGAGCACTGAGGTCGTCCAACCAGATGCTCCTGGATGTTCAGAGTCCAAGGAGGAAAACCAGAGGAGATCGAGCATTTGCGGTGGCTGCCCCTCATCTCTGGAACAGCCTACCAGCTCACATAAGATCTGCCCAGACCCTTACCATTTTAAATCACACGGCATCCCCCCATTGTGCCCTTATCTTTTTTATTGTTTTTATTGTTTTATTGTTTTATTGGTATTGTTTTTATTGTTGCTATTGTTATTGTTTTCTGCAGTTTTATTCTTTGTGCACCCATGTAACTTGTTCAGCACTTTGTCAACAATAGTTGTTTAAAATGTGCTATATAAATAAAACTGACTTGACTTGACTTGACTTGACTTGACTACATGGTATACAGTATATACTGTATATATGTATTTGTATACATATTTTAGCACACAGTCCGGGTCAAATAGAGTGGAGCAGTAAGGGGGAGGGGAAAACCACCTGGTCATTGAGAAGGAAGGCGGCGGAGTAGGGCGTGAGGATGGCTGTGTAGATGACCAGCAGCAGAATGAGCCAGTCCCACACCGCCTTGAAGGGGCTGTAGTGGAGAACGGTCCACTTGTGGATGCGGGGCGCCTGGAGCTTGTATTCGGGCAGCACGTCAGCCCCCAGGGACAGCACCTGCAGGGTGGGGTGGTGGAGGGGAGCGAGTGGGGGATGATGGTGCAAGGGGGAGAGGGAGGGAGAGAGGAAGGGAGGGGGCAAGAGGAACCAAAGAGGTGAAAACCAGCACAAACAAGAGAGAGAGAGAGAAAGAGAGACATTTAAACAAAATGGAAATTGCGAATAAATTGGTAGAGGGAGAGAAGAGAGATGGATAGGATAAAGGGAGAGGGAAAGCTTACACTCTATGCAAGTAGACTCAGTTGAATGTAGCGCTCTACGGCAAAAAAGCAGATGAGTGACTACTCTGGCGCATGTGCACATTTGACAAGGCGAAACATTGAATATATCCAGTGTTTTCGCAGTTAAGTGTGTTTTTCTGCACCAAAAAAAATGTGTTTCACCGCCCAGACTATTTTGGATTATCGCAAGCAATAAGTGCAGTCATATCTGCAAGTGTTGATCGTTTCTTTTTTTCTATCTTCCACTGCTTGATGATTGGGGAAAGAATAAGCAGGCAGTAGAGCACTGCGTTCAACGGAGTCTATGTAGTGTGCTCTGTTTAGGTGCGAGCCAGAGAGAGCCAGCTTTGTAAATCAGTGCTACTATGTATGCAAAATATTAACTTGTATACGTGATGGAATAGGTGTTCACATGAAGAAAACATATGCATTACACGCTCCTATACACACACACACACCCCCACAAACACACCCCCACAAACACACACCCACAAACACACACACACACACTCACACACATACAAACACACACACACACACATGCACGCTCGCACGCATGCATGCACACACAGCCTCGTTTGACAGCGTGAGTGCAAAGAGAAGCTCTATGAAATATACATTGACTTGTGCTGCTGTGTGCCTCCATGTTGGATCCATTATTTCTCCCAGCACATTTCTACCACATTTCACCATGAGAGCCACAGAGCCAATGTCCATCTTGGATGTTCTGAATCCCCTGACCCTAAAGTGCCAGTGAACAAATAATTTTTTTAAGTATCACAAAGTAGCCGTGAGCTGAAACCATGGGGATAACACATCCCCCTTCCTTTCTAGAACTCTCAGCCCAAAACACATTTTTAAATATCACTGTTTGGTTTTGATCAGAAATAAGGGGTCCACTTACAATTTAAGGTACATTTACAAACATCTACATTCAGGGCATTTGGCAGATGCCACATGCCCGGGTGTAGCACAGGTAATCTTCTGAGGTACACCCATGCACACATCCACATTTCTACATCCACATATCTGTTTTTCCTCTCTTAAACCAATCTTGACTTGCAACCACATGACCAAAACCAATCATCCGCCATGATGGTTGATATACAAACAATCCAGATGCCGGCCACTGAAAGCGTCTCCACAAACAATCGCCAATATTCAATATTTTAGGACAATCTGAGTGGACCAGCGAAGGCTCCATACAAGGACAAAGTAGAAACATGAGGTTTCGACCCATATAACTTATAACTTACCAATTTCTCTGAGGATAAAATCCATTTACCAGCGGTTGCATACCCTGATATCTCCAACTACCTGGTATTACAGACCTCATGGGCGGGTGGTCGGCTAACTTAACTTTTGTATTTTTTTATATCTGGCTGGGTGAATAGTTTGTTCACGAAACAAGTGCATAATGATAGAGCAGTTGTATTTGCAAGGGTAAGTTTACAGAATTTTAGAATTGTAAAGTTAACCTTAACACTGTACTAAAATCATATTATATAATATAAATATAAATTGCATTTCTATTTAATATTTTTTACAACGTAAGTATATTGTGTGAGTGTATTATCGTAGTACATATATCGTATTATGTATATTGTGGCGCTCAATTGAATATATGTATATATATAGTATATATATATACAAATACATATATATATGTATATTGTGGCAGACAGCCACTGAGGGGCCGACTGAAGAGTGTGGACGACAGTCGGGGGAACCGCAATTCCCCATTCGGCCCCCAGAGGGAGCCGAGGAGACCAGGAATTGGAAAGAGGCAATCAGCCTTACGGAAATTGGCTGCGCCTCGTTAAGGGAGGCCCGTCAAGGCCCTGGCTGCAGGCAATAAATAGGAGAGGACCTGGGTGGTGTAGACGGTTGAGAGAGTGGAAGAGAGTGAGGTGGAAGTGGGAGAGTGAGGTGGAAGTGGAAGAGTGAGGTGGAAGTGGAAGTGGAAGTGGAAGTGGAAGTGGAAGTGGGAGAGTGAGGTGGAAGTGGGAGAGTGGTGGAAGTGGAAGAAGGAGTGGACGTGGAGGAGGAGGAGGAAGAGGAGGAGAAGCAGGAAGAGTTGAGAGAAAGACAGTGAGTTCGATAGAGATAAAAGTGGCTGTGTGCCTTGACCTTTTGATCGTCTGAGAACCCGTCTTGTGTACCGACCCTTGCCTGCCTGACTACCCTCCCGCCTGCCTTGCCCTGGACCCCCTGAGACCACTTCCCGGTGTGATAACCCCTGCTGACGAACTACGACTACTCTCACGGAATAACGGACCTGGCACGATAAGAACCCTGCACTTTCCCTTCCCCTGTATACTAAATAAAGAAACCCTGTTTTCATTGAATATTGGTGTGGGGATAAGTGTGGGCTCACCACCTGCAGGGAGAGTCATTGGGGTCGGGTGCATTGTATACCGGGCGGTAGGCAAAAGCGGGGTCCTGGGCGTGCGGATCCCCGTCATCGCCGACTGGTTCTAGGGACGTGGAATGTCACCTCACTGGCGGGGAAGGAGCCGGAGCTGGTGCGGGAGGTGGAGCGGTACCAACTAGATATGGTTGGGCTCACCTCCACGCACAGCACCGGGTCTGGAACCAAACTCCTGGAGAGGGGCTGGACCCTCTACTTCTCCGGAGTTGCCCAGGGTGTGAGGCGCCAGGCGGGTGTGGGGATACTCACAAGTCCCCGGCTGAGCGCCGCTGTGTTGGAGTTCTCTCCGGTGGACGAGAGGGTCGCCTCCATGCGACTGCAAGTCGCTGGGGGGAAGGCTCTGACTGTTGTGTGTGCCTACGCACCAAACAGCAGCTCAGAGTATCCGGCCTTCTTGGAGTCCTTGGGTGACATCCTGGAAAGGGTTCCGTCCAGGGACTCCATAGTTCTAATGGGGGACTTCAACGCACACGTGGGCAATGATGGAGAAACCTGGAGGGGAGTGATTGGGGTGAACGGCCTGCCCGATCTGAACCAGAGTGGTGTTTTGTTATTGGACTTCTGTGCTAGTCATGGACTGGCCATAACAAACACCATGTTCGAACATAGGGTGGTTCACAAGTGTACCTGGTACCGGACCACCTTAGGCCAAAGGTCGCTGATCGACTTTGTAATCGTATCAGCAGATCTGCGGCCGCATGTTTTGGACACTCGGGTGAAGAGGGGAGCAGAGCTGTCAACTGATCACCACCTGGTGGTGAGTTGGATCAGATGGCGCGGGAGGCTGCCAGACAGACCTGGTAAACCCAAACGTGTAGTGAGGGTGAACTGGGAACGTCTGGTGGAAGCCCCTGTCCGTAGGGTCTTTAACTCTCACCTCCGGAAGAACTTCTCGTGCATCCCGGGGGAGGTTGGGGACATGGAACATGAGTGGGCCATGTTCAAAGCCTCCATTGTAGAGGCTGCAGCTCGGAGCTGTGGTCAAAAGGCTGTCGGTGCCTGTCGTGGCGGCAACCCAAGAACCTGTTGGTGGACACCAGCGGTGAAGGAAGCCGTCAGGCTGAAGAAGGAGGCCTTTCGGGCCTGGTTGGCCCAGGGGTCTCCTGAAACAGCAGACAGGTACCGGGAGGCCAAAAGGACCGCAGCTTCAGCGGTTGCTGAAGCAAAAACCCGGGTGTGGGAGGAGTTCGGGGAGGCCATGGAGCAGGACTTTCGGTTGGCCTCAAGGAGGTTCTGGCAAACTGTCCGGCGACTCAGGAAGGGAAAGCAGGGCTTGGCTCAGGCTGTGCTCAGTCGGGGAGGAGAACTGCTGACCCAGACTGAGGATATTGTCGGGCGGTGGAAAGAACACTTTGAGGAGCTCCTGAACCCGACCAGTACGTCCTCTGGGGAAGAGGCAGAGTCTGAAGACTCGGGGGGAGTCTCACCCATATCCTTGGTAGAGGTCGCTGAAGTAGTCAAAAAGCTCTTCAGTGGCAAGGCGCCAGGTGTGGATGAGATTCGCCCTGAGATGCTGAAGGCTCTGGACATTGTCGGGCTGTCGTGGCTGACACGCCTAGTCAATGTAGTGTGGAGGTCGGGGACAGTACCTGTGGAGTGGCAGACCGGGGTGGTGGTCCCCATTTTCAAGAAAGGGGACCGGAGGGTGTGCTCCAACTATCGGGGTATCACACTGCTCAGCCTCCCCGGGAAAGTTTATTCCAGGGTGCTGGAAAGGAGGCTCCGGCCGATTGTCGAACCTCAGCTCCAGGAGGAACAATGCGGATTCCGTCCCGGCCGTGGAACAGTGGACCAGCTCTTTACCCTCGCAGGGTTGTTGGGGGGCGCATGGGAGTTTGCCCATCCAGTCTACATGTGCTTTGTGGACTTGGAGAAGGCCTATGACCGTGTCCCCCGGGGAATCATGTGGGGGGTACAACGGGGCCGTTGGTACGTGCCATTCGGTCCTTGTATGAACAAAGTGCGAGCTGCGTCCGTATTCTCGGCACAAAGTCAAGCATGTTCTCAGTGGGTGTTGGACTCCGCCAAGGTTGCCCCTTGTCACCGGTTCTGTTCGTGATCTTCATGGACAGAATCTCAAGGCGCAGCCGAGGTGAGGAGAGTGTCCGGTTTGGGGACCTCAGAATTGCATCTCTGCTCTTTGCAGATGATGTGGTTCTGTTGGCTACATCAGACTGTGACCTCCAGCATGCACTGGGGCGGTTTGCAGCCGAGTGTGAAGCAGTCGGGATGAGAGTCAGCACCTCCAAGTCTGAGGCCATGGTTCTCTGCCGGAAAACGGTGGAGTGTTCCCTCCGGGTTGGGAGTGAGTTGCTGCCTCAAGCGAAGGAGTTCAAGTATCTCGGGGTCTTGTTCACGAGTGAGGGCAAAATGGAGCGGGAGATGGACAGACGGATTGGTGCAGCGTCTGCAGTGATGCGGGCGCTGTACCGGTCCGTTGTGGTGAAGAGGGAGCTGAGCCGGAAGGCGAAGCTTTCTATTTACTGGTCCATCTACGTTCCAACCCTCACCTATGGTCACGAGCTTTGGGTAGTGACCGAAAGAATGAGATCGCGGATACAAGCGGCCGAAATGAGTTTCCTCCGCAGGGTGGCTGGGCTCAGCCTTAGAGATAGGGTGAGGAGCTCAGACATCCGGAGGAAGCTCGGAGTAGAGCCGCTGCTCCTCCGCATCGAAAGGAGTCAGCTGAGGTGGTTCGGGCATCTGATTAGGATGCCCCCCGGGCGCCTCCCTTTGGAGGTTTTCCCGGGCACGTCCAACTGGGAGGAGACCCCGGGGCAGACCCAGAACTCGCTGGAGGGATTACATATCTCGTCTGGCCTGGGAACGCCTCGGGATCCCCCAGGAGGAACTAGAGAGTGTGGCTGGGGAGAAGGAAGCCTGGGGGGCCCTGCTTAGCCGGCTGCCACCGCGACCCGTCCCCGGATAAGCGGACGATAATGGATGGATGGATGGATGGGATAAGTGACTTATTATTTCCAGTCGCGTGGACACTCAACCCTACAAGGGGAGTGTGCCACAATATATACAGTATATATATGTGTATGTATGTGAGTATATACATTATGTATGTATCTGTAAATATGTATGTGTGTATATTTTCATGTATATATATACTGTGGCAGCCGGCCACCGAGGAGCATAAGAGGAGAGCTATGGAAGCATTATTCGGTCTCGACATTCCCACTTCGGCCCCTAGAGGGAGCCACGGAGACACAGCCGCCTAGACCGGCAATCATCCATATTGGAGAAACCTGCGCCTTGTTAGAGGAACTCGGCGGCAGCCAATCAACGCCCTGTATTCAGGATATAAATAGGAGAGGACCTGGGAAGTGGAGGTCGACATGGACGTGGAATAAGAGGAAGAGTGGAGATTAATGCGCTTTGAGTTCTGTGGAAGTAAAAGAAGTGGCTGTGTGCCTTTGCCTTTTGAAAGACATCTGATGATGAAGGTGATGACTGATATGCACATGCAATGTTCTCCCCAAAACGTGTTTACAATATCGTTCGACAATATCAATAAACAGTTAAACACACAAACATATAACACAGTTCTATCTAACTACACCCAGATATCTACCTCGCAGGAGATTGTGTGTGTAGCAATCGAGAGGTGGCTCGTTTTTCCTTTCCCAAAGAACTGCTTTGAGTTCGGCAGGGTTGGGTGCAGATGGTCCCATGGTCAGGCGGTACTTTCTTTCTTTGTGCTGATGGTACCGTGGTTAGCCTTGTTGAAGGTGGTATGTTCTTTGCCAAAAGAACTTTGTTGAGTTCGGCGGGGTTGCATTTCAATGGTCCTGATGTCCGGGGCTCGGCAGTGAGGTTGGGTATGTCGTTTGTGGTATTTGTAGCGGTCCATCGATGTCGGGAATTAAAAGGGAATCGATCACCCTTCATCCTCTCAAAACAAAAGCTGTGTGGTTCGCAGGGAGTCGCCATATTCTAGACTGAGACTTAGCTAAGGTACTGCAGCATTGCTGGTAGTGTAAAAGGGAAACAAGGAACTTCGTCCTCAGGTTTAGCTAGTCTAATAAGATTTAGACTTTTTAGATTTAGAGATTTACCACTACCAAATGCAGGAGCAACCATGTTGAGGTGACTGGCCAGGAGGAAGCATATGGTCCCAACCACCACCTTGGGTGGCTGAGGCCCTACACATTTACATTTACATTTACATTTAGGGCATTTGGCAGACGCTTTTATCCAAAGCGACTTACAAAGAGTACATTTGTTGAAGGAGAGGCAGCAATATATCACTGTGGTACCTGAAGATAAGAATAGAGCTGTTTTTCGAGCATTCATATTTACGAGACGAATAGAACGAACAACAATGCTAAGTGCCATTAATAAGTGTTAAGACATATAAACACGCAGGTTAGTGCTAGGGGGGGGGGGGGGGGGTTATGTAGAGTCCAGGTGAACTCTGAACAGGTGGGTCTTAAGTCTCTTGCGGAAGCTGGCGAGCGACTCGGCCATCCTGACATGAGCCGGGAGCTCATTCCACCGTGAAGAGTTGGGACTTGGAAGTGCGATGTTTGGCTGTTTTTAGTGAAGGCGGTACCAGTCGTTTGGCAGAAGTTGCTGAGCGGAGTACTCGGGCCGGGGTGTAGGGTCGGACTAATGTTTGGAGGTAGGTAGGGGCGGTTCAGGGACAGCCATGAAAGTCAGTACCAGTGTCTTGAATCGAATGCGAGCGAATACTACACAAATACATACACTGCTTTGAGTTTGATGAACACTACTATAAATCACAGATTATTCTCCAAGTTACTGGCAACCCAGTTGAAGATGTGTCTGTGTAGTCTTTCTCTCTCTCTCTCTCTTTCTCTCTCTCTCTCTCTCCCACACTCTCCCTCTCTTTCTCTCTCTCTCTCTCCCCCCCTCTCCCTCTCTCTCTCTCTCTCTCTCTCTCTCTCTCTCTCTCTCTCTCTCTCTCTCTCTCTTCAATAGATGTATTTTTAAATCAGTTTAGATTGTACATCAACTTAATGTATTAAAAATACACCTTTTATTGTTCTCTCTTTGCAGTATGTGGGATATTTATACACATATTAAAGCTTGTGATCTAAGGTAACCCACCAAAGGTCTACTTTTGATTGAAGGTCTACTATGGACAAGTACAAAGGGTTCTCCCTCTCTGAGCAGCTCGAACAGCATGTCTGTTCTCATTGCTTCAGGTCATTCTCTACACAGTACAGCTTGTGTGGGATTTGGGGAGATTGAGACAAGCTAGTGCAGCTGTTTGACCTTTGTATACTGATATCACTATGTGCCTGAGTTTAAATTGCCCCTATTATACCACCAGGTGTATTATACCACCAGCCATTGCAAGGCATTTCAGGCATTTCAATATTGCCATTTGACTAAAATTGTCATTTTGACATTAGCCCCATTTTCTTTCCTCTTCAGCATCTGAGATATTAACAGAGCTGTAACAAATCTGGATCGATGACTGTGTAAAAGGAGACAGAATGTTGCAGTGCAATGAGTGTCTACCTGTATGCTGACTTTACCAGTCAATTTACCAGTTGGTACAGTCCACTGGGTATGCTGGAATTTTACTCACATGACAAATTTGAAACGGATTGTAATGGCTAAAGATGCTTACATCTGGTGCTATACTAGGGGCCCTTTAGAAGTGATAACAAATGTGAGACCATTGATGCTTTGGACCTGCTTTCACTGTGTCTGCTAAGTTCCACACAGTTCTATTATATTGTATATTTTTCTATATTTTGTCACTCTTCCATGTTATCAGATGAGATGAAATGAGACTGCAATAGATAGCATTGAATAATTCAAATTCTAATACATAATTATTCATAGCCATTCATTTCAAGTTCCCATGCACTGGTCTTTTTGGCACTGCTATCAAAAAAATCTTGGCAACTACATGGGATAATACCTTGTCATTCTCTAATTGGTCAAAGCAAAATAGCTTTTTTTTCCTGGTGTGCCTCTCCAATGCCATCCTTTTTCTGGCTTGCCAAACTCTTGCATAATGTGAAACTCTAGCAGCAGGTACATCTCCAAAACAATGGCATCCACTCGGGTGTCAAACAGGAGCCTGCCTATAACTGTGTGGGAGGCACAGAGAAAGAAAGAGAGCCAATATACCACAATCACTATCTGAGAATGTCTGACCAAACCAAATCCATGTTCAAATGTTGGTCAGGTTTCAATGGTTTCATAGCCTGGAAATCCAGACCCACATCTAGAAAGCTGTAGGGTCTGGTTATGAGTAATGGAAATGGCCCAACTCGAGGGGCGGCAACAAGCATGCATTTGAAAATATCACTGCACGCAATTGGATAACACTACGACCAATCAGAAGAATACACGGGGTGACGTATCCAGAGGACGGAAACGAGTTTGTTTTGGAGAATAGTTTGACAGAGAGACGTAAATGTAGCCTAATGGAAATACCACGGAGATACCACTTTGGCAACGCAACGTTAACCTTGTAATATTCTTAGCCAAGGAATATTGAAATAAAGAGATGCAACCGAGTTGTCGTTTATGGATGCTTAATAGCAACTGCGCACGGTACCGAGCATGGGCGTAGAATTTAGTGGGGACGCTGGGGACATGTCCCCACCAATTAACGGAGCACCCCCCCCCATCAGAACCGCGAATTAACGGAGCACCACCCCCCATCAGAACCGCAAATTAATGGAGCACCCCCCCCCCAACCCATCAGAACCGCAAATTAACGGAGCACCCCCCCCATCAGAACCGCAAATTAACGGAGCACCACCCCCCATCAGAACCGCAAATTAACGCAGCACCCCCCCCCCCATCAGAACCGCGAATTAACGCAGCACCCCCCCCCATCAGAACCGCGAATCACCGGACCCCCCCCCCATCAGAACCACGAATTAACGGAGCACCCCCCCCCCCCATCAGAACCGCGAATTAACGGAGCACCCCCCCCCCCCATCAGAACCGCGAATTAACGGAGCACCCCGCCCCCCATCAGAACCGCAAATTAACGGAGCACCCCCCCATCAGAACCGCGAATTAACGGAGCACCCCCCCGATCAGAACCGCAAATTAACGGAGCACCCCCCCCCCCCATCAGAACCGCAAATTAACAGAGCACCCCCATCCATCAGAACCGCGAATTAACGGAGCCCCCCCCCCCCCATCAGAACCGCAAATTAACGGAGCACCCCCCCCCCCCCCATCAGAACCGCGAATTAACGGAGCACTCACCCCCCATCAGAACCGCAAATTAACAGAGCACCCCCCCCATTAGAACCGCAAATTAACGGAGCACCCCCCCCCCACCCCCCCCAGACAAAAAATAACATGTTTTCAAAGTCATTAGAACTGTAGGCCTAATGGTTTTATTAAGTACTCGTATCGGTATTCGGTATCGGCAAGTACCCAAATGTAAGTACTTGTACTTGTACTCGGTCTGAAAAAAAGTGGTATCGGTGCATCCCTAGTTTGTACAGATACTCAGTCAACATTTTCGATAGCCATCTTGCCAATGTTTACTGACTGATTCCGTCGCAGCGCTGACGTCATCTGTTTAGCCCGCTTCTGGCCCGCCTATATCAGATACACCGATGTGATTGGTTTACGTTCGGAACAACAGGAATTGCTAATGAGCACGTGAGTGACTCGCTGAGCAAATTCAAATTGTGCTCTCGCGAGAACTCTGTATTTCCAGGGTAATGGTTTCAATCAATCAGCCATTTTTAATGGGTTGGCTCTAAAGTTCATTAGGACATCAAGTCTAATTAAACTAGGGGTATCATTACATTGTTAGGAGCACTGTGCTGTTTAATCCAAGTTCCACGCAAGTTGTGCATAGTTGAATGCTCTTTGCAGCCAATGATACCTTGTGCAACAGCAACCATGTGCAATGCTTGACTCTAACTAGGTTCACGCAAGCCAAATAAAATTGGCCATATAGGCACTGTATGACATTGTACAACGTGAACAAAGATTTTAATTGTAAATGTTTGATTAAAACTATGGTTAAATCGGTTGTTCAAGTGTTGCTCTGTTGTGCTGCTCTATGTTTATAAAATATACATAGAGCAGCGTAGCTAGCATGACATGCCCAGTGGCCAACTTGATGCAATAAAAACTGACAATTCAGCAAAGCCTCGGAGCCAAACAACAAAAACCTATAAACAGCACAGAGGAGCCAATATCTGAAGCCGGAGCCAGAGAAAACTCTCCATTCCTCTCCACTCCACTGGAATCTTTTCTTTTCCAGAGGTATAGCAACTAATACCATCTCTCCAGATGGATAAATCCTTACAAATTCCTGACAGATTTAACACCAATCAGTTGATACTTAGTTTTGCCCATCACATGCCACAGAGACATACAAACAAAACACACACTTAGTTTGTTTAAAAACAAACTGATCCTCTGTCTATTGACTCAGAGCAGGCTCACTACCCCCACCCACCTCTCTCCCCTCGTCAGGTGTCACATGATGGCTGTGGTCTGCGTGGCGGATGAGCGGGGGTCTCTGCATCATCTTGCGATCACAGTGGTGACGGCGGCGATGTTTGCTGTCGTAGTCACGCTTACAATGTCTGCGGCGGTGGTGGTGGCGGTGCCGGGTGGCGGCGAGGCATAGGATGTGTCGGGTGCAGGACGGTGGTCGCAGGAAGACGTTGAGCAGCTTAAGGAGAAGCGGCAGGACCATGGTATTCGGCGGCGATGGCAGACTGGTGGGGGATCAGGGTTGGCCCCCAGGGGTCCACTGCTCACACCCACCGTAATACACAAGCTACCACAACGCCTGCTCCCCTTCCCCCCTTCTCCCCCACACAGGGTACCACAATGGTTGGGGTGGGGAGGGGGGGGCTTGATGAGGACACGTACTACTGAGAGGTTACCCAGGGCGGTGCAGAAAGAGCCTGCTGCGCTCTGCTGCTGGTGTCAGAAGTCTTCTTCCCCACACATTCCTCTTCCTTGTGGTGCTGAGGCTCCTCCTCGTTCCTCCCCACTCGCCACCACCCACTCTCCTCCATCAGTTGCTCTGGTACTGGAGGGCTCGTTCAAATATTGTGCTTCTGCTGTTGCTGCTGCTGCTCCTCATCCATCACTAGTGTCCCGCTCTTCTCTGGCTGCCGGTAGCTTCTTCTCTTTAGTTCTTTGAAATTGCACAGATCAGCTGTGGGTCATGAATTGTTTTCCACTCTTGTGAGACTCTATCTTCGAGCGTCCTTGTTGACGTTTGAACACCGCGTAGCACAGAGACAGAAAGGAGTAGAGAGGAGAGGAGAGAGAAGAAATTGGAGAAGAGCGAAGGCAGTGCCAAACACAGAGCCGCAACAAGAGAGTCTACTTATGTGCTGTTTTTGCTCTGCTGCTAGTTTTACTACTACGACTACTACTTCTACTACCACCACATGCATGGGAGATAGAGAGCGAGGGAGAATACATATTAGAGAGAAAGTGAGAGTATGGTCCATGAAGAGGGTTTTTTTAATGGAAAAAAGAGCAGAGTCAAGATAAGGAGCAGGAGGGAGAGAGAGAGTGAGAGAGAAAGACACACACAGCGATGTGTGTGTGTGTGTGTGTGTGTGTGTGTGTGTGTGTGTGTGTGTGTGTGTGTGTGTGTGTGTGTGTGTGTGTGTGTATGTATGTATGTGTGTGTGTGTGTGTGTGTGTGTGTATATGTATATGTGAAAGGAACAAGTTTGTATTCAAGCATGTTACAATTACATGTAATCGTCACATACACACACACACACACACACACACACACACACACACACACACACACACACACACACACACACACACACACACACACACACACACACACACACAGCTAGTACACAAAAAGTTCAGAGAACAGTTGCATACTGACCCCTACAGGCAAGCAAGCTCACCATTCTGAAATGAGATGCTGATGAACCAGAATAATGAGCATGTTTGGAGAAGTTTGTTCTATTTGTGGTACAGCCATCTTCAAGCCTGAGTGAACACCTTGTACCTCAACCTCAAAAAGCTAACTTATCACAACATGCATTTCAATACAGGACATTTTTAGACACATTTTCATGTGCTAAACTTGTTTGGAAAAGCCTCTCTAATCTTAAAGGAGACATATTATGGAAAACATTGTCAAATGTACACCGTTATGATGTACATGTGACAATAAAACAGGGCCATTCTGAACAGTAATAATAATAATAATAATAATAATACATAGGACTTGTATAGCGCTTTTCAAGGTACTCAAAGACGCTTCACAATAAACAAATAAACATATAACATAAACGTACACAGATACAGAAACAAAAACAAATATAGAGGTTGTAGAGTGAAAGAGAATGGTGGAGGTGGAAGTCAGATATTGCAGGCTTTCTTGAAAAGGTGGGTTTTGAGTTGGTTTTTCAAAGAGGGTTGGAGCAGCGACGGCAAAGGCTCTGTCCCCCAAGGTGCGGTACTTGGTCTTGGTGATGGGGGTGAGAAGGTTGGCATCGGCAGATCGGAGGTGGCGAGTGGGGGAGTGGCGATGGAGGAGATCAGAGAGTCAGGTATGAGGGGGCGAGATTATTGAGAGCTTTGTAAGTGATGAGGAGGATCTTGAAATTGATTCGGTGCTGTATTGGAAGCCAGTGAAGGTGTTGGAGGATGGGTGTGATTTGTTCTCTGGAGCGGGAGAGGGTGAGTAACCGGGCAGCTGAGTTTTCAACATATTGCAATTTTTGAAGGACAGTGGACAGTAAACCATAAAGAATGCTGTTGCAGTAGTCTAATCTGGAGGTGATGAAGGCATGGATGAGTGTTTCTGCATCTGAGGAGGAGAGGGTGGGGCGGAGTCGTGCAATATTACAGAGGTGGAAGAAGGATGTTTTGGTGATGTTGCTGATGTGTGACTTGAAGGAGAGGGTGGGATCCATGATAATGCAGAGGTTACGGACCAGGGGGGAGGGTGTGACTGTGTGTCCGTCGATGGAGAGTGAGAAGTTCTGGGAGGAGGGGAGGAGAGATTTTGGGCCGATTATGAGGATTTCCGATTTATTGCAGTTGAGTTTGAGGAAGTTGTTGTTCATACAGGTTTTTATTTCAGTGAGGCTGTCCGTGAGAGTGGAGAGAATGGCAGGAGTGATGGTTTTGGTGGAGATGTAAAGCTGTGTGTCATCGGCGTAGCAGTGCAATTGTAGTCCATGGCGGCGAATGATGTGACCAAGGGGGAGCATATAGAGGATGAAGAGGAGGGGACCAAGCACAGAACCTTGAGGGACTCCATGTGAAACTGGGGTGGTATGGGATTTGCAGTTATTGATGGAGATGTAGTGAAATCTGTCTGACAGGTAGGATTTGAACCAGGAGAGTGCTGAACCAGTTATGCCAATGCAGGATTGCAGGCGACTGAGGAGGATGGAGTGGTTAATGGTGTCAAAGGCTGCACTGAGGTCGAGGAAGAGGAGAATGTTGAGGGAGCCAGAATCAGAGGAGAGTAGGAGATCATTGGTGACTTTGAGCAGAGCGGTTTCAGTACTGTGGTGTGTTCGGAAGCCAGATTGGAATATTTCATACATTTTGTTGGTGTGGAGGTATTGTTTGAGTTGTGTTGCGATGGTGCGTTCCAGGATTTTTTAGAGAAATGGAAGGTTGGAGATGGGTCTGAAGTTGTTGGGGTTGTCAGGGTCCAGGCCAGGCTTTTTGAGGATGGGTGTGATAGCAGCAAGCTTGAAAGGAGAGGGAATAATGCCAGAAGTGAGGGAGGAGTTGATGATGTCAGTGATGAGTGGGGCAAGAGAAGAGAGACAGGTTATAACAAGGGTGGAGGGGATGGGGTCGAGGGGGCAGGTGGAGGACTTAATGCCAGTGAGTATTTTAGAAAGGTCAGATGTGGTTATGGGGTAGAAGAGGGAAAGGCAGTGGTCTGTTGGTGGGGGAAGTGCAGGCTCCGGGTCGGGGGAGATGGCAGAGGAGGTGACTAGTTGGTTGTGGATGTTTTCGATTTTGGAGTGGAAGAAAGATAAAAAGTTCCTGCATTTTTCCGGGGTGAATGAGGGTGAAATATTGTCCAGAGGTTTGAGGAGCTTATTTATGGTGGGAAACAGAGTGTGGGGGTTGGAGGATTCGGAGTGTATGATGCCGGAGTAGAAGGTGTAGCGGGCTTTGTTGAGTGCAGACTTGTACTTGTGAATGTGTTCTTTGTAGGCCAGGGCGTGTGCAGTGAGTCCGGTTTTCTTGTATAAGCGTTCTAGCTGTCTCCATTGTTTTTTGAGAGCATGTCGTTCGGGGGTGTACCAGGGGGCAGACTGAGTGAATGTGACGGTTTTTGTTTTTATGGGGGCAAGCTGGTTGAGGCAAGTATACAGGGTGTGGTTGTCGAGGTTGACAAGGTCCATGGGAGCTGGGTTAACAGGGAGGGTGAAGTCAGATATAGTGCTCGATATACAGGTGGAGAGGGAGATAGGGCAGATGGATTTGAGATTACGGAAGGTGCGATCTTGTTTGGGTTGGGGGGTGGGAATGTCCAGTATGATGGCCAGATGGTCGGAGATGGTGAGGTCGGTGTTAGAGATACTGTTGATATGGAGGCCAGAAGAGCAAACCAGGTCCAGGATATGTCCACGGCTGTGGGTGGGGAAATTGACGTGTTGGGTGAAGTTGAAACAGTTGAGTATGTCCAGGAAGTCTGTTTCACTTATACAGTCTGGGGAGTCAATGTGAATGTTAAAATCGCCTAGGAGTAAGACAGAGGGTGAAAATGTAGACAGAATTCTGAGAGGTCGGATAGGAAAGAGGGGTTGGGCTTGGGTGGACGGTAGATGAGAGCAATGACGAGAGGTTTAGGGCCGGGAAGTTTACAGTGAAACTCTTATGACATGGCAGGCGACACTGCAAAAAATAAAAAAATGTATGCATATATTTACATTTACATTTAGGGCATTTGACGCTTTTATCCAAAGCGATTTACGAACAGTACATTTGTTGAAGGAGACAGCAAGAAATCACTGTGGTACATAAAGATAGGTATAGAGCTGTTTCGAGAGCTGTTTTCATATTTACGAGACTAATAGAACGAGTTCCATAATTGCTAAGTTGCCTGCATAAGTAGCTGGGATAAGAGCAGATGTGCAATTCTGAGCATGTCACCAACATCTAAGAACATACAACATGCCAAGCAAAGCTTTATACCAACTCAAAAATGCTGAAAAAATAACCCATTTCAGTTTCATGTGGGCAGCCTAAGTCAGAATGCGTTTCAGCGAGCGGTTCTGATTCAGGCGCCCCACTACATAGAGTGGGGCGCCTGAATCAGAACCGCTCACTGAAACGAGCGCTATCACCCCCATGTCTAACTCCACCCACGGCTTGGTGACTAACTTTGTGAAAAGTTCTGTCCTACCCATCTTATCTTTGACCGTAAGACCCTTCTGAACAAGGGTTCATGAAATACCATTGGAAAAACCAATAACCCACAACTATCCACAGCACTGATGGAGGACCTGCGTAGCCTCGGGCGACAAGGCCTCACCACCATGGCGCCGCTTGATTCAAGATTCAAGATTTCTTAGTTGCCATAAGTAACAAGTACAATGGAATGCTTACTCCCCATTCACTCCTGCAGTATTCTTCTGAACATAAATTCTAAAACAACTCAACAACAATTAGTAATATAATACAAAATAAGTATGGTAAAAAGTGACATGTAAAGTAGCAATACTCTGGTTGCAAACATGTAGTAAAAGTGTCTGCACGCACGACAGTAATATTCTTATACTAGCATAAAATGGTAATTTGTAACTAGTAGTTAGTAGCAGCAACATGTGATGATAAAGTATAATAATACATGATAAGTGACCAGTGCAGTACAGTACAGTGAGAGTGCCTGCATGCTATGTAGCTGAGTTCCTAGAATAATTGAAGGTCTACCCCTGTAAGTTTAGTGAAATTGGAAGACCAATAATAGTTAATAATACAATAATAAAATAGTCCCAACAAATCCAGCAACAGCCCAAAAAGAAATAATTCAATAGTGTAAATCCAATAATCCAATAATAGTCCTATAATATAATATTATATGTCTAGCGTAATTATAAGTCCAATAATAGTCGAATAACACAATCATCCAATTGTCCAAAAAAATCCAATAATAGTACGATTGGATCGTTTGAATCCTCCAAATGTGACTGATGAATTTTATTGTTGCACTGTGTGTATTGATGCTTATGTGGGTGTTTTATTTATTTTATGTTTTATTATGATGGCCTGCTCTGGTTGTACAGCACTTTGGTCAACGTGAGCTGTTTTAAATGTGCTTTATAAATACATTTTACTTACTTAATTACTTACTTACGAATAAAAGTAATCCAATAGTGTAAATCCAATAATTCAACAATGGTCCGATAATCCAAGAGTGTAAATCTAGTGTAAGTCCAATAACAGTCCATCAGTCCAATAGTCCATTAGACCAAAAAGTCCACTATTCAAGCGATTAGCAGTTCAGTAAGCGCATTGCCTGTGTGTAGAACATGTTCTTGAACCTGCTTGTCCTGGTTCGAATGCTGCAGAACTGGCAACGAGACCACAGGGGGGATAACAGTGCCCCGGGTGATTGTGGTCCTGTATGATGGAGCTGGCCTTTCACTGACACCTGGACCAAAAGATCGCCTCGATGAATGGAAGTGCACACCTGATCTTTTTGTCCTGATGATGCTCTGGATGGCTTTCCTGTCCTGAGCAGTGCCATACCACACAGTGACACCACCCGATAGAACGCTCTCTATGGTGCCACGGAAAAATTCACAAGCCATCGTGTGCTTATGCCACACCGTAGGGGGTAGAGGTGCTGGTGTGCCTTCTTGATCATGACCCTCGTGTTGTGGAGCCACGCTAGTCGGACATCCGTAGTCCCAGGAAACGGAAGCAACTGGCAAATTCCACCGGTGTCCCATCTAAGCTGATGGGGGAGGTGGGCCCTCAGTGGTTCCTGAAGTCTACAATGAGCTCCTTGGTCTCGCTGACGTTCAGTGCAAGGCTGTTGTCCTTGCACCATCGCGTCAGTTGGGCTACCTCATCTCTGTACTCCGTTTCTTCATCGTTGTTTATCAGGCCGACAACTGGACATCAAACTGGAGTACCTAATGGCGCATTTCCACCGGCACGGTACGGCGCGGTACGGCACGGCAAGGCACGGTATTTGCGTGTTTCCACTAGCACGTAGTACCTGATATCAGGTACTATTTGGTATCACATCTGGCCCTGGTTCCAAGCCAGCCGAAGCGGTACTATAACGTGACGTCAGCCGACTGCCTTCCACTGATTGGCCGACGAGTGTCGTCACTGGGAGCGTCATAAGCGCGCGACGACCGACCAGACATAAATAAACACGAGACTCGACCACACCACTTTTTAAAACCTGACCTGACTTTTAAAAATGAGCTCACCAAAAAAAACCACGCCATGGTCGGTCGAGGAGGTCCAGACGTTCCTCTCTTTGGTGGCCGAAGAGAGGATACAGCGGGAGCTCGACGGCACAACCCGGAACGAAAAAGTATTTAAAGAAGTCGCCCAGCTGATGGCCAATCATGGGTACCACCGTACCCTCCAGCAATGCCGGGATAAGCTCAAAAAATGAAGAGCGATTACCGGGCCATAAAAGACCACAACGGTCGAAGTGGGGCAAAACGCCGGGCCTGGAGATGGTTCGATCAAATGGACGCCATTTACGGGCACAGGCCGGCAAACAATGGACGGGAGGGTGGACTGGACACGGCCACCACGTTGCTCCAGTCAATGATCGAAGATGGTAAGTGATTTGTCTATAGCAATCTTAAAAACTGGTTACATATCCCGTTGGTGTAAAGCTCACTGATATTATTTACTCGTGTAAAAGTTACATTGTTGTTGTTTGCTGTACACAGTGAGCTATCGGTAGCATGCTAATAGCAAGCTAACTTCCGTCCTCTGCTAGTGTGCTGTGTAATATCTAGCTTTTTCTTGTGCTGCTATTCTGTGTTGTGCTTCTACTTAGTCGTTGTGTTAATTTTTTTTTGTTTAAGAACCTCCTCACTCCTCACCGACTCCTCAACTTCCCCAACCTCAGCAACAGCTTTGACGCCAGCTCCTGCACTGGCAATGAGCAACACACGTGTGGTCACAGGTAAGAGAAGACACGTTTTAAATTCTGTGCCGTAAAGTGTATGTCCCTAGGATATTTTAAAAGCCTGCTTTGGTTAAATGCCTGCTATTTATATTTTTCTTTATTGTTGTGCAGGAAAGAGGAAAAGGAGCCTCTGCCAGCACGACCATGTGATGAGGGACATCCATGCTGATGATGTGGCGCAGCAGGAACAGAACCGGGCTCAGCGGGACAGCCACATCCAGTTGCTCCTCACAGAAGCACGAGAAGCACGAGAGCTGGAAGAATGCACAAATGCACAAACTGCTGCATTTAATCAGACATTCCTCGGTCTGTTGGGCCAGCTTGTGCAGGCCATGAGCGACCGGCGCACGTAGCACCCCCCCCCCCCCTCTGTCTCTCTGACATGTATATACTTTTGACTTGTGCACTTTTGCTGTGTGTTTTTATTTTGTATTTGTTTGCTTTAATTTAATAAACCATTTGTGTGATTGTATCATGACTATTTCATTTGTCAGTACACATGCAACAAGATTTAATTACCATCTACATTTTATATAGAGCTTGTTTTATAATGATGTTAGTTATAGTATAGTTATGGTTAACTTCTATTTACACTTGTCAGTAATTCCTAGTAACCTTGGTGAATTTATGATAAATAAAAGTGGAGACATATTAGCAAAATAGAAGGTTTATTGTTGGTCTGTATGTATAGTGCACATCAGTACACGTGTCAGAAAATACAAAGGCAAAATAAATATTTAGGCACTTGACAAAAAGTGACGCATCAGACCCTCCCTAACATCTCTGCCCTCCTCCTCTACACCCTGTGCCACTGCTGCCACAGGCTCAACTACTGTTGCTGCTGCAGGTGTGTTCCATTCTGTGACATAGGTCTCTCCATGAGTTTCGCACAGATTGTGCAGAGCACAGCAAGTCAGCACCATTGACTTCACAAGTACAGTGTCTGAGTCGTTCCTTTTCAGAAGGCAACGCCATCTTCCCTTGAGCCTGCCAAATGCATTTTCAACAACCACCCGTGCTCGGCTGAATTTTCTGTTGAATAAATGCTGTTCAGGTGTCAGTGGTCCGGTGTCCTGAAAAGGTTTTAGGAGCCAGTTCTGCAGGGGGTATGCTGAGTCCCCTAGGAGGTAATAGCCAGCAGTCACTCCACAATGTTTCTTGTGTGAGCAGGGAAGTGGTTTCCCTGGCTGGCTAACTCCCACAGTGTAGACAGTCTCAGTACCCTGGCATCATGTAAGCTCCCTGGCAATCCAGCAAACACGTTCCAGAACAGCCCCTTTCCATCAACAACACCTTGGAGAATAATGGAGTGCCACCCTTTACGGTTGAAGTAGTCGCAGTGATACTCCTGTGGTGCAAGGATAGGGATGTGTGATCCATCGATGGCACCAACACAGTGTGGGATCCCCCATCTGTTCTCGTTGTAAGCCGCCATCTCTCTGAATTTTTCCTCATTAGGAAAACGGATCTGCTCTGGCACCAACACAGTCTCTGCTGCAGCACAAAACTCCTGCACACACCGGCACACAGTTGTGGCGCTGACTCCAAAAAGGTGTCCAATGCTCCTATACTCTGAGCCAGTAGCAAGCTTCCAGAGTGCGATAGCCACTCTCTTCTTCAGGGTCACACATTCGCAGAAGCTTGTGTCTTGCCGCTCCATAACCGGGCGCAGTTTGTTGCACAGGAAATCCAGCGTTTCTTCGGACATTCTGAAATTCTGCACCCACTGCACGTTGGTGAAGCCGGGGACAACTATATTCCACCACTCGGAGGCTCGGTTGAACGCCCAAACCGATGGCTTGCGGCGGCGACTTTGCGAGTCGAGAACCATCTGAAACACACACATACAGCATACACATTTTAATGCTTTATATATTATATATATATATATATTTTTTTTTGTTGTTGTATGCTTTATAGTGATATAGCAACCATTAGCTTACCGTCAAACGTCGTCTTTTTGCAGCTCGTGTTCTCTCGTCTAGGGCTTCATGCTGCTGTATGGCATCCAAAACTCTTATGTACTTTCGAAGTGTATTTTGTCTCGCGGCCTGGAGTCTTCTCTGGCTCTCTTCTTTTGCGTGACAAAAGAGCCACAGAGTGAGCAGCAAATACACAAACGCTTCGGTGTCCTCCATTGTTGTGTTGTTGTTGTTCTGGTCTTCCGGTTTTGTGCGTTGCTTGGCGCGGTGTAAATGACGTCACGGCAGTTCGCGCAGCCGTGTTATGACGACCCCGCCCACGTCGAGGAGGTACTATATGGTACTCAGTTGTAATGGAAACAGACCCGAAAAGTACCATGCCGTGCCGTGCCGTGCCATACCGTGCCGGTGGAAATGCGGCATAAGACTCCAACTAACCACCCAGTCTAAAACGAGGGATTACTGCATTCTTATATTTATGGAAACGTCGCTGCACGACCACATTCCTGACACAGCCGTCCGCTGAAGAGGGGGTTAGGGTTAACCAACTGGAGAGCAGGGCTGTCTTGACAGGGTGCAAAGGGTGCTGTGGTGCTTGATCCTTGTGGTGTTTTGACCAAAGCATGTCACAGACATTTCATTAAGACCTCAAGGAACTGTTTCAACTGGTGGAAAGGGGGCATAATATGTCTCCTTTAATTTAACTTGCAATATCAGGAACACAGAGAGCTATAAATTATAAAAATATACATTTCTTGGCTAAAATGAAAATAAGAAAGTGAGAATCCAGTAATTTACCACAGAAATAAACAGAACGATCCAAACACTGGGCTGCCCAAGTCTATTTGTGAACCTTGGAAAAATAAATGAAATATGATTTTAGAACCAATTGACAATATTTTGGCTTCGATAAACAGTACTGCAATTGTTATTGAAGTGAAGATAAACTGTGTGTGTGTGTGTGTGTGTGTGCACACATTCGGATTGGTGTGATAAAGAGACGTGCGTGAGAGAGAGAAAGTCAGAGAGAGTGAAAGAGAGTGTGTGTGAGAGAGAGAGAGGCAGAGAGAGAGAGAGAGAGGCATGGAGACAGGCAATTTAACTCTAATTGTGGATTCGATGGGCAGCAATTGCACCTGTCACACACACACACACGAACACACACACATCAATGATTCAAACTCTTGACCTGAAATGCCTATTTGCCGCAGTAGTCAATTGATTGTTTCCAGCTAAGCTGTTGTTTGCCAACATGTCCTCAATGTATTATTACTCACAGTATCCAAACTGGATGGGCTAACTGTGTGGCCCGTTTACTGGCTTCTGATTGGTCGACTCACAAACACATTAGCTTGCAGTGGCTGGCTGACTTTTTGACCCCTGCTGACTTAACGTTTTAATGGCTAGCAGCAGTTTCTTATTTTTAAATAATTTTATGTCATTGAAGCTTGTGATGTTAAAACCACAGAGCTCGGCTCATTCTTCTCAGAAGAACAGAGGGACTGGGTTGCCTGGATACAGCGGAGAATAAGTAATGTCTAAATATATAGTCTTCTGTCATGTCTTCTGCGTAAAGCCTTCAACTTTATCACCCAACAAGCTGAATCAGGAAAATCCCCATTTAATATCTTGGTAACTTGCCTCCTGAATGAGTGAGAGAGTGTTTCTATATGAGAGACACAGAGGAGCTGTCATGCAGGAAGCAACAGTGTTGACACCTGAAGACGAAAGGAGAAGAAACTATTGTCGAATTTGAAATACTTAGATCATTGGGCCATATTTGCTGTGTCAATCGAGCTTTGACACTGTTGCAGATGTTTGGTTAGAGTCCTGAAAGTTCATTTGTCCAAGTATATAATTTTATCTTTAAACATCACTGTGAGTATTGCCTGTGCTGTCGGGAAAGAGAAACCATTGGCTTGCTGATGCTGTGGAGCGACACTGTACAATTTCTGACAAAACGGACAATTTCAAACATTTCCAAATAACAAAAGAAGAAAAAAAGGTCACGCACAACTCTCAAGACCATAAGTCTGTCAGGTTAATAAGGGATGTGTCTCATTTTGTGTACTGAACAAACAACCCGTGAACCTGCTCCAGATTTGCACATATGTAGAATGTAGACTTACATAATAGCTTTTGCAATACCTTTTTCCACAAGCATATTTTCCTTACCACTCCGGGGCTCTGTAACTAACCTTTATGCATATAAACACATAGTGTGACGCACGCACGCACGCACATGCACACACACACACACACACACACACACACACACACACACATTTATGGAAGTGCAGTGCAAACAAATCGATGCTGACATTGATAAATATGCATTGCCTCAACAATGGAGCATTACATGATGTCATCGCAAGTGTAGCTCAACTGTACTAGCGACAGTGCTTGAAGTGGGGGGGGAAAGTGCCGGTACTCACATGTTGGCGTGTGCATTGGCCAGTATCAGAAAATCATTAGGTTTTACATCATACATTTCTGCGCTGAATAAGAGATACTAGGAGATATCGGTGATGTCACAACACATTTATTTACTCCATTTACACTATGTTCTGGGGCTGAACTAAACTGTTCTTTGACTGATGTTTCTCTCCCATCTCTCCTTGACAGGCAGAGGCTGAAAGAGACAGAGAAAGAGAGAGGTAGAAAATGAGTGACTGTGGTGACGAATTCAGTGAGGGTATCACACTGTTGGTGTGTTGGTCCATTCAGTGTAGGTTTAAATGGTACATTAATTCAGCATCACTTGACATCTATTGTACTTTGGAATAATGAAACATCAGCAAAGTTGACAAATACTCATCGCCAAACACAGAAGAGGTAAATGAATAATTTAGTAAGCTAAACAGAAATATTAAATCTTACTCTGAAACAGCCATGACCTCACATAAACTGCTGTAATGGTGGCCCATTACATTTCAGGAAAACCAGGTTGGACAGTCTTGCCAGGGAGTTCCTTTTGGCAGTGAGAATATCATTGATACGACTGAAGGCTCACATTCACCAGTAGATGGAAAGCTTTAAGTAGGGCCTCCAGGGCAGCTGGGGTCCGGGATGCCCTTAGTTCCTAGTATTCCCGAAATCACTGGATACTTTCCCTTTTCTCTATATTAAATCTGTCACATAAATGAACCACCTCTGCTTCACCATGCAGTATGGTTGTGAGTCTGGCTGAAGAACCTTCATGTCTGTAGCCAGTTGGTTGTTACCACTGTGTAAGGAGCTTTGTGTGCTGACATGAGAGGAAGCTGTTGGAGCTGTCCTACATCTCACATTTTCAGCCAAGCAGTGAAAGAACTGTCCTGCGTTGATCTTCACAATCATTTGATTATCACGCAAGGCTACATTCTTGAAAGACTTCTCTGTTTGAGCTTGAAGAACTGTTTATGTTAGGGGCCAGGTGTTGAAACCATCTGTCGAGCCAGCAGCTTCACTGCTCCATGCAGCATTTTGCCTCTCTTTTTGGAGCATCCTTGACAGATCGCTGAGTTCTGTTAGGGCATCATACATAACTCCAATATAAAAAAAAAATGGCACAGAGGTGAGAACATCATGAAAGACCTTTGTAGTTTGCCCTCTCTGTTGAATCCCTGGTTACATCATTGGCAGCACTAAATGCACCTTAAGCACCTGTAATTCTCGCAAACAGCTTTGACAGTTCTCTCGCTTGAAAGCCACCCAGCGTATTGACAGAACACGTCCAATCACAAGAAGACGCTGCCGACACTCTGTGCACACTGAGTCAATTATTTCTGGTGGCATGTTTATGAAGTGTACAGCTAATTAAAAAAATGTTGAAATGATTAATTCCACTGACTTCTTTAAGAACATCCCCAGCGACCAATTCTAAACAGTGATTTAAACAGATGCCATACAATCAAGCTCTGGAAATCTTGAACAAAGCTGTGTAGCAACCCCCTGCTCTTCTGCCAATCATTACTGATGCTCCATCACATGCAAGGCCACAAAAACACTCACCCAAAAGGGGTAATCAAATCCATATTTGTTAAGACATGCCAGAAATGTCTCTGTGATGACATTTGCTGTGGTCCCATCCAACTCCAGCAACTAAAAAAAATGTGTCTGGCTCTGCATCAGCCAATTAGCTGCATGCAAACAGACCACCAAAACAGACTTGCCACTGATCGTGGTGGGTCTATCAACACACATACTTTTCGTCTGTTTTGGATTGACCATTTTCTTTTTCATCTCGGTTGCTATATGGTCAATAATATCAGCACACATCTTGTTAGAGTGCAAAACTCGGCCCATGTTCACTCCATTTAACTCTTGCAAACACACATCAGTAGCCATATCTGTGAATAGATGCCCATGCTTACCGATTTTGTAGGCTGTTTGGAACACTCTGCAAGTTATATCATGTTCAGCTCTGTGCAAGTCTTGAATTTTCTTGTTGACTTCATCACGTGATGCCGTCATTTCAATCTCTGCTGCTTTTAAGTGGGATCTGGAATTCCTTGATTTTCTTATGCAGTGATTGCTGTTGTCTAGCCTTGTCAGTACCAAATGAAGAAATTAAACACTCACTCCACCAGTCGACAGCCTTAGTCCTTGCTCTTTCTGAGCAGCAAGCAAAGATATGTTGCCACATACTTTGCATCCAAGCTTTTTGTCTTTGACAATTAGCCAGTTGCTCTGGAACAAAAAGTACATAATTTGATCCTTTGACCAACAGTCGGGCCATTCTCTTTACTGACAACGTTATTGTTATCATCGGTAACACGTGTTTCATCAACAGGCTCTTCGCTGCTAGGAGAGGCGCTAATTTTAACTTGCTGCTCCCGGGCTGGGACTGGTTCTTCTGTTAGTGTTATGTCTCGAGGTCTCTTTGTGCCCTTTTGGAGTCAGGCCAACATGATTGGCATTAATGCTCTGTTGCCTGAACTTTCTTCACTTCTAGACAAGCATTACGTTGACCAGAGACATCATGACGTATCGAGAACGCGAACAGGTGAGCGTCACATAATGCCCCCTGAGTTTATGTAGGAGGAGATGCAGAGCCCAATATGGAGATGGAATAAAAGAGTACTGGCAGCTTGTGAAAAGTGGAAAATGTGGAAGTGCCAGTATTGCGTACGGCTGCGTACTAGCCCACTTCGAGCACTAACTACCGACCAAATAAAGGTATAATTCTCTTTCTCTGTATCACTGCTCCCCTCTCTCTCCCATCTCTCTCTTGGCCAATATGGGAGCAAGCAGCTCCCCTTGGTGGTCAGTAAATCACAACGCAACACAAGGTGTGTTTTTACCAAGGCAAGACACACTGCAGAGCTCTCTCAATCTCTTTCCTCCACCCACCATCTATGTATGGTGTAACATTAAAATATCTCTATTTTTGTAACACCTTTAAACACCAGATATCATGCAGACCCAGACCTGCTTTCTAGAACAAAATGTCTTGCCTCCTGTCTAGTAGTCTTGCATAGAGGGGTGGGAATCTCTTGGCACCTCACGATTCGATTCGATTCCGATTCAGAGGTCAACGATTCGATTCTAAACCGATTATCGATGCATCTCGATGCATCTCGATGCAACTCGATGCAACAATTTTTTTATGTACATTTCCATGCGTGATTTAAAAAAATATGTATATACTTTGCTACTCAGAGGCCACCAGGGGCGCACTATCAAGGAAGCGCAAGAGCGAGACAGACAGTTCGCGCCAGGTAACGAGAGCAAAACACGAGAGCGAGACAGATAGTAGGAGAGCGAGACAGTTTGCGCCAAGAAAGTGTTCATGCACACACCCTCATTATGGACCGACGAAGAGGACTTCGTGGTTTTAGTACGCAGGAGGAATACGATGACACGGGGTAATGGCTGACTTTTCTGGTATAACGTTGTTGTTTTGATACAGTAAACGGCTGCGTTACTGCACCTTTACTGCTGTGTTGGCACTTTTGGGAAAAGATGCTGGTTATTTTTTTAAGCAGCCGTGTTACTGCACCTTTACTGCCGTGTTACAGGCAAGCACTTTTAAAAACGAATTAAATTTAGCCATTTAACATTTTTGCCTCGTCAAGTGCTGTAAGCTTTGTTTTTTGTTATACTGCACTACTACTATGTCTACAGGACGTGCGCTGGGAGCGCACCGTTGTATTATTTGTGTACTGCACGAATGCTGTTCGTCATGTCAAAGATGTGAAAGTTTGATTGTTTGATTGAAAGATTTATTGTGTTTCCCAAATGTTAATAAATGGGACGCTTTGCGTTACCAAACAGTCATCTCTGTCCCGACAATCCCCTCCGTGGTAGCAGGAACCCTTATATACGGCAATTAAACATTAAAACACCTGCGGCTTATAGTCGGGTGTGGCTTATATATGGAACAATCTGTATTTTCCCTCAAATTTAGCTGGTGCGGCTTATATTCAGATGCGTCCGATTCCGATTATTAACTTATCTGAATCGATTCGGAATCGTTCTGGAGAGAATCGCGATGCATCGAAGAATCGATTATTATTCCCACCCCTAGTGCATAGCCAGACCTATTTCCACATGTAGTTTTAGCACTGTGCCAGCACTGGAGAGACAGAACGGCTGTCTTATTGCACAATCCAAATCTTTGACGGAAACATGTAGATAACAGAAGGAGAGGAGAATTTCCATCTAAAATAGTTAGCCAATGGCAGGCTGATCCAGACAACTTACATTCTGTCAGCCAGACTACCTTTCTAGATATCTACACTGTATACACAATGTTTTGTTGTTGAAGTATTTACTTTTGTATTTTGACAAAAACAATTAAAATGGAAGTAAGTCATCGTAGGCTATATTCATTTTTCCTGACAGTTTTCAGTTAGCTTCCTATGGAAGTGGTGAGTCATTGTTTTGTATCTTCCCGACCAGTTTGATAGTCCACTTTCCCTAAAATGGCTAGTGTACTTCATAGGGAACTAGAGAGATTGCACACATTGTTGGTGATAAATTACTATGGTATGAAAGCGTATCTAACTGTGTTTGTATATGTATGTATGTCTGTAGTAAGATCTTCCCAACAACCATTCATCCATCCATCAACTTCACACTTGGCGGGTGTATTGCTGAAGACCTAAGGAAGCGCATTGTTGAGTTGATTGGGTGAGTGGTTCTCAAAAAGCTGCAAGCAGCACCACACAGTTGGTTCTTTTCAAACAGGCACACTTTGAATGGCCATGTTTTGAACAGACTCAAGGCACATTTTTCCTTCCTTCCTTTTTCCTTCCTTTTTGCATGTGCCCAACATAACCATGCAGGGTGGATGGAAACTGTTGTGTAACTGACTGCTGGAGTTGAGAAAAATATCGGGCTTACATAGTTCCATTCCTGTGTCTCCGTACCATGCTAAAAGTGCACAACCATAGAAAGTCAAACCAGAAGATATTACATGTGGGTCATTCATATTTCATGACATGTAAATGGAGTTCTATGATACATTTTCAAATCGAATTATTCCCCCGTGCTAGATGGGTGACGGACAATTTCAAACATTTCCAAATAACAAAAGAAGAAAAAAAGGTCACGCACAACTCTCAAGACCATAAGTCTGTCAGGTTAATAAGGGATGTGTCTCATTTTGTGTACTGAACAAACAACCCGTGAACCTGCTCCAGATTTGCACATATGTAGAATGTAGACTTACATAATAGCTTTTGCAATACCTTTTTCCACAAGCATATTTTCCTTACCACTCCGGGGCTCTGTAACTAACCTTTATGCATATAAACACATAGTGTGACGCACGCACGCACGCACATGCACACACACACACACACACACACACACACACACACACATTTATGGAAGTGCAGTGCAAACAAATCGATGCTGACATTGATAAATATGCATTGCCTCAACAATGGAGCATTACATGATGTCATCGCAAGTGTAGCTCAACTGTACTAGCGACAGTGCTTGAAGTGGGGGGGGAAAGTGCCGGTACTCACATGTTGGCGTGTGCATTGGCCAGTATCAGAAATCATTAGGTTTACATCATACATTTCTGCGCTGAATAAGAGATTACTAGGAGATATCGGTGATGTCACAACACATTTATTTACTCCATTTACACTATGTTCTGGGGCTGAACTAAACTGTTCTTTGACTGATGTTTCTCTCCCATCTCTCCTTGACAGGCAGAGGCTGAAAGAGACAGAGAAAGAGAGAGGTAGAAAATGAGTGACTGTGGTGACGAATTCAGTGAGGGTATCACACTGTTGGTGTGTTGGTCCATTCAGTGTAGGTTTAAATGGTACATTAATTCAGCATCACTTGACATCTATTGTACTTTGGAATAATGAAACATCAGCAAAGTTGACAAATACTCATCGCCAAACACAGAAGAGGTAAATGAATAATTTAGTAAGCTAAACAGAAATATTAAATCTTACTCTGAAACAGCCATGACCTCACATAAACTGCTGTAATGGTGGCCCATTACATTTCAGGAAAACCAGGTTGGACAGTCTTTGCCAGGGAGTTCCTTTTGGCAGTGAGAATATCATTGATACGACTGAAGGCTCACATTCACCAGTAGATGGAAAGCTTTAAGTAGGGCCTCCAGGGCAGCTGGGGTCCGGGATGCCCTTAGTTCCTAGTATTCCCGAAATCACTGGATACTTTCCCTTTTCTCTATATTAAATCTGTCACATAAATGAACCACCTCTGCTTCACCATGCAGTATGGTTGTGAGTCTGGCTGAAGAACCTTCATGTCTGTAGCCAGTTGGTTGTTACCACTGTGTAAGGAGCTTTGTGTGCTGACATGAGAGGAAGCTGTTGGAGCTGTCCTACATCTCACATTTTCAGCCAAGCAGTGAAAGAACTGTCCTGCGTTGATCTTCACAATCATTTGATTATCACGCAAGGCTACATTCTTGAAAGACTTCTCTGTTTGAGCTTGAAGAACTGTTTATGTGTAGGGGCCAGGTGTTGAAACCATCTGTCGAGCCAGCAGCTTCACTGCTCCATGCAGCATTTTGCCTCTCTTTTGGAGCATCCTTGACAGATCGCTGAGTTCTGTTAGGGCATCATACATAACTCCAATATAAAAAAAAAAATGGCACAGAGGTGAGAACATCATGAAGACCTTTGTAGTTTGCCCTCTCTGTTGAATCCCTGGTTACATCATTGGCAGCACTAAATGCACCTTAAGCACCTGTAATTCTCGCAAACAGCTTTGACAGTTCTCTCGCTTGAAGCCACCCAGCGTATTGACAGAACACGTCCAATCACAAGAAGACGCTGCCCGACACTCTGTGCACACTGAGTCAATTATTTCTGGTGGCATGTTATGAAGTGTACAGCTAATTAAAAAAAATGTTGAAATGATTAATTCCACTGACTTCCTTAAGAACATCCCCAGCGACCAATTCTAAACAGTGATTTAAACAGTGCCATACAATCAAGTCTGGAAATCTTGAACAAAGCTGTGTAGCAACCCCTGCTCTTCTGCCAATCATTACTGATGCTCCATCACATGCAAGGCCACAAAACACTCACCCAAAAGGGGTAATCAAATCCATATTTGTTAAGACATGCCAGAAATGTCTCTGTGATGACATTTGCTGTGGTCCCATCCAACTCCAGCAACTAAAAAAAATGTGTCTGGCTCTGCATCAGCAATAGCTGCATGCAAACAGACCACCAAAACAGACTTGCCACTGATCGTGGTGGGTCTATCAACACACATACTTTTCGTCTGTTTTGGATTGACCATTTTCTTTTTCATCTCGGTTGCTATATGGTCAATAATATCAGCACACATCTTGTTAGAGTGCAAAACTCGGCCCATGTTCACTCCATTTAACTCTTGCAAACACACATCAGTAGCCATATCTGTGAATAGATGCCCATGCTTACCGATTTTGTAGGCTGTTTGGAACACTCTGCAAGTTATATCATGTTCAGCTCTGTGCAAGTCTTGAATTTTCTTGTTGACTTCATCACGTGATGCCGTCATTTCAATCTCTGCTGCTTTTAAGTGGGATCTGGAATTCCTTGATTTTCTTATGCAGTGATTGCTGTTGTCTAGCCTTGTCAGTACCAAATGAAGAAATTAAACACTCACTCCACCAGTCGACAGCCTTAGTCCTTGCTCTTTCTGAGCAGCAAGCAAAGATATGTTGCCACATACTTTGCATCCAAGCTTTTTGTCTTTGACAATTAGCCAGTTGCTCTGGAACAAAAAGTACATAATTTGATCCTTTGACCAACAGTCGGGCCATTCTCTTTACTGACAACGTTATTGTTATCATCGGTAACACGTGTTTCATCAACAGGCTCTTCGCTGCTAGGAGAGGCGCTAATTTTAACTTGCTGCTCCCGGGCTGGGACTGGTTCTTCTGTTAGTGTTATGTCTCGAGGTCTCTTTGTGCCCTTTTGGAGTCAGGCCAACATGATTGGCATTAATGCTCTGTTGCCTGAACTTTCTTCACTTCTAGACAAGCATTACGTTGACCAGAGACATCATGACGTATCGAGAACGCGAACAGGTGAGCGTCACATAATGCCCCCTGAGTTTATGTAGGAGGAGATGCAGAGCCCAATATGGAGATGGAATAAAAGAGTACTGGCAGCTTGTGAAAAGTGGAAAATGTGGAAGTGCCAGTATTGCGTACGGCTGCGTACTAGCCCACTTCGAGCACTAACTACCGACCAAATAAAGGTATAATTCTCTTTCTCTGTATCACTGCTCCCCTCTCTCTCCCATCTCTCTCTTGGCCAATATGGGAGCAAGCAGCTCCCCTTGGTGGTCAGTAAATCACAACGCAACACAAGGTGTGTTTTTACCAAGGCAAGACACACTGCAGAGCTCTCTCAATCTCTTTCCTCCACCCACCATCTATGTATGGTGTAACATTAAAATATCTCTATTTTTGTAACACCTTTAAACACCAGATATCATGCAGACCCAGACCTGCTTTCTAGAACAAAATGTCTTGCCTCCTGTCTAGTAGTCTTGCATAGTAGGGGGTGGGAATCTCTTGGCGCCTCACGATTCGATTCGATTCCGATTCAGAGGTCAACGATTCGATTCTAAACCGATTATCGATGCATCTCGATGCATCTCGATGCAACAATTTTTTTATGTACATTTCCATGCGTGATTTAAAAAAATATGTATATACTTTGCTACTCAGAGGCCACCAGGGGCGCACTATCAAGGAAGCGCAAGAGCGAGACAGACAGTTCGCGCCAGGTAACGAGAGCAAAACACGAGAGCGAGACAGATAGTAGGAGAGCGAGACAGTTTGCGCCAAGAAAGTGTTCATGCACACACCCTCATTATGGACCGACGAAGAGGACTTCGGTGGTTTTAGTACGCAGGAGGAAGACGATGACACGGGGTAATGGCTGACTTTTCTGGTATAACGGGCTTGTTGTTTTGATACAGTAAACGGCTGCGTTACTGCACCTTTACTGCTGTGTTGGCACTTTTGGGAAAAGATGCTGGTTATTTTTTTAAGCAGCCGTGTTACTGCACCTTTACTGCCGTGTTACAGGCAAGCACTTTTAAAAACGAATTAAATTTTGCCATTTAACATTTTTGCCTCGTCAAGTGCTGTAAGCTTTGTTTTTGTTATACTGCACTACTACTATGACTACAGGACGTGCGCTGGGAGCGCACCGTTCTATTATTTGTGTACTGCACGAATGCTGTTCGTCATGTCAAAGATGTGAAAGTTTGATTGTTTGATTGAAAGATTTATTGTGTTTCCCAAATGTTAATAAATGGGACGCTTTGCGTTACCAAACAGTAATCTCTGTCCCGACAATCCCCTCCGTGGTAGCAGGAACCCTTATATACGGCAATTAAACATTAAAACACCTGCGGCTTATAGTCGGGTGTGGCTTATATATGGAACAATCTGTATTTTCCCTCAAATTTAGCTGGTGCGGCTTATATTCAGATGCGTCTAGTCCGGAAATTACGGTATATAAACAACTCGCACATGTGTTTGGTGCGCATGCGTGTATAGCGGAGAACCGGCAGACAGAAAGGAGAGTTTTCTGTAGCGCTCTGCAGCAAGCGAACAGAATGTTGCAGCAGGCAAACTAATTTAATTTTTTAAATTCCGATTATTAACTTATCTGAATCGATTCGGAATCGTTCTGGAGAGAATCGCGATGCATCGAAGAATCGATTATTATTCCCACCCCTATTGCATAGCCAGACCTATTTCCACATGTAGTTTTAGCACTGTGCCAGCACTGGAGAGACAGAACGGCTGTCTTATTGCACAATCCAAATCTTTGACGGAAACATGTAGATAACAGAAGGAGAGGAGAATTTCCATCTAAAATAGTTAGCCAATGGCAGGCTGATCCAGACAACTTACATTCTGTCAGCCAGACTACCTTTCTAGATATCTACACTGTATACACAATGTTTTGTTGTTGAAGTATTTACTTTTGTATTTTGACAAAAACAATTAAAATGGAAGTAAGTCATCGTAGGCTATATTCATTTTTCCTGACAGTTTTCAGTTAGCTTCCTATGGAAGTGGTGAGTCATTGTTTTGTATCTTCCCGACCAGTTTGATAGTCCACTTTCCCTAAAATGGCTAGTGTACTTCATAGGGAACTAGAGAGATTGCACACATTGTTGGTGATAAATTACTATGGTATGAAAGCGTATCTAACTGTGTTTGTATATGTATGTATGTCTGTAGTAAGATATTACATGTGGGTCATTCATATTTCATGACATGTAAATGGAGTTCTATGATACATTTTCAAATCGAATTATTCCCCCGTGCTAGATGGGTGACGGGATGAACTGGCATTCATTAAGAAAATGATAGATGATGACGGCGATGACAATGATGCGTGTGTGTGATGTACATTGACAGAGTGTGCTATATATCAGGGCTTTAGGAACTTGAAGGGAATTTCTCACACACACACACACGCACACACACACACACTTGCAGTGGGCAAGAACATTCAGAGAGAGAGAGAGAGAGAGAGAGAGAGAGAGAGAGAGAGAGAGAGAGAGAGAGAGAGAAATAGAGAGAGATGTAAAGAGATAACAATAGGGGAGAAGGGAGAAGAACAACTCTGCAAATAAAATGAGAGGAGAGAGGGCTAAATGAAGGGAAATATAGTAGTGGGAGAGAGGAGGGGAGATGTAAGGTGCGAGAAAATATGATTCATGGGATTTCATATACATTCTATGGCCGGAGAGAAAAGTGAGAACCTCCTTCATCACAGGAAAAGGAGAGGGAATCACATTCACATACCTGCGCACACAGGCACGCACAACACACGCACACTCTCCATGCCTGCTTCCAAATGATGTCGATGAATCGCCTGAATAGGGAGGAAGGGAACTACTGTATAATGTGTTATTGCACACGTGTGTGTGTGTGTGTGTGTGTGTGTGTGTGTGTGTGTGTGTGTGTGTGTGTGTGTGTGTGTGTGTGTGTGTGTGTGTGTGTGAGAGAGAGACAGAGAGAGAGAGAGACATCCAGACACAAAAAATACATGCAAACTGAAAAAGAAAAGCAACAGCAACAACATAGGTGTTTTTTTTAATTCGTGGTCTGTAAGTCACAAATGCATTCATTTGTAGCAAATTCAGCCATTTATTTTTGTATTTTACCTTCAAGCCAGCAATATATTATTTGTTACCTCTGAAACTAAATGGCATCCTGTCTTTTTCTTTTTGTAACTGTGACAGGTAACGTAACGATTTCACACCATACACAAGTATAAACAGGCACAGGCACAATCTCAGGCACATGTCCACAGCAACATTTAGTTAAAGCTCAAGTAAGGATAAGAACAAGACAAGGTTTGAACGCGTCAACCTTGTGAAAGCGTGGCCTGAGCTCTCCTGTCGCTTAGAACTGAAACACTACCTGATCACTGATGCACAGTTTACACTACAGAGCGTAGAATAACAAGCGACATCTCTGTATTGCACCACATCAACACAAGTATAAAGGCATCAGACGTCAACATTGCGCCTGCTCTATAAATTAATCTCAGATGCAGCAAATCTGCCAACAGCTCATGCCCAGCAAGAAAAGTGGGCATGTGGGGAATATTTTCTGTTGTGTGAGTGTACAAATTGTCAAAATGTGATACATTTCGTATATGCAATGCATCTTTAATGTCAAGTGCCACTTTGTGTGCAAACTCATTTGTCTTTAGGTGGATTTAATCCATTCAATTTGGGAACGAAACACAGTGTGATCAGCACTACCATTTATTGCCTAGAAGGCACTTGGTTGTCAGTTACTCAGATAGCTGCTTTTGCTGTTCTAGGCCGGGGCCATGCAGCATGCCTGCCCGGGCAAAAAGATTCCTATAATAATTTTGGGCAGAAAGTTCCACTGCTGATTCATAGCCAACAGCTAGCAGAGCGCTTCATTGTTTTCTATGAGGTGTGATGCGACACCACTATGAGACAATTGTCGCTATGATGAATGGCCGCAAAGCGGATGGCAGGCTCAGCAGACAATCGTTGTCCTGTCACCGAAGGGTGAAAAGTGAGAGGGCGGGGGAGGTGGGTGACAAACTGCCCATTGTGACAATGCTCCACTTGGACAGAAGAGTCCTTGGCCAACAAACTACCCCAAGGAGTGGAAACTCCTTGCACAGGAGCAATCCGGAAAAACTGGTCTGTCAGGGATGAGGATACTTCCTCATAAAGTTCAGACATGCTACAGTCCTGCAAGTGGTGTTATAAACTGTTTTTGCACTTTTCACGATAAATTCTAGATATTTATTGACCTCCATCAAAAAATTATTGATCAGTGGTTTAATTCTTAGTCAAGTTTGACCGTTTTCCTGGCTGATTTCCACACGGCACATTGCAGTGCTTAACTTGCTGTGAATATTTTATGATGTGACAAGAATATTAATCAGAACCTGGATACACAAAAGGAAACTTCTGCAATGGAGAAGGCAGGATGTCAATATAAACTCATTAAACAATGTGAGTCTTCTGAGTGTCCCGAGAAAAATAAAAGTACAAAGGAAGAAACACAGATCTTGTCAAAACTTGGGAAAAGCAACTACCCCATGATCAGTCAGCAGTAGGTCAATCGATGAGACAATGTCAAGGACGTGGTAAAACACATTTTTCTGACCAAGCTGGAAGCTGGAACCAATCAAAAATGGAGATACTCCAAAGGCACCAAAAAGGCTTCATCATCTCTGTAAATGTCAAATGTCAAATAAATCAAACATATTCATGGGGAACACTTTACGGCCCTGGTGGCCGACTCCCTGGACTCCCTGCAGTTCGCATATCAGGCCCAAATCAGCATGGATGACGGCATCATCTACCTGCTGCACAAGGCTTAAGGCTGTTCCATACTCCGCGAGATGCGAGAACTTTCGTCTCGCACCTAGGTCTGTGAGAACAAGAAGAAAGTTCTCGCCGCCCTGGACATTTCATACTCCGCGAGACACTCCTCAAAGGCCCCGCCCACAGCAGGAAACTTCTGCGCTGGCGGAAAGCGCATTAACCACGCCCACTTCAAATTGACCAATCACACAATAGTTCTCGGACAAGACGCGAGAACAAAGTTCGGCCGGGCTGATGTGTCGAGAACGTCTTGCGAGAACACCTGACCTAGGTCTGCGAGACCAAAATGACGTCATTTTGTGGGCGGGGCACTAGGTGCGAGACGAAAGTTCTCGCGTCTCGCGGAGTATGGAACAGCCTTTACTCACACCTGGAGAGCACAATGAGAGTGATGTTCTTCGTCTTCTCCAGGATATTCAACACCATACAGCCCCTTCTACTTGTGGAGAAGCTTGCAGCCATGCAGGTGGACCAGAACATGGTGGCCTGGATTGCAGACTACCTCACCAGCAGGCCACAGTATGTCCGGCTGCAGAGCAACATTGGTACTCCTCAAGGAACCATACTTTCACCATTTATCTTCACCATCTACCGCTCTGACGTCAGCTTCAACTCTGGAACGTGCCACGTCCAGAAGTTCTCTGATGAATCCTCCATCTTGGGCTGCATCATTGACGGACAGGGAGGAGTACAGAGGTGTGCTAGAGAGCTTCGTTGGATGGTCCAATGAGAACCACCTCCAGTTCAACAGTTCATCCACCAACATCAGAGTTGTTTGTGGACTTCCGACAGACCAGGGAGCCCCCTACCCCTATTAACATCAAGGGGGAGAAAATAGAGATGGTGGACTCATGGAGTTGTTCCTTGGAGTACACATCAACACTAAACTGGACTGGGCAGACAACACTGAGGTCGTCTATTGGAAAGGACCGAGCAGACTGTTCTTTCTCAGGAGGCTCAGGTCCTTTGACGTGTGCAGCAGGCAGATTTTTTGGGTTTAAAGTTTTGATAAAATGGGCGAAGGTTTCAGAAAATGTGTCTTAGCAATTGAAAAAAACTGTAATATTTAACTGGTCACTGATCATTTTTATAAACACCTCAGATTATTTAGTGAAATGTTTGCTGTGTTATTTACCTCTTGAGCTTAAAAAACAAATGGTGGAAGTAAGTAAGAGAATTTGTGGTGAGCTGTGTGTATGCTTCTCTCTTTGTTTAGCATTTGTTTAGCACACCACAGTGTGATTAGCCTCAAATCACACTGTGGTGCCAACCGGCCAGCTCACAAACTACCCACAATCCCAGAGCATGATGGAGAGTTAAAGCTGAGAGTTAAAGCTGAGCTGTAGGGTCTTGGCTCGGTTCAGTGAAAAGGGCTGTACAAGACTACTGCTGGGAACAATAGCCATCACCCCACAGGTATATGCAGAATGCGAAGGAGGCCCGCCATGGGTATAAAACCAGTGAGCCCAAGTCAGAGAATTCCAGGCCAATTCCAAAAGTGATGCTACTCCTCCCTACAATTAAGTACAAGTTCCTCTTCAGATGACATGGACCGTAAGTGGTAGAGTGGAGGGGCACAGTCAACTATATGGTAAAGCAGCCTGGTCGGTGGAAAGGACTTAAATCGACCACATAAACCTGTTAGAAAAATGGCTGGAATTTCCCAGGTTGTCTGCCCTGTCCGTTAATGTTCCTCCTCAGATCACCACAGAAGTCTGTACGGGTCCCCAGCTGTCACCAAACCAGGATGCACCACAGTCAAAGCCCATGACATTAAGACAGAACTTGGAACGGTAGTCTGCTTGCAGCTCTGCTGATCGCACCCCTGAGTCTCATTGCAGATCAATCAGGTTTGGAGGTAAGATGATGCTGGAGCTCTGGGTGATAGAGGAATCCCAAAGTGTGTGGTGCAGTCCCATTGCCATCGTCCCAAAAGCTGATGGTGCCCTAGGTTTTATAATGACTTCTGGAAGCTCAGATATAAAGAGATATCCATGTTCAACGCTATCACCATGCCCGGGCTGACAAACTATTGGGGACGGCACATTTCATCAACACGTTGGACCTAACCAAAGGGTATTGACAGGTCCGAAGCAGGTAAAAAAAAGACTGAATTCTCAACCTCTGATGGCCTAGACCACTACAAAACCTATGGAGTGCATGGGGCATGATGGATGTAATCCTTCGACCCCAGCAAGTATGCTTGTGGCCAATCTCGATCACATCATATACAGTTCAGCCTGGGGGTCCCATCTGGATTGGTTAGGGGCTGGATTGACCACTAATCCAAAGAATTGCAAATTGTGGTTGAAGAGACTGAATACAATAATGGTTTGGTTGCATATTACCAGAAATGTATCCCCCAGTTTGCCTCCCCCTACATGACCCAGAGCCGACTTCCCCATCACATTAAATGGTCTGAGGTGGGGACATCATTTGAGGTTATGTGCCAGGCACTGTGTACCAAACCCATACTGACGGGTCTAGATTTTCAGCAGCTGTTATTCTCCAAATCGATGTCTCAGTGACCATTGGAGCCATATGTTGCTGAAACATGAGCAAAATGCTTCGACGAAGGAATGCTTAGCTATTATATGGGCCATGTATCGGCTCAGGTATTATCTGTTGGGTAGGAAGTTCAACCTTGTTATTAACCATGCTCCTATTAAGTGGTCTGTGAACAAGGACAAGAACACCCGAGTCACTCACAACGTGATGATTGCCACTGGAAAAATGCTCCGAGCTACGAGCGAGGGTGTAGGATATGTGGCCCCCCACAAGGAGTGAAAGGTATCAGGACCATGGACAATGCCCTTACCCCACGAGACATTGGGACATGTGACTGATACTCAATATTATCCAGTGCACCTGCTGCATGATTGAAATAGGGAACACCAGCCGGGCATAAGGCAACTAGCCAGTATGAAGCCATAAAGGCCAATAGAAACTTCACAGCAGGAAAGGATGGTGGTAACCTCGAAAGAACACAGTAAATGGCCAGTGGCCCTGAAGGAGAAGCAAGCGAAATATATTAATGTTGAGGAGAGACACAATGAGCGAACTGTTGTGTGTAGGGCTGGTCCAAATACATAATTTATAATAATAACCATTATAATATTAGAATATGATATTCATAAAAAGCCAATTAATATCTTTCTTTGCCTGAAGCTGGGATGGCGTTTTTAGCAACTGACTGTTAATTTGCTTTTCATTTCTACAGTGTTATTTTACCAACATAATTAAAAAACCCTTCTTAAACCTTCACCAGCTTCCGCATGAGACTCAAGACCCACCTGTTCAGAGTTCACCTGCATAACGGCCCCCTCCCACTCCCCCCGCCTTCCTCTGCAAACCCTAGCACTAACTTGTTTGTACGCCTTGGCATTAATAATAGTACTTAGCATTGCTTAGTATATTGTATGTTTTTAGATGTTGGTAATGTGTTCAGAATTGCACGTCTGTCCTTATCCCAGCTGTTTATGCGGGCAACTTAGCAATTATGAAACTCATTCTTTTAGCCTCGAAACCAGCTCTATTATTATCTTTATGTACCACAGCGATATATTGTTGTCTCCTTCAACAAATGTACTCTTCGCTTTGGATAAACGCATCTGCCAAATGCCCTAAATTTAAATGTAAATGTAAACCCCTGCTTGCAGCAACCTCTTATTACTGTGTTCACAACTGGCTAGTGTGAGCGCCACCATGCATCTCAGTCGATTATGCCATTTCTAACACTGGACGGCAGGTGACAAAGTGCTACCAAAATATTCCGAAATGTTCTATAGCTGAACACAAAACGTGAACCATTTGGACTGAGCATATAAAGTATTTCCTAATTTTAACCTTCCGATATCACTGGGATATTTTAATGAAATGTAACCTAAACTTCGCAAATATGCATGGGAATACAACAATGTTTTTTCAATTAATTGGAATCCTAATTTGGGATTAAAATACCTACCTAACAAACACATATGCGAATAATTAAATACTCAGCCCTAGAAGTGTGTGCTACCTAGCGAGACGACAGTCTTTTCCATCTCCGTAGCCTCCGGTATACCTCTGAAACCCTTGGAGAAAGCATACTCGGTTCGGTAGAACTTGAAGTTGGATTTTTCCCCTTTCCCTTTGCCCCCACCATTTTGAATAAAACCCCCTAACTCTACCCTAACTGTTGTTGTTTGTTTTCTCCCCTCAAGTATACCTTGGTTCAATCAAACTGACACAAGGTACACACACACACACACACACACACACGCACGTAGAGTGAATTTTGTAAGTAGTTCTGCCTTTAATGGACATGGGCTACTCAAGCCACTAATATTTTAAGCAAGAAGACACAAATTAACATTTTGTTCCTCATAATACAAATTAAACAAATTAAAACCCTAGATCAGATATTATTGAACTGTTATTATTGATAAATAACAAAAAAATGCTTTCAGATCAGAATCGCTTTCTCTGGTTAATGCATGGAGCATGAATGGCAACATGTCAACTGTCATCAGGCCAGCTCTCAGCTCTCACTTGCTCTTTTTATTAAAGTCTCCCTGACACACGTCACGCACAATGTGTTGGGAAGAGAACATAGGGAACGATGAGTGAGAACAAGGTCTGCAGCGACTGTGCTACAAGTGTGTTGATCTTGCTGAAAGACACACACATACACACACACACACACACACACACACACACACACACACACACACACACACACACACACACACACACACACACACATACACTGAAAACAGTCTCATAAGTCGGTGATGACAGAGGTTGTAAACATCAAGGTTTATATGATGAATTCTATTTTCATAATATTTTGCTCATTAAGCTGTGAACTTATCAATTTAAATAAGCGTTGTGTGCCTGCCAATGTGAACGAAATGCACACTCAAACTCAAGTACACAATGATGACAACACACAGTGGACATCAGCGACAGCTGTGTCCAGAAGGGCAACTCAAGACATGGCTGTCCAGGTAATCCTATCCTTCCTTCAGCCACGGCCCACTTGACCTGTTCACTTTCTGTCACTTTCTGACACTTATAGTACAAAACACACTTCCACCACAGAATAATACATTCACGTATACATGGTAGTGTTGGGCATTTCAAGCAAAAAATACTGCGAATAAACCAATGTTTGAATAATCGACCATTTCCAAATACGTCTGACGTTTAATTATGTCCCCAATGGATATACAGATTGCTGTTTAGAAGTGTATCCTGCTAGCTCTACAACAGTAGAAATTGAGTAAAATAGTGCAGCTCTGGTGTGAATGCACATGTATAATATACAATTTGAAATTACTGTCAAGATGTGTATTTTGGTGGAAACTCACTCTGACTTTTTTGCAAACCTACCAAACGATTATACAGATGTTTTGGTATTTCTTGCATCCCTACCACTTTCAGCCCATAGCCCACAGCATCGTAGCCAATGCTTTACTGCTATACTACTGGAGGCAATGTAAAAAAACCAAAATGAGAAAATAAACATTTTCAGAAAAGATGGTAGTCGCATAAACTATTTTCATAATTGAATGAGTATACAAATATTTGAATATCATACATGGACGCACACACAGACACACAAAGACACAAACAGACACTCACCTCCTGAGCCACGATGGAGGAGATGCGCACGGCCCGCCTCACCCTGCCGTTCCGCCCCCCCCTCTTGGGGGAGGCTGTCCCGTCCGCTCAAGGACATCTCGCTCACCTGCTCTGCCCAGGACGCCCGGCCTGCCGCAGCGTCCCGCCGCCCCCCAGTACCCACTCCCCAGCCCCCCACCCCACCGCCATCCAGACTCCCCCGTCCTGCCACCACCACCCCTCCGTTGGATGTCCTAGCCACGCGGTAGGGGGACAGGGGTGCAGACAGGCTCCCTTTGCCACCGATGCTCACTGATGCTCACTGTCCTAGTGTGGTCCAGTGCAAAGACCTCCTCAGAGCATAACAGCAACAAATAAATTAACGAATTGGGGGGGGGGGTGGGACGGTGGGACTTTCTCAGTACCGGTGAAATGAAATTCTTTTGACTCTGTTCCACCAAATCCTTTCAGCAATCTGTTGCTATGTCTCGTGTTGATTCTCTCTCTTACTGCTTTGATCTTGCAATCTCCTCTCTCTCTCTCTCTCTCCCACTCTCGCCTTTGCTCTCAGTGCCGTGCTTCTTCCTGTGTGGGTCTCTTGGGGTCGGATGGAGACGGAGTGAGTGTGGAGCGCAGCCACAGCTGTACTGTGAACTGAGTCAATCTGCTACTACTGCAGCGCTCCTCCCTCTGCTCTCTCCCCCCCATCTCTCTCTCTCTCCTCTTACTCTGCTCATCATTCTCCCTCACCTATAAATATCTCTCTCACACACCCACCTCCCTCTTTCCCCTCTAAATATCTTTCTCCCACTCTCTCTTTCTTTCTTACTCTCCCCATTGCTCTCTCACTGCTCTCGGATGTAACTTTGCACTGACACATCACTCTTTTCTCTGTGCTTTCTTCTGCCTCTGTCCCCTTCTCTACATGTGACTGCATGGTTGTCACTTTCAGATCTCTATTTCCCCACCCAACCACGACAGCTCTCCTTCTTTTCTGCTTCTCTTGCTTCCTCTTTCTCACCGGCACCCCTTCTCTTCCCTTCGCCTTCATGTATTACCTCTTCTATTTCTCTACAGCTGCCTCAGTCTCGCATTCTTCCCGAGTATTTCTCTTCTTCTACTACCATGCTGTTACGGGTTGGGAATGAGGGACTGTTTAAATGGCTTCTCACTGTCCAAATAATCCAATATGTCTCCCTTTGATCCTGTACAACCAAGATCCCTACACCAATCCAATCTATCATCCATTTTCCAATCTATCCATCCATTCGCTCTCTCTCTCTGTGATATGGCGATGGTTTGGTTTTGCGAGGTCCGACATGGAAGAGACCCCTGTGTTGTGCAAAGTTTGTAAAACCTCTATTGTAAATCTCTTTGGATAAAAGCATTGAAATGAAGAGTAGCAGCATGATTGCAGCACCTTAAACAAAAACATGTTGTGGAACAGGAGTAATCTTTTTCTCTTGGAGATTCTAGTGCTAGCTCCTGTCCCGATCTGATATCCTCTCTCCTGCTCCTTGGACTCTCTCTGTCTACTCACCTCCAGACCAGCACGATCCTCTCCTCCCACTCCATGGCTGTCCGAAGCTCGATGGGCTTGTTGAGCAGAGCTGCAGGTAGCTGAGGAGGAAATCAGACTCTCCTGATGATCTCTCTCACTACCTCCAACTCCTCTCAGATTTCACCTCTACATGCCAAATCTGCCTTCTACCTGCCTTCTACCTCTTCCACCTCCAAGCCTCTGAAAATGTTGTCCACATTCCCTCCTCAACCCTCCCTTCTCTTCTCCTCCGCCTTCCTCACAGCTGATGACTTTGTAAAAGAAGGTGAAGGACATCACCTCTGATTTCACCCCTGCTGCTATCCTCCCTCCCCCTACAGGCATACCTGTCATCCTTACTTGCTCCGCATCTCTCTCTTCTGAAGTCAACAGGCTTAATGCATCCAAACACACTACCACCTGCCCCCTTGACCCAATCCCATCCTACCTCCTAAGACAATTCGGGCAACATCCTACCCTTCCTAACTACCTTAATCAACACCTCCGTCCATTCAGGCCTGTTTCCAACTGCCTTCAAGACTGCCAGAATCAAGCCACTCCTCAAGAAACCCACCCTTGCACCACCGACATCTGGAAATACAGACCTGTATCCCTCCTTTAATTATTCTCCACAACCCTAGAACGTGCTTTCTCTAACTATCTCTAACTATCCTCCTATATCTCCCAGAACAACCTGCTAGACCCTCATCAATCACGCTTCAAGGCTGCACACTCCACGGAGACGGACCTGCTTGCGATAACTGAGTCCCTCCATGTCGCAAGAGGCTCGTACCTCTCATCTGTGCTCATCCTTCTTGACTTGTCTGCCGTGTTCGATACAGTGAACCACCAGCTCCTCCTCTCCACTCCGGCAGAGCTTGGCATTGCTGGAACTGCATTATCCTTGTTCCCTTCCTTCCTGGCAGATCGCACCTATCAGGTCACATGGAATGGCTCCCTGTCCAGACCCTGCACCCTTCACCCCGTAGGCTCAGTACTAAGACCCCTTCTGTTCTCCTTATACACTAGATCTCTAGGCTCTGTAATTACATCCCACGGCTTCTCCTATCACTGTTAGGCACACCCAAATCACAACACTCATCTCTAAATGCCTGGCTGATCAGCAAATGGACGACTATACCAATAATCTGATGCTTAACCTAGACAAAACTGAGCTTTGCTTCATGCCAGGGAAGGACTGCCCGCAGTTGGACCTACTTGTCACCATTGAGGACATCAAAGTCTCCTTCGCTGACTGCAAGGAACCATGGCATTGCACTGGACGACCAGCTGTGCTGTAATGCCAACATCACCTCTGTGGCCCGATCTTGTAGAATTGCTCTCTAAACATCTGCACGATCCAGCCCTTCCTCACACGTGAAGCAGCATAGATCTTCATCCAAGCGCTTGTCACATTCGCTTTGACTACTGCAACTCTCTCCTGGCTGGACTTCCTGCCTCCGTATTCATTTAGGGCATTTGGCAGGTATTCAACTCTTACAACGTTGTTATATAATATACAATAACATTATAATATATTATAATCATAATAACATTAATAAAAATGAATAATAACATTAACATTAATAAATTACATATTAATGAATGAATAATATTTCTCTTTCAACAAATGTACTCTTTGTAAGTCGCTTTGGATAAAAGCGTCTGCCAAATGCCCTCAATGTAAATGTAAATGTACTGGCAAAAAGATTAGAGCTGGACAAATGACAGCTTCTGCAGCAAGCTTGTGACTGGTTCTAATATCTTTGGCCACATGAATGTAGTAGTGAAATGACTATGTGTTAAATATTATTGGGGGAAAAGTATGTAATTGTAATCACCCATAATGCTACTACATAATACTACTTCCGGCACGTCCCGGGCGGCTGCCTGCCAGAGTTGCTTCTAGCGATCTTGTACTTTTGTAACTTTGTTTTCTATCTTTATTGACTTGTTTTAGAATTCTGGTTATTTAATGTAAGATAAGTTATTTGTACAGCCGAACAAGATGACAACCTGAGGCCCCTCTATAAACCTGCGGTCCAGAGGCAACCAGTGGTCACCAGAACTGTACGGAGGTGGTCTCAGGATGCAGAGGAGACTCTCCAGGGCTGTTTTGAGCTGACAGACTGGGATGTTCTCTGTAATGGACATGGGCAGGACATAGACAGACTCACAGCCTGCATAACGGACTATGTACATTTCTGCACAGACTGTGTGATCCCGACCAAGACTGTGCACTGCTTCCCCAACAACAAACACTGGGTGACTAAAGACATCAAGGCATCACTGAACAGGAAGAAAGCGGCCTTCAGGAGTGGAGACAAGGAGGAGATGAAGAAGGTGCAGAGAGAACTGAGGGAAAAGACCACAGAGGGCAAGGAGAGCTACAGAAGAAAGCTTGAGAGGAAGCTCCAACAGAAGAACCTCAGGGAGGTGTGGAGTGGCATGAGAACCATCACTGGCCATGGAAAGACCATCCAGGGGAGGGAGGGAAACCTGGATGAGGCAAACAAGTTCAATCATCTCCACCTTGCCCCCAGCTCCTCCTGTGACACTCCCCCCTCCCTCCCCTAAAAATACAGAGGCCCTGTATAAGAAAGGTCAGAGTCGCCTGTATTTCCTACGGAGACTCAGATCTTTCAATGTCTGCAAAACCATGCTGCAGATGTTCTATCACTCTGTGGTGGTCACGCTGTTGTGTGCTGGGGCAGCAGGGTGAAGGCAGCTGACGCCAACAGACTCAATAAGCTCATCAGGAAAGCGGGTTCTGTCCTGGGAGTGGAATTGGAGTCTTTGGTGGAGGTCTCGGAGAGGAGGATGCTGAGTAAACTACTCAGTATTATGGACAACGCCTCCCATCCCCTGCACGCCACACTGGAGTCATACCAGAGCACCTTCAGCCGTAGACTGAGATTACCGAGGTGCACCACAGAACGCCACAGGAGGTCCTTTCTGCCTGTGGCCATCAAACTCTATAACTCCTCCCCCTCTGTGGGAAGGACAGTTGAAATACAAGACAATGAACACAGCAATATAATGTGCAATATTACCTCTCAACATCATGTGCACTTTCCTCAGTATTACGTGCAATATTAATATTACTGTCCAACATCATGTGCAATACTCTATCATGTGCTATATTATTATTATTATCATGTTATCTATAAATATTATCTATAACACTACCTCTCATCTCCTCTCATCATCATGTGCAATATTCTTAATGTCATGTCCAATAATATTACACTTACAAATTGTTTTCGCCGTCATATACATATTTGTATATTTGACTGTAAATTTGTAAATCTGTTAACTTATTTTTCATTATTCTGTTGATTTCCATATTGTTTTATTTGACTGTACCTGGCACAAGAATTTCCTTCAGGATTAATACAGTTCTATCTAGCTATCTATCTATATATAAATAGGCTCTCATCTCATCTCATCTCAGTATCTCTCATTAACAGTGTTAAATATTCAGACTTCAGCTGTTATTTTTTGTAAATCTGGGGTATTTGGGAAAATTACCATGAGTGTTTAGGAAACATTACAGTGGTGTTTTTTGGCGCCTCCACCCCCAAATAGTTGTATCACCAGCCACCACAGTGTGTGTTGTGTGTGTGGTGTGTGTGTGTGTGTGTGTGTGTGTGTGTGTGTGTGTGTGTGTGTGTGTGTGTTGTATGTCATGTGTTTGTAATCATTGTGTACTCAGTTGCACTGGGTCAAATTGAGAACGACAGTAAAGATGGCTGTCTGAGTGAGTGTATATGATGTGTAGATGATGCTGATCTCTAATTGTTGATATAAAGAACACCATAATGTTTTGGACAGACGTCATCCAGAATCTTTATGGTAGCATTTTCTTGATGGCATCGTGACAGTGCCTTAAATTAAATGGGGATCTTTCCCTGGAATGGCTTCAGCCCAGAACCAGACCTCAAAGTCAAAGTGTCCTGTACAGTAAAACTCTTGTGACATGGCAGACGACAGTACGTAGGAAGTAGGCAAAAAAGAAAGAGAGAGAGAGAAAAATAAATATATATATAGAAAGAAATATATAGGACAAAATACATATGAAGATAACATTATCGATATATATATATATGTATACATCGAGAATGGCACAATATACATAATAAAGATAGCGCAATATACATAATAAAGATTAAAAAAAAACACATCAGCTGATCAATGAGATTGGTGTTGCTGGTTGAGAAGCCTGTTGGCCTGTGGGAACAAAACTGTTTTTGAGTCTGGTAGTCCGTGCCTGAATGCTCCGGTAACGTCTACCAGACGGCAGCAGTGTGAACAGTCCATGGCCTGGGTGGCTGTAGTCCTCAATGATTTTCCGTGCTTTCCTAAGGCATCGTGTGGTAGATGCTTTGCACGGCGGGGAGATGGCAGCCAATGATGCGCTCTGCTGTCTTCTGGAGGGCCTTGTGATCAGGAGCAGAGCAGCTCCCAAACCAGGCAGTAATGCAGCCACACAGAGGGCAAGGAGAGCTACAGAAGAAAGCTTGAGAGGAAGCTCCAACAGAAGAACCTCAAGGGAGGTGTGGAGTGGCATGAGAACCATCACTGGCATGGAAAGACCATCCAGGGGAGGGAGGGAAACCTGGATGAGGCAAACAAGTTCAATCATCTCCACCTTGCCCCCAGCCTCCTCCTGTGACACTCCCCCCTCCCTCCCCTAAAAATACAGAGGCCCTGTATAAGAAAGGTCAGAGTCGCCTGTATTTCCTACGGAGACTCAGATCTTTCAATGTCTGCAAAACCATGCTGCAGATGTTCTATCACTCTGTGGTGGTCACGCTGTTGTGTGCTGGGGCAGCAGGGTGAAGGCAGCTGACGCCAACAGACTCAATAAGCTCATCAGGAAAGCGGGTTCTGTCCTGGGAGTGGAATTGGAGTCTTTGGTGGAGGTCTCGGAGTGGAGGATGCTGAGTAAACTCCTCAGTATTATGGACAACGCCTCCCATCCCCTGCAGGCCACACTGGAGTCACACCAGAGCACCGTCAGCCATAGACTGAGATTACCGAGGTGCACTACAGAACGCCACAGGAGGTCCTTTCTGCCTGTGGCCATCAAACTCTATAACTCCTCCTTCCTCTGTGGGAAGGACAGTTGAAATACAAGACAATGAACACAGCAATATAATGTGCAATATTACCTCTCAACATCACAACACAACAACAACTTTCCTCAGTATTACGTGCAATGTTAATATTACTGTCCAACATCATGTGCAATACTCGACCATGTGCTATATTATTATTATTATCATGTTATCTATAAATATTATCTATAACACTACCTCTCATCTCCTCTCATCATCATGTGCAATATTCTTAATGTCCTCATGTCCAATAATATTACACTTACAAATTGTTTTCGCCGTCATATACATATTTGTATATTTGACTGTAAATTTGTAAATCTGTTAACTTATTTTTCATTATTCTGTTGATTTCCATATTGTTTTATTTGACTGTACCTGGCACAAGAATTTCCTTCAGGATTAATACAGTTCTATCTAGCTATCTATCTATATATAAATAGGCTCTCATCTCATCTCATCTCAGTATCTCTCATTAACAGTGTTAAATATTCAGACTTCAGCTGTTATTTTTTGTAAATCTGGGGTATTTGGAAAATTACCATGAGTGTTTAGGAAACATTACAGTGGTGTTTTTTTGCGCCCTCCACCCCCAAATAGTTGTATCACCAGCCACCACAGTGTGTGTGTGTGTGTGTGTGTGTGTGTGTGTGTGTGTGTGTGTGTGTGTGTGTGTGTGTGTGTGTGGATGCACCTGTGTGTGTTTGTATGTCATGTGTTTGTAATCATTGTGTACTCAGTTGCACTGGGTCAAATTGAGAACGACAGTAAAGATGGCTGTCTGAGTGAGTGTATATGATGTGTAGATGATGCTGATCTCTAATTGTTGATATAAAGAACACCATAATGTTTTGGACAGACGTCATCCAGAATCTTTATGGTAGCATTTTCTTGATGGCATCGTGACAGTGCCTTAAATTAAATGGGGATCTTTCCCTGGAATGGCTTCAGCCCAGAACCAGACCTCAAAGTCAAAGTGTCCTGTACAGTAAAACTCTTGTGACATGGCAGACGACAGTACGTAGGAAGTAGGCAAAAAAGAAAGAGAGAGAGAGAAAAATAAATATATATATAGAAAGAAATATATAGGACAAAATACATATGAAGATAACATTATCGATATATATATATATGTATACATCGAGAATGGCACAATATACATAATAAAGATAGCGCAATATACATAATAAAGATTAAAAAAAAACACATCAGCTGATCAATGAGATTGGTGTTGCTGGTTGAGAAGCCTGTTGGCCTGTGGGAACAAAACTGTTTTTGAGTCTGGTAGTCCGTGCCTGAATGCTCCGGCAACGTCTACCAGACGGCAGCAAGTGTGAACAGTCCATGGCCTGGGTGGCTGTAGTCCTCAATGATTTTCCGTGCTTTCCTAAGGCATCGTGTGCAGTATATGCTTTGGACGGCGGAGAGATGGCAGCCAATGATGCGCTCTGCTGTCTTCTGGAGGGCCTTGTGATCAGGAGCAGAGCAGCTCCCAAACCAGGCAGTAATGCAGCCAGAGAGGATGCTCTCTATGGTGCACCTGTAAAAGTTAGAGAGGGTTTTTTCAGACATGCCAAACTTCTTGAGTCTCCTCAGAAAGTAAAGGCACTTTTGGTCAGTTTTTACAGCCAAGTCCGTCTTCCTGGACAAGGTGAGATCATCTTTGATGAACACACTGAGGAACTTTCTCTACTTCAGCTCCATCAATGTGTATGGGGGCATGACTCCCCCGCCACTTTCTGAAGACCACGATCAGCTCCTTAATGTTGTAGACATTGATGAGGTGATGAGATCCAGGATGGTGGTGTCATCCGCGAACTTAAGGATGGTGTTGGAGCCGTGTGTGGCTACTTCAGTCCTTCTGAACTGAGATTGGTCCATGAAAAGTTAAATGATCTTAAGATAGGGCGAGGTGATATGTTAAAATGTATTATTGCAAAAATGAAGGGTGATTTTACACACTTTATTACCGATTAATATCAGAATACACTTATATACCTGAGGGTAATTAGAATATGGAGTATATGGACATTTCAAACCTTATATTTGATCACTTAATAGCCCTAGCTCTATAAAACTTGATATCACGATATCGCTGATTTCGTTATTTCATGATGATACAATATCATTCAAAGACTACGTAGCACAGCTTGTGCTACAATGCCACTGAAGAGGCTTTAGTTCGGGGCTCCTCCAAGGACACAGGCAGGTTGTAGTGTTGTAATCCGGTTTATTATTAAGTTGTAGGTAAAGTAAAATGACATGGAGCAGATGGTACATGTGTGCTAGCTAGCATGATAGTGCTCCCCAGTGTGTGTGCTGATTGCCCAATGCACCACAGTCTTGTAGCCCCACCCCCCAGATCCTAACAGGGCCAGGTGAGGCTAATTAGGCCAGCCAGCCACCAACCACACATTCCCACAGACTATAAGCGATATTAATTATTGCTCAGTCCTACCTTAAGATTTATTATGTCTTGCTCTCTCCCTTTCTCTCTTTTTACTTTTTCCCTCTCAATATTTACCACACTGTTTACAGAATCATTTGGCAGAGGCTTTTATCCACTCTATCCTTTGTCGAAAGAGTGAGAGCAATATATTGCTGATGGTACACAAAGATTACAATAGAACAAGTTTAAAGCATTCATAATTGCTAGGTTAAAAGAAAAAGTTTCAAGTGCTTATAATTGCTAGGTTGACAGCAAGATAGCTCGGATAAAAACAGAAGGACCATTTTTAAATACCATACCCATATCCAAAAACATGCAAGATGCTACACAATACTAAGTGCTATTATTTGTAGATGTAGGTTCCAACCCTGGTTGGGTAGGTGGGAATGTGTTAGGGAGGAGAGGGGGGGTTAAGGAGGGAAGCTACAGTAGGCAGAGTCCAAGTGACCTTTGAAAGGGTGAATCTTTCATCTCTTGTGGAAGCTGACACACACACACACACACACACACACACACACACACACACACACACACACACACACACACACACACACACACACGCTCACACACAAAGAAGTGTAGCCACCTGCATGACCTGTGTTCTGTTGATGCTGGACCACATAATGTGTAATGCTCTTGCCTGAGGCCATGGTCATGCCGTGAGTCGTCCTTCGATGGGAGGCTCAAATCTGTGTGAAAGGGACGTTTCACTTTCTTTCACCCCAAATATGTATTCATGTTTTCATGTTATTGTGTTCCTGGTGCCGGAGCCTTGAGGAGAAACAACTGGACCGGCTGAACCACAACAAACATGATATGGCTGATCAGCAACTGGAAGGGATTAAGGGATTAGTCTCTTGTTGTCATTTAAATTCTCATGGCTTTGATCTTTCAAAAAAAAGAAACTACAACTAGGCCAAAACACGGGCGTGAAACCAGACTACATTCTAGATTTAGAAGAGTTAACGGAACCTGCTGACATGAGATGATGACCGGTGGTGTGCACCGATTGCAAGACTCCACAGCGATATCACCATAGTGCTGCCATAAAAAGGTAAAACTCAGGTTTCAGAAGATCCGGAAAGAACGACATTTGCGATCTCACACTTTAATCATGTGCCACATATGCAGCTTGTATGCCCTTAACATAAGGAATTGTACTTATTGTTCCACACTTGCTAATAAAGGACGACTGATAACTAAAACGATAGCATCATCTTGCCATTCTCTGTATCCTCCTTGGCCAACAATGAACACAAACTCAGCAGATAAATTGAACTAAACGACTCTAGCCGGTGAGAAGACAAGCTCAACCATCCAAATTTCAAATCAAATCTGTGTAATTGACAGACCACTGTGAAAATACATTTGATAAAATCCTATTATGAATATCAAACAAAACATGAATCTGTGTGTAGGAATGTGTGGTGTGTGTGGTTGGTGGCTGGCTGGCGTAATTGGCCTCACCATGCCCTGTTAGGATCTGGGGGGGTGGGGCTACAAGCCTGTGGTGCATTGGGCAATCAGTGCACCACAGGTTAAAGGCTGCTACATACTCCGCGAGAAGCGAGAACTTTGTTCTCGCAGCCTTGAACATTTCATACTCCGTGAGAACTCAATCGCAGAACTCAAAGGCCCCGCCCACAGCAGCAAACTTCTGCACCGGCGGAAAGCGCATTAACCACACCCACTTCAAATTGAACAATCACACAATAGTTCTCAGACATGACGCGAGAACAAAGTTCGGCCCGGCTGATGTGTCGAGAACAAGCTGCGAGAACTCCTGACCTAGGGCTGCGAGAACAAAATGACGTAATTTTGTTCTCGCAGCCCCACTTCTCGCGGAGTATGGATCAGCCTTTAGTCAGGCACCAGCACACACACTCGAGAGCGCTAGCATGCTAGCTAGTCACCATCTGCTCTGCCATCTTTAGTTGCAAATTAACAATAAACTGGATTACAACCACAACCTGCCTGTGTCCTTGGAGGAGCCCCGAACTAAAGCCACTTGATGTGGCATTGTGGCATGAACATTTGCTACAATGTGACTCCACCCCTCGCTGGAAACCAGCAATTAACAGGCTACCGGCATGGGGAAGGTGTAGTCTCCACACAGAAGTTTGGTCAGAGCCTGGTTGAAATTCTGGATCCTCAATAACTAGAACAGTTCAGCAGTAAAGTTCAGCAGTAAAGTAGGAAGATTGACAGGTTGATAGATGGGGCGGTGGGGGTGGGGGCGAGGGGTAAGATGGGGTGATGCCACGTCATCCCTGCAAAGCATCTTAAACCCAAGCTGTATTTCCCTGTGAAATGCGGACACACACACTGGAGATTGACCTGAGTGTGCTCTTCCAATATTCCTGCAGTTTTATGTGCCTCTTTCTGTCTGCGCTGAGAGTGGTGGCAAGGTCATATACCTTTATAGCTTGCAAGTGATAAAACAACTAACGCTGCCAACATCTACATTAACACACGTCAACATGAGATACAGAATACCTTAGCTCTGCTTGGCAGACAATACATTACAAGACTAAATCATGTTGGTGGAATTTTTACTTGCACCTGTGTGTTTGTGTGCGTGTGTGCAGATGTATGACTGGGTGAGTCCCAGTACAAGCAACATATTATATATATATACCGTATATATATATATATATATATATATATATATATATTTCATGTTTACCTGTTTCTGATAAAGGGCATGGATAATTCTGTGTCAGAGGCTAAATATCCAAATATCCATGAGGCTTCTCCTCATGCCGGGGAAAGACTGCTTTCCCGGAAGTTTCCTCTGCACCCACTGCAAGGAACCTTGGCATGGTACTGGATGACCAGTTGTCCTGCAATGCCAACATCACCTCTGTGCCCCGATCTTGAAGAATTGCTCTCTACAACATCCGTAAGATCCGCCCCTTCCTCACACTTGAAGCAGCACAGGTCTTGGTCCAAGCACTGGTCATCACTTGCCTCAACTACTGCAACTCTGTCCTGGCTGGACTCCCCGGCTCCGCAGTCAAACCCTTACAACGTATCCAGAATACAGCAGCGCATCTGGTGTTCAACTTACCAAAGTTCTCCAATCTAACCCCCCTCTTCCACAACCTCCAGTGACACCCGGTAATCACTCGTATTAGATTCAAGACACTGGTACTGACATTAATGGCTGTCAGTGGAACTGCCTGTACCAACCTCCAAACATTAGTCAGCCCCTACGCCCCAGCCAGAGCACTCAGCTCAACAACTTCGGCTAAATGACTGGTACCACCTTCTCTAAAAGACAGGCAGAGTTCTGGAACTGCAATGGTGGAATGAGCTCCCGGCTGATGTCAGGATGGTGGAATGAGCTCCCGGCTGATGTCAGGATGGCAGAGTCGCTCACCAGCTTCCGAAAGAGACTCAAGACCTCAGAGTTCACCTGGACTCTGCATAGTTAATTTGTTGATATGCAACTGAAAGACGGTAGATTGATAGACTGAATAATTTTCCTTACACAGTGGACATGTATTTGAATTATGATGGACATTCTATAACATGTATATTATATTATATTATATTATATTGTTATAATGAACATGCCCTTTGATTATCTCTGCATGATCAATCGACATTTAGTGAACACGACTACTGAACACTCTACTACTTCACTTTGATTGTCTAAATGTTTGTTGATAGGCAACTGATAGACACATACTTTTAGTTTATTTATTTTTATCTGGTGTTTGTTTTCTTGGCTCTAATTCTTGTGTAATTTCAGATCCAGCGACTCCACTTTGCCCCTCTGCCCTGCAATCATTTCATTCCCCTCACCTGGTTTTCCCCACCCAGGTTTTTCCCACCTGGTTTCCCCCACTCGGTCCAACGATGGACAGATGACTCCGTACTACAGCTTCAGGGCAGGCTGGATATGACTGGAATCTATTCGAGACCACAGACCTGTATGTGTATGCAGATCACGTCAGTGGATACATTAACAGGCCGGTGGAGAAATAATAATAATAATAATAAATTGTATTTGTATTGCACTTTACATTTAAGAAAAACTCAAAGTGCTACAAATTAAAAAGCATGAAAGTGCTAAAAACTAAGTATAAAAATCTAGCAGAAGGCTCTGGAAAAAAGGTAGGTTTTTAGGCCTCGTTTAAAAGCATCCACAGTCTGTGGTGCCCTCAGGTAGTCGGGGAGAGCATTCCACAGGCTGGGAGCGGCCGAGCAGAATGCCCGATCCCCCATGGTGCGGAGCTTGGTCCTGGGGGATTTGAGGAGGTTGGTGGTTGCAGAGCGGAGGGTACGTGAGGAGGTCTGAGGGGTAAGGAGTTCCTTGAGGTAGTGGGGGGCATTTCCGTGTATGCACTGGTGGGTGAGGAGGGAGACCTTGAACTCAATCCTAAGTGAGACGGGGAGCCAGTGAAGTGATTTGAGGATGGGGGTGATGTGATCATATTTGTGCACCCTCATCAGGATCCTAGCAGCACTGTTTTGGACAAACTGGAGTTTCCGGAGGCTGTTACTAGTAAATGCATTCCCACCAAGACTGTTCGCTCATTTCCAAATCACAAACCATGGATGAACCATAACATCAGAATTAAGCTAAGGGTACCGCTTCTAAATCAGGGGACTCCAATCGACCTTAGCTACGACCTCACAAAGGCCATCAAAACCGCAAAAACAGAATACAAAAATAAACTGGAATCACAGTACGGGAGCTCAGACACTTGACACATGTGGCAAGGGCTGCAGGCCATCACTGACGACAAGGGGAGCCCAGAGGGAGTCAACAAAACTAACCCCTCTCTACGAGATGAGTTGAACTAGTTTTATGATCAATTTGACAGGGAGAACTGCCAACCACCAAAATGGCCAACCATCCTGAGGACTACGGACTGCAAATGTTTGAGTCTGAGGTCCGTAGAACCTTCAGAAGGGTGAAAGCTGGGAAAGCAACCAGCCCAGAAAGAGTTCCCCCCTGTGTCTTCAAGATTCTGCACAGACCAGCTGGCTCCTGTGTTCATGGACATCTTAAACGCATCACTGCAGCAGTCTGTTGTCCCAGTGTGCTTCAAAGAGACAACCATTGTGCTAAGAAGATCAAGGTAACAGGCCCCAATGACTATCGTCCAGTGGCTTTAACACCCATAGCCATGAAGTGCATGGAGAAGTCATGGTGTGTCGCCCCCTAACGCTTCCTCTAAGTCTCTGTTTCAGACGCTGCTGTGACGCCGGTGACGCTGCTTCCGCTGGTGACGCTGCTTCCAGATCATCGGATTGGTTTGTTTGGTTAGGCTACGCGGGCGCATCCGCAAAATTGTTATCTTACTTTATCCTAGCACTTATACTGTTTATATAATCCGATAGCTACTTAAGCGTTCTGTATTGATAAATTGATCGTTGCTGTGTTTATATCGCGACTTGTATTATAACTGTATCATCACGTCGGAGCTGCCTTCTCTGCAATAAACACGGTAAGCATGGACTGTTGCTCTTGTTCCTGTGCTTCCCTCGTAGAGAAGATAGCTCTCTTAGAGAAACGTATCTGTCAGCTAGAGGAGGAAAAGTCAGCGTCCATAGAAAAGGCAGATACACCTGAGAGAGTAGAGAGGGGGCCCGCCAGGCGGCCTCGTAGTGCTAGTGTTAGCGTTAGCTTAGCTCAGGGCTCCCTGTCGGCAGCCCCACTCGCGAAGGCAGGCAACCCTCCTCGCAAGTCTCTTTCGGGGGGGAAATCGCTAGTCATAGGCGACTCTATTACGCGCAAAGTTAGATTACACACGCCAGCCAACGTGATTTGCTTACCTGGGGCCAGGGCTCCCGACATAGAAGCTAATCTTAGGTTGCTGGCATGCGGTAAGGACGGAGTTAGACTTAATGCACCCACCACCGACACTAGCTTTAACAACATTGTAATTCATGTCGGCACAAACGATGTTAGGATGAGACAATCTGAAGTCACAAAAAGCAACATAGTTAGGCTGTGTGACTTCGCAAGAAAGATGTGTCGGCATCGATTAATTCTCTCTGGCCCTCTACCTGTTAGGGGTAATGATGAGCAGTATAGTAGATTAATGTCCCTAAACCGTTGGCTGGCTCGCTATAGTTTAGAGCAGGGCCTAGGTTTTGTGGATAACTGGCCCTCCATGTGGGACCGCCCTGGCGTGCTGATGAGAGACGGCCTGCACCCCACTGGGTTAGGCGCCTCAATTTTGTCGGCAAACATAGATAGTTGCCTTAGTCAGGCGTGACAGATCCACCTACAGCACGCTGGGATGCAGGTGATTAGCGAGCCTGCTAGCAACACAATAGTCAGCGTTGCAGAGTCTAGAACACTGAGTGGGTTAACTAAGCTAGTTGGGGTGGGTGATGTAGCTTGTAATGCAGACACTGAGGCGCCTCCTAGCTCAGGCCACAGCAGCGTCTGTCAACTGGAGGTTTATAGTTTACCTACTGCCATTAGTGTTGTGTCACTGCCCCGCACTGTCCAGAGGCGTAAAGCCCGCAGGCGAAGGCAACTGCCACTCAGTGAAAATGTCATTGTTATTTCCCCAATCTCCTCCTCCTCAGAGCTGAGCAGTAACCAAACTCCCTCTGATTCTAACAATAAACAGGAGGAGGCCAAAATAGGTTTTATGAATATCAGATCGCTTTCAACTAAAGCGCTCTTGGTCCAGGATCTAATTGTTGAGCATAGGTTAGATTTCCTGGGCCTGTGTGAGACCTGGTTAAAACCAGAAGTTTATCTGCCCCTAAATGAAGCTACTCCACCAAATTATGTGAACTCACAACTATCACGTGAATCTAGGAAAGGTGGTGGAGTGGCGCAGATCTCTAGCTCGAAGCTGGTCCTAAGACCAAAGAGCAGTTACACGTTCTCATCTTTTGAAGTTCTTGCTTTTAGCTCCTCAGCTCGCATTAGGCAGAGAGATCACGGCATTGCAGACTCCTTTTTCTTGGCTGTAGTCTACCGCCCTCCGGGCCCTTATTCAATCTTTGTGGATGAGTTCTCTGAGTTTGTGGCTGATCTTGCAACCTACTCTGACAATGTTCTGCTTATGGGGGATTTCAACATCCATGTGAATAACCCATGTGACTCTCTTGCGAAAGCTTTTCTGTCCATTATAGACACATTTGGATTCACACAGCATGTTCAGCTACCTACCCACACCGGTGGAAACACATTGGACCTTGTCCTGACTCGTGGAGTTGAAGTTACAGATTTAAGTGTCTCTCCTTATACTTCAGCTCTCTCCGATCACTGTCTGCTCACTTTCCAGGTGGTTGTATCTTGCCCAAGGGACGACCGCCAGGCTACCTATAGCTGCCGTCGTATCACCCCTGACACCTCCACAGCCATGGCAGATAAGTTACCCCTGTTACTTGCTCCTTTTGCTGACTTCAGGGGTTCAGTGGATTGTCTCACCAATGAGTTTAACACCGCTTTATCCGCAGCCATCGACTTTGCTGCTCCTCTTGTAGTTAAAAAGCGGAAAGCAAAAAGACCAGCACCATGGTTCAACGAAGACACGCGTACCCTCAAACGCGACTGCAGAAAACTTGAACGCAAGTGGCGCTCGACTAAACTTGAAGTCTTCTACCTTGCATGGCACGACAGCCTGCTTAGCTACAAAACTGCGCTAACCAACTCCAGAAATGCCTACTTCTCCAGTGTCATCAACTTAAACAAGAACAACCCGAAGTTCCTCTTTGACACTGTAAAAGAGCTGACGCAAAAACAACCTCACAACTTGGACTCCTCCCTCTCAGCGAGCAACTTCCTGGAGTTCTTTGATCACAAGATCGAATCAATTAGGAAAGACATTGATGCGTCTCTCACCACTCATCCTGAACATTCGTCAGGTGCGGTGCCACGCATTCTCCCTGAAGCTACTTTCCAGCAGTTTAGCACAATCTCGTTGGATGAGCTTGACAAGCTAATACAGGCATCTAAACAGACTACCTGTTTGCTCGACCCTGTCCCTACCAAGGTTCTAAAATAACTTTTCCCAACGGTTGGAACGGCTATGCTCAACATCATGAACCTATCATTGTCGACAGGCTCAGTTCCCTCTAGCTTTAAGTGTGCTGTGGTAAAACCTCTACTCAAGAAGCCTGGCCTCGACCCCGAAGCTCTCAGCAGCTATCGGCCCATCTCTAACCTTCCTTTCCTCTCTAAAGTATTGGAAAAAATTGTAGCTAGCCAAATCATCAATCATCTGACGGCAAACAACTTATTTGAACCATTTCAGTCTGGTTTCAGGAGCCTATACTCTACTGAAACCGCTGTGACCAGAGTGGTAAACGATCTCCTCCTTAGCATGGACAGCAATGCAAGCTCCCTGATGGTGTTGCTTGACCTCAGCGCCGCTTTTGACACAATTGACCATCGCATCCTCCTTGAGCGTCTCGAACACTACGTCGGCATCAAAGGCACTGCTCTTCACTGGTTTAGATCCTACCTCTCAGACAGAACACAATTTGTTGTCTGCAAAGGATCAAAATCGAAGCATTGCAACTTAAGCTTTGGTGTTCCCCAGGGGTCGGTCCTTGGTCCACTGCTCTTTGCAATCTACATGCTCCCTCTTGGCGATATTATTCGCAGCTTTGGCATTAGCTTTCACTGCTATGCGGACGACACCCAAATCTACATTCCCATTGGATCAAAAGACTCCCCCCGGCTCCAACAGATCCAAAAGGTTGAATCCTGCCTCGCTGCAATCAAAAGATGGATGTCCCAAAATTACTTGCAGCTTAACACGGGGAAAACTGAGATGATTATCTTCGGCCCGAAGCATAAACAATCACAACTTGATGACGTCACACTCTGCCTTGAGGGATCCACTATTGCCCAAAGCTCCTGCGTCAAGAATCTTGGTGTTCTGCTTGATCCTACGCTTTCTTTCGATCAGCATGTCAAAAGTATCACCAGAACTGCTTTCTTTCATCTTAGAAACATTGCCAAGATCAGACCAATGCTATCCGCTGCGGACGCAGAGACACTCATCCATGCATTTATATCATCCAGACTGGATTACTGTAATGCACTGTTCTCTGGCCTACCGAGCTCTACTACAAAAAGCCTCCAGCTCGTACAGAACGCTGCTGCTAGACTTTTAACGAGAACTAGGAAGTTTGACCACATTACTCCTATTCTCACTTCCCTCCACTGGCTCCCAATAAATGCCAGATCAGATTTTAAGGTGCTACTTCTTACCTACAAGATCCTGCATGGGTCCGCACCATCGTACCTGAAGGACCTTATTGTTCCCTATTGTCCTTCTCGGCCGCTCCGGTCCTCAGGAGCTGGCCTTTTATCAATTCCAAAAGTAAATAAAAAATCAGCAGGAAACAGGGCGTTCTCTTATCGAGCACCCTATCTGTGGAACAGTCTGCCACCTGTAATCAGGGAGGCTGACTCTGCTGATATATTTAAGGCGAGACTAAAAACCCACCTATTTACCCTCGCCTTTGGCTGCTAGGAGTGCCCCTCAGCTCTAATTTACAGCTAAATCAATACCGTTAGCACTAGCCTACCCTAGCTGCCGATGGGTACTAGGTCTGAGGATACTTGTATGTTCCCTGCTTACTGTGCTCCATCTAACCTTCATGTTGTCTCCATTATCTAGGGTGCTGCTGTGATCGTGACTGGATACCTGGCCACCTCACCTGACGGCTACCAGCTTGCTCTCCAGCCAGCACCCCATCACATTATTACTATTTCATTTACTATTTGTACTTTGTCATTTGCACTTTGTCATTTGCATTTTGTCATGCTTTGTTACCCCTGTTTTTAAATGCCCGTATGACACCCATTGCACTCTGAACCATCCCTGGAAGGAGGGATCCCTCACTCTGAGGTTCCTCCTCAAGATTTCTTCCTTGTTAATTAAGGGAGTCGTTTCTTGCCCTTAGGGGGGCTTGGGCTAGGGGCGTGTCATAAATCACGTTTGGCCCATAACAATCTGGCCTGTAAAGCCCTTTGAGACTGTCTTGTGATTCAGGGCTATACAAATAAAATTGAATTGAATTGAATTGAATTGACACACATAAACAGCATTATTCCAGACTCCTTGGACCCACACCAGTTCACATACAGACTGTCGTCCATATTCTGTGGACGACGCCATCTCCCATACACGACACACTGCCCTGGACAGAAGGAACACCTATGTCAGACTGTTGTTTCTTGATTCCAGCTCAGCTTTCACACCATCGTTCCCTCCAAACTGATCCTGAAACTGAAGGTCCTAGGCCCGGGCACCCCCATCGGCAATTGGATTATGGCAGGACTCAAGTGGTGACAATTGGTACTCCTCATCCACTCTGGTCCTCAACACCGGAGCGGAACATCTTACCTTATCTTATCTTACAAGGCTGCTCCCTCAGCCCATGGCTGTACTTTCTGTTCACACATGTTCAGCCATAAATGGCAGCAACCTGATCATCAAGTTCTTCTAACATCATCAAAGTCTTCTAACTTTCTCATTTTGGTTGGTTTAATTGATTGTCTGTGAAGGACAAGAACAGCCTAAATAGTATTGTGAATGTCTGCTCCAAGATAATTGGAGCTAGGGCTGGGCGATCTGGCAAAAAATATAATCAAGATTTTATTTTCTCATATTGATTGTTTTTCTATTTTTTTCGATTTCTTATAACAATATATAATTTGATAATGCTGCCAGTTTGAAGAGTATCCTGATAATGACAAATTAAGAAGACACCAGAGGGTTCATTAGCTCAACTTTAGAACAGTTTATTAACAAAAATAATGTAAATATTAAACACTGCAAACATGCTGTAATAGCCTTAATAAAACACACCTTGACAGTTATTGTATGCTCCACGCCAGCTGGGAATGACCTTTGAAGGTATGCTGGGTAGGAAAGACAGATAAGAGAGAGAGACCGAAAGAGACAATATGAACTATGGGGAGTCCCACAGCGGTGGTAAGAGACTGAGCAATTTGATCTTTTCCAAGTGGAGAAGTGGTGGTTGTTTGGAAATATCACAAAAGGACGCTCTGCGTCCCCTCGCAGTCGAACCAATGGCTCTCAGAACTTGCAGAGTGGCTTTCTGTCCTCAATAGCCCAACCCTATTAGATGTTCACCATGGTAGCATATCTCAGGAGCTTACCAATGACTGTGTGAATGAACATACAGCAGCACTGTGGACTTTATAGCTCTGTGTTTATCTCAAGTCTCATCCCAGAGGATTAGGCCGAACATACCACATGGTTAACCCTGCACTCCAGACCAGTAAACCAGAAACAGAGGAAACAAGCAGGACATCAGTGGGTTATGGTTGTGTCCCTGAGTGACACATTCACCAGCCAATAGTATCAGATTGTGATGTGAGGGGTGTCACTGGTGTTTAATATTTGGTCCACTTCTGGAATATATCAAGCCCATTGCAAGGCCTCAGGTTTGACTGTAATTTAAGCTTGTGCAATCATCATACAAGTCATCTTAACTTTTAAAGATACAGACCATTTTACATGTCTTCATCTTATCATGCCTGCATTACTGCAACATCCTTTTTACTGGCCTGAACTGAAAAAATATTGGTCAACTCCAAACTGAGCTGCCAGGGTATTTAACCAGATCCAAGAGATGTGATCACATCACTCCCGTTTTATTACACTGGCTCCCAATATGTTTCAGAATAGATTTTAAGATTTTACTGATTACTTTTAAGGCTCTTCATGCCCGCTCTCCCTGCTATATATCTGACCTTGTACCATACATGCCAGTACGCACTCCTCTGGCAGAAGTCATTTGTCTCCTTCCTGAGGTCCCTGCTGAAAACTGAGCATTTGCAGTCAGACCCCCCAAGTCTCTGAAATGATCCGCCCAAGGAAATCAGGTCGGCCGAGTCAGTGATCATCTTTAAGTCCCTTAAGACCCTTAAAACATAAAACTTAAAACATACTTTTTTCTGAGATCCTTTTTACTTGAGTTATTTCCTTTGAAGAGGTCTCTTACCCTATTCTTATCTTTTCCCTACCCTGTACTGGGTTTTATACACCAAATATCTAAATATCTATTTTCTTTTAAAACTGACTGACTGACTGTCTGTTTTTCTTCTGACGCCTTTATAAAGCACTTTGTACCATTGATTTTCAATCAAGTTTATCATTATGTATCATGTGTCATTGAATAATAATAGTTTGTACAATATTAACATGTAGTAACAGTTTCTTCATAGCTCTACATTTGGGGGGGCCTTTTAAAAGCTTGCAAACTGATGATTGTCAACATCGACAACCAAAAGCTGCTACCAGGTTGCCATGCCCAGACACCACTTGCCCTGCTACATCAAATGTACCCAGGGGAAAATATTCTGCGATAAATTGTACTTTGCTTTTCTGTCCCCATGGACATGGATGATACAGTAGGGACAGTGTGAGAGATGGCTATAACAGTCTAACGTATAAAATGTATACCAAAAATTATGAACATTAAATTTCGAGTGGAAGTTGAGTTTGCAATTCTGTGAGTGACTTCATGTCAACAGGGCTCCAATCAATGTGCAAAGAATGGCGTTTTCATTTATGAGTAGAACTAACAAATTGAGAATTTCAGCAATTTTTGTTTTATACCCTGTATATTATTATTATTATTATTACACAGACCTATATAGAATAGAATAGAACTGTATTAATCCTGAAGGAAATTCTTGTGCCAGGTTGCATAGGACAATAAAGGACAGGACAATAAAACAGTTTTATTGACAGGACAATAAAACAAGGAAAACAACAGAAAGATTCAAATAAAATAACGGATATGCAAATGTACAGTTAAAATATACAAATATGTGGGCAAGATAAGATATTCCAACGGCGAAAACAATTTGGCATAGATGAAGTGAAATATTATTGGACATGACATTAAGAATATTGCACATGATGATGAGAGGAGATGAGAGGTAGTGTTAGAGATAATATTTATAGACAACATGATAATAATAATAATATAGCACATGATAGAGGATTGCACATGATGTTGGACAGTAATATTAATATTGCACATAATATGAGGAAAGTAATACTGAGGAAAGTGTACATTATATTGCTGTGTTCATTGTCTTGTAGGGGGGAGTTATCGGGAGGAGTTATAGAGTTTGATGGCCACAGGCAGAAAGGACCTCCTATCAGGGATGTGCGGTCAGGGGAGGCAGGGGAGGCAGAGCCTCACCTGTCATACTCCAATGAAAGTAGCTGTTACGAAAAGTACAAAATAATATAAAATAAAATAAAATAAATATCAAGATTTTTCCACTGATCTGTGTTATAAATGTAATTTCTGCATAATTTCAATCATTTTTTATAGTCAAAATCGCCAAATTTGCGGAGCTCCGCAGAAAATTCAGGGAGAGATGAGAGGTGAGGCAGCGACGAGCTCAGCCTCCCCTCTGATTGCGCAACCCCTCAGAAACTGGATGGAGCGCGGGCAATAAACGCGTGCCTGTTACTATCTCTAGTTTCTGTATGTCGCCAATGTTTGTAGACCTTCATTACATGTCCTCGCCTTCCATAGTCCATTGCAGGTAACGTATTTCACATACAGTATGTGTATCAAAGATATTTAGGCTCGCTGGTCTCGTCATAAAACTGCTATGAAAAAGAACCAGGGGAGGCAGCTATCACATCTGCCTCACTGAGGGGGGCGTGTCTTGAGCCCACGTAATTGACGCTCTCCCTCCACTTAAAAGCCAGTGCCTTTTTCATTTGTGTTGAATGAGTATGAATAGCGGAACTGCATTCGCCTATAAAACGTGAATCGAATACGTACCTGTATGCGTGTGTTGTAAAGAATGCTGATATGAAATATGAAACATACGGTCGCCTAACCAGTAGTCATTGTGCAACCTGTTAATTGAATGGTGAATTTAAGCTACCTCTATCGGGTTCATATGTGTGTAAATCTGGCTCTGATACTAGCCAGTGCCTCCCCAGCCATTGACCTCACCGCATGTCACTGCCTCCTATGGCGTTCTGTGGTGCACCTCGGTAATCTCAGTCTACGGCTGAAGGTGCTCTGGTATGACACCAGTGTGGCGTGAAGGGGATGGGAGGCGTTGTCCATAATACTGAGGAGTTTACTCAGCATCCTCCTCTCCGAGACCTCTACCAAAGACTCCAATTCTTTCCTGATGAGTTTATTGAATCTGTTGCCATCGGCTGCCTTCACCCTGCTGCCCCAGCACACAACAGCGTAGAAGATGACGCTGGCCACCACAAAGTGATAGAACATCTGCAGCATAGTTTTGCAGACGTTGAAAGATCTGAGTCTCCGTAGGAAATACAGGCGACTCTGACCTTTCTTATACAGACCAGTCCATTTTATTGTGCATGTGAACACCCAGGTACTTATATTCCTCGACAATGTCCACCTCGGTCCCCCTGATGCTGACCGGTTTCAGGTGAGTCGGTTGCTTCCTGAAATCCACCACCAACTCCTTCGTCTTAGAGATGTTGAGTTGCAGGTGGTTTAGTCCACACCACTCCACGAAATTGTCCACCACACTCCTGTACTCGGACTCCTGCCCCTTCTTGATACAGCCCACAATGGCAGAGTCATCCGAAAACTTCTGCAGGTGGCAGGACTGTGAGCTGTATCTGAAGTCTGAGGTGTAGAGTGTGAACAGGAAGGGAGACAGGACTGTCCCCTGAGGTGCTCCCATGTTGCTCATTATAGTGTCCGACATGTTGCTCTGCAGCCTCACATACTGTGGCCGACCTGTGAGGTAGTTAGTAATCCAGGCCACTAGTGGAGCGTCCACCTGCATGTCCAGTAGCTTAGTCCCAAGCAGGGCAGGCTTTATGGTGTTGAAATCGCTAGAGAAGTCGAAGAATGTGACTCTCACAACGCTGCCTGCCTCCTCCAGGTGAGAATAAGCCCTGTGCAGCAGGTAGATGATGCCGTCTTCCACTCCAATATCTGGCTGGTAGGCGAACTGCAGAGGGTCCAGTGATGGTTCGACTAGTGCACGGATGTGCTTCAGGACTAGCCTCTCCAGCGACTTCATGACATGTGAGGCCAAGGCCACAGGTCTGTAGTCACTGTGGCTGCCCCCCCGCCCCCGCCTTCCCTCTGTGAACACACAAACTTGCGTTTGTACGTCTTGCATTTATTAAAAGTACTTAGTATTGTTTTGCATATTGTATGTTCTTGGTAATGCTCTCAGAATGGCACTTCTGCTCTTATCCCAGCTATTATGCAGGCAACCTCGCAATTATGAAATTCATTCTATTAGCCTTGCAATTACGAATGCTTGAAACCTGCTCTATTCTTACCTTTATATACCACAGCGATATATTACTGTCTCCTTCAACAAATGTCTTTGTAAATCGCTTTGGATAAAAGCGTCTGCCAAATGCCCTAAATGTAAATTGAAATGAATATGCCCCATTCAACCTCCGTTTGCATTTGGTGAGTGGATTAATGGCTAAACAGAAAGTAGACAAATTGAAAACTGGAAATCCGTGCTGAAAAAGATCATGGTTCTCAAAGTGTCATATCTTCATGACTTTAAGTTTTGAGGGTTTGTTTTGAGATTTTTTTCTGAAAGAACCGTGTTTTTTCTTTATAAAACAAGGTGGATCATCTAATAGGTCTAACAGCAGTGTAGGGCTAATCGTCAGCTTGTACATTTTTTTTTCTATATTTCAAGAATCGAATCAAATCCTCCCCCATCATTCATTCATGTTAAAGGAATTTCTGTGATTACATTTAATTATAATCTTCGGAGGAAGTAGTACTTGTGGCTAATGGAATGTAGAATCAATGATTTTGGACAAAGACTTTCACTTCAGATACATTAAATTGGCTAGGTTAAGTCATCTTTATCGTATAATATAATATCTGTTACATTCTTCCGAAAGGAAGTGGTGTCCCATTCGAGTAGTCCAATAATCAGTTATGTTTAGATCAGTTTAAGCCATTTAATCACACTACAATAGAGAGAGATAAAGAGAAAGAGAAAGAGAAAGAGCGAGAGAGAGGGTGGGAGGCGGGGGGTCAAGCATGCTAAATGGCGTCATGACAGAGGCTGTGGTGGGAAAGTCAACGACCAGTGCATCTCTCTAGGGGTGAGTGAAGCAGCCAGCTACACTGAGCTGCCTTTAACTTTAATGCTGCTCTTTTTCATACAGCACTGGAGCAAGTCTCATGGTGCGATCTTATGCATCCCCTGAGATTTTAATACAAATTGTCCAATTATTTTTTACATCTGTAGCAATAAGGCGGCAAAATACTACATTTACAATGGTAACTAAGTAAACGTGTATGCAATTTAAAGAATAAAAAGTTTTTTTTGTTTTTTGTTTCCTTGATGAAAATATTGGTCAAAATCCCCTTTAAACTGACCTGATTGCTCAATATTACAGCAGAACTCAGGAAGCCAAATTGCAGTAAGCCCCTTGAGAGAGAGATGCATCTCATGAAAATGTTTACAGTGAAACATTATTTCTGTCCTCATGTCAACAATGTAATTCCTGTATCATGTTGATAAGGCAGCAGTATTTGCTGCAATAAACATGTATTCAATAATACATACATAGTGTATCAATGTTATGATATATACAGAGTTACAACAACAACAGATTGTACAAATTGAAAAAAAAATATATATATCTGCAATTATTTATTATGTATTCACTTAATGGGCTTTATTACCATTTTTCAATATTTTAATATTGTGTCCCATAAAAATAATCCTATTTATTAAAAACCATGCAAGTAAAGCACGGAGGGGGCCAATTTATCTGACTTGACAAGGAGACATGGAACACAAAAAGGTTAAAGGTTGAGCCCTATTGAACATGTTTATGCAACTTATAAAGATAAGTTGCATAAAAAGAGTTGAACAGAACATGAAAAAGCAAGCTGCTGCTATATTTCTGGTGTGACACATATAGTGTCCATCTGTGGACTTGTGTGGATATCTAAGGTGGAGCTGAATGGTCAGTTACTTGTAGGTGGGGGGCAGGGGGAGGGGGGGTCGTGTTGATCCGACACAATCCCTTCGAGTCCTAAGTCTTGCAATCAAATGAATAATGAAAGAAGAAAAAGGACAATTAAGAAAGAAAGTAAGTAATATGGGTCCCATCTATCCTTTTTGGATTGTGGTGGCGGACAAGTAACTATAAACTCTGAAAATGTGTACCAGCTCTAATTACAAGATGGGGTTTACACAGTGCAACCCTCATCACACCCCCACCCCTCCCAGACTCCCTAATGGTGTGTTCCCTTTCCAATAAATGTGTCTGTGAAGTAGTTCTGCACATCCAATACATGACCACCACACAACAGCACCAGGACCAACACAAAACTTCAGGCCAATCCAGCTGGCTATAGCCACAGTTATACTGTGCACCTTGTGTGGGTTAGTATGTTCCATTCTGAGGTAGAAAGTAACCAATTACATTTACAGTTACTGTGTAATTGAGTAGTTTTTTTGTGTACTTTTTAAAATCTTTAATTTTACTTTTACTGAAGTAGGTTTTGTTTCAAGTATTGTGCTTTGTTACATTTGAAATCCCATCCTTTACTGAGTAAAAGGCCTAAAAAAAACTGGCTTTGTGTTACGACTCGGCCGTCCTCGCCTCCACAGCCGCTCCTTTCTCCTCTCGCTACACGCCCTGCACACGCATGAGTTGGACCTCCGGAGCGCATACCTCCTTGTGTTCTCCAGGAGCGCTGAGGAGCACGTCCAGCATTCGCATGGTCATCCAGTGCCTCCTGGAGAACCAGCTGTTTCTCAAGGTAGAGAAATGCATCTTCCACTCCCCATCAGTGGAGTTCCTGGAGCTCATTGTGGAGGGAGGACTGACCCGACCAGACCCCCGCAAGATCAGGACAGTGGTCGAGTGGCCCCAGCCCTCTACCCGTAAGCAGCTACAGAGCTTCCCCGGGTTTGCCAATTTCTATCGCCGGTTCATCTGTAACTACAGCAGAGTAGCTGCCCCCCTGACGCACCTCACCTCCACGCTGCGTCCCTACCACTGGATGCCAGCGGCCAGCACAGCCTTCACGGCATTAAAGGAGTGCTTTACCATCGCCCCGGCCCTCCTCCATCCTGACCCCGCCCAGCAGTTCGTAGTAGAGGTGGATGCTTCGGACACCGGTATCGGCGCTGTTCTCTCCCAGCGGTCAGCGGAGGACCAAAAGCTGCATCCCTCTGCCTTTTTCTCCCGCCGGTTCTCACCGGCCGAGGAGAATTATGACATCAGTAACCGGGAGCTACTGGCGGTGGTGGGGGCGTTTGAGGAATGGCGTCACTGGTTGGAGGGCTCGGAGCACCCCACTCTGGTATGGTCGGACCACAGGAATTTGACGTTCCTTCGCGCGGCGAGGCCTCTCAATTCCCGCCAGGCACGGTGGGCTCAGTTCCTGGGAGGGTTCAAGTTCACTCTCACGTTCCGGCCCAGGTCTCGCAACACTAAGGTGGACGCTCTGTCCTGTCTCCATGAACATGAGAGGAGCACCCAGGAGCCTGAGTCTATTCTCCCTGCATCATGCGTCATCGGGGTGGTCACTATGGACATTGAGGGGGTGGTCAGGGAGGCTCAACGCACCCAACCCGACCCAGGCAACGGGCCTCCACGCCGACTGTTTGTGCCCGACGCGGTTCGGTCCTGGGTGCTCCAGTGGGGTCATGCGAGCAGGGTGGCATGTCATCCGGGAGTCCACCGCACCCACTCCTTCCTGGCCTGGCGGTTCTGGTGGCCGTCCCTGGGAGCTGACATCCAGGAGTTCGTTGCGGCCTGTTCAGTCTGCTCCCGCAGCAAGGCTTCACACCAACCTCCAGCTGGACTCCTGCATCCTCTCCCGGTTCCCAGCCGTCCATGGTTCCACATCGCCTTGGACTTCGTGCCCGGTCTTCCCCCCTCCTGCGGGAACACAGTCATTCTTACCGTGGTCGATCGATTCTCCAAGGCGGTGCATCTGGTGGCACTTACAAAGCTCCCATCCTCGGCGGAGACGTCTGAACTCCTCACTCATCATGTTTATCGTCTCCACGGGCTCCCAAGCGATGTGGTGTCAGACCGTGGACCGCAGTTTACCACCCAGGTCTGGCGGGCCTTCAGCAAGGGGATCGGCGCTACTATCAGCCTCTCTTCAGGATACCACCCATAGACGAACGGCCAGGCTGAGCGTGCCAACCAGAGCCTGGAGTCCGCTGTGCGTTGTGTCTTGGCTCTCCACCCCACCTCCTGGAGCGGAGACCTGCCCTGGGTTGAGTACTCCCTCAACGCCATGGTCTGCGAGGCCACCGGCAGGTCCCCATTCGAGGCCTCCCTGGGATACCAGCCTCCACTGTTCTCTCGCCAGGAGTCGGAGGTCTCCGTTCCGTCGGTCCAGGTCCACCTCCGACGGTGTGTGGAGGGAGGTCCGCACCGCCCTGCTCCGTGCCAACGAGCGTTCCAGCCTGGCCAGCTGGTATATCTCTCAAGGGCTGACCTTCTGCTCCAGGTCTCCTCCAGGAAGTTGGCACCACACTATGTCGGCCTGTTCAGGATTGACCACGTCCTGAACCCGGCGACGGTGCGTCTCGTTTTTCATGTGTCCAGGGGTAAACCGGTCTCCTCCAGCCGGCTCATGCCAGCGGCTCCTGCTCCTCCGCCTCCTCAGCTGGTCGACGGTAATCCCCAGTGGACGGTGCGGCGGCTACTGGGGGTGCGCCGCCGGGGTCGGGGGTTCCAGTACCTGGCGGACTGGGAGGGGTATGGCCCGGAGGAACGTATTTGGATCTCCCACCAACTCATTATGGACCCATCGCTCCTCCGGGACTTCTACCGGGATCATCCCGACGCTCCCGGTCAGTCGCCAGGTGGCTCCCCTCGGGGGGGGGGGTCCTGTTACGGCTCGCCTGTCCTCGCCTCCATGCCCGCTCCTTTCTCCTCCCGCTACACGCCCTGCACGCTCCCCTGCGCGCCGCCGTGCTCCGGGCATACGGCGCTCCTTCTCTCCGGAGTTCCCCCCGGCTGCCGGGCGTTCGCGTCTCACATTCCCCGCCGGCCCTGTCCTCTCAGCAGGCTTCTTCCACCTGTCGGAGTCAGAGGTTCCCGGCACGTCGGCGCAGGCTCAACGGTGGAGCAGCGCTGATGCTGCACATGCGAGTCTCCACACCGGCTCCTCATTTCCAATCACCGCATCTGTCCCTGATCGGCAATCACCGCCCGCACTACAAGAGCCTGGCCGGCGCTCCACTCGGCGCCAGATCGTCCCCTAAACTACAGGTGGTAACGTATACGCCAGATACCCCCATCCTGTAGCAGTTGTTCTAGCCGACTTAATGTTACGCCGTTGTTGCGCTCAGCTCTTGTTTACCTCACCCGGGATCTCTATCCCTCACCCCGTTTTTCTCACACCTCCAGAATCCCGGACCCTCCTGCCGTGTTCAAGCCCACCCGCAGAGCCATCCACCCCGGATCCTGTTTATTTATGTGGCAAATTCTGTGTTGGATTAAACCGCCTTTGGGCTTGAACTTTACCCACGCCTCCTAATTTTGCTGTGCGCCTTGGTCTCACCTCAACCCCCCCCTAACACTTTGTCTCTTCCTACATGAACTACATTACCCAGGGGCCCTACGTGACGCTCGTTCCCGTCTCTGGTCTACATAATGCTAGACTACTACTGAGTCTCTGGTCTACATAATGCTATGTAGATGGTATGACGCGGATTGGCGTATGTTCCGGGTCGCGTCGGACAATAACATCAGCGAGTACGCATCCTCAGTCACCTCAAGGTAACCTGCCTGAATGACTGGAGACCCGTAGCCCTCACCTCGATTGTCAGTAAATGCTTCGAGAGGCTGGTCAAGGACTTCATTTGTTCCATGTTGCCTGCCACGCTGGACCCATGGCAATTTGCGTACCGTCAAAACAGATCCACCGACGACGCCATTGCCATGGCACTTCACACCGCCCTCTCTCACCTGGAGGGGAAGAACTGTTGTGTGAGAATGCTGTTTGTGGACTTCAGCTCAGCGTTCAACACGATAGTTCCTGCCAAGCTCGACACCAAGCTCAGGAGTCTAGGCCTGCACCCGACCATGTGCAGCTGGATACTGGACTTCCTGTCGGGCCGCCGCCAGGTGGTGAGGATGGGCAGCACCACCTCAGAGCCGCTGACCCTCAACACTGGAGCCCCTCAGGGATGCGTGTTGAGCCCTCTCCTCTACTCCCTGTACACCCACGACTGCATGGCTATGCACAGCTCCAACGTCTTCATCAAGTTTGCTGACGACACGGCAGTGTTGGGTCTGATCGCCGACGACGACGAGACAGCCTACAGGGAGGAGGTTGGATCACTGGCACAGTGGTGCCAAGAAAACAACCTCACCCTCAACGTCAAGAAGACCAAGGAGCTGATCGTGGACTACAGGAAGCGGAGAGGAGAGCACGCCCCCATCTCCATCGACGGTGCTGCAAGTAGAGAGGGTCAGCAGATTCAAGTTCCTCGGCGTGCACATCTCCGAGGACCTCACATGGACCAGCGCCACACCACACACGTGGTGAAAAAGTCCCAACAACGCCTGTATTTCCTCAGGCGACTGAGGAAATTCAACATGTGCCCCCGCATTCCTCAGAACATTCTACTCTTGTACCATCGAGAGTGTTCTTACAGGATGCATCACCGTCTGGTACGGGAACTGCACCGCACTGGAGCGTAAAAACACTACAGAGGGTGGTGCGGACGGCCCAGTACATCGTTGGAGGTGAGCTTCCCTCCCTCCTGGATATATACACCAGGCGGTGCGTGGCCAAGGCCAAAAGGATTATTAAAGACAATAACCACCCCAGCCACGAACTGTACACACTTCTACCGTCAGGCAGGCGATACCGCAGTATCAAGTGCCACACGAGCAGACTCAGAGACAGCTTCCACAGTCAGGCCATCAGGCTGCTGAACAAGTTCGGCATCAATGTCTAAGTGCTAGTGCTAAGTGTTACTGCCAATGCTAGTCCTGGTGATAAGTGCTAGTGTTACTGCTGGAGTTACTGCTGGAGCTAGCGCTGGTAGCAGTGCTAAGTGTTGGTGCTAGTGCTGGTGTTACTGCTAGTGCTGGTCCTGGTGCTAGTGTTACTGCTGGTGCTGGTGCTAGTACTGGTGTTAGTGCTAGTCCTGGTGCTAGTACTGGTGTTAGTGCTAGTCCTGGTGCCAACTGCTGGTGCTAGTGTTGTGTTGACTGTCTGAGAAGGTATTCTGTGACATTCTGTGGTTCCCAGCCGTCCATGGTCCCACATCGCCTTGGACTTCGTGACCGGTCTTCCCCCCTCCCGCGGGAACACAGTCATCCTTACCGTGGTCGATCGATTCTCCAAGGCGGTGCATCTGGTGGCACTTCCAAAGCTCCCATCCTCGGCGGAGACGGCTGAACTCCTCACTCAGCACGTTTATCGTCTCCACGGGCTCCCGAGCGATGTGGTGTCGGACCGTGGACCGCAGTTCACCTCCCAGGTCTGGCGGGCCTTCTGCAAGGGGATCGGCGCTACCATCAGCCTCTCCTCAGGATACCACCCGCAGACGAACGGCCAGGCTGAGCGCGCCAACCAGAGCCTGGAGTCCGCTCTGCGTTGCGTCTCGGCTCTCCACCCCACCTCCTGGAGCGGAGACCTGCCCTGGGTTGAGTACTCCCTCAACGCCTTGGTCTGCGAGGCCACCGGCAGGTCCCCATTCGAGGCCTCCCTGGGATACCAGCCTCCGCTGTTCTCTCTCCAGGAGTCGGAGGTCTCCGTTCCGTCGGTCCAGGTCCACCTCCGACGGTGTGTGGAGGGAGGTCCGCACCGCCCTGCTCCGTGCCAACGAGCGTTCCAGCCTGGCCAGCTGGTATATCTCTCAAGGGCTGACCTTCTGCTCCAGGTCTCCTCCAGGAAGTTGGCACCACACTATGTCGGCCCGTTCAGGATTGACCACGTCCTGAACCCGGCGACAGTGCGTCTCAGGCTCCACTCGGTTTTGTATGTGTCCAGGCTTGAACCGGTCTCCTCCAGCCCGCTCATGCCAGCGGCTCCTGCTCCTCCGCCTCCTCAGCTGGTCGACGGTAATCCCCAGTGGACGGTGCGGCGGCTACTGGGGGTGCGGCCGCCGGGTCGGGGGGTTCCAGTACCTGGGCGGACTGGGAGGTGTATGGCCCGGAGGAACGTATTTGGGATCTCCCACCAACTCATTATGGGACCCATCGCTCCTCCGGGACTTCTACCGGGATCATCCCGACGCTCCCGGTCAGTCGCCAGGTGGCTCCCCTCGGGGGGGGGGTCCTGTTACGGCTCGCCTGTCCTCGCCTCCATGCCCGCTCCTTTCTCCTCCCGCTACACGCCCTGCACGCTCCCCTGCGCGCCGCCGTGCTCCGGGCATACGGCGCTCCTTCTCTCCGGAGTTCCCCCCGGCTGCCGGGCGTTCGCGTCTCACATTCCCCGCCGGCCCTGTCCTCTCAGCAGGCTTCTTCCACCTGTCGGAGTCAGAGGTTCCCGGCACGTCGGCGCAGGCTCAACGGTGGAGCAGCGCTGATGCTGCACATGCGAGTCTCCACACCGGCTCCTCATTTCCAATCACCGCATCTGTCCCTGATCGGCAATCACCGCCCGCACTACAAGAGCCTGGCCGGCGCTCCACTCGGCGCCAGATCGTCCCCTAAACTACAGGTGGTAACGTATACGCCAGATACCCCCATCCTGTAGCAGTTGTTCTAGCCGACTTAATGTTACGCCGTTGTTGCGCTCAGCTCTTGTTTACCTCACCCGGGATCTCTATCCCTCACCCCGTTTTTCTCACACCTCCAGAATCCCGGACCCTCCTGCCGTGTTCAAGCCCACCCGCAGAGCCATCCACCCCGGATCCTGTTTATTTATGTGGCAAATTCTGTGTTGGATTAAACCGCCTTTGGGCTTGAACTTTACCCACGCCTCCTAATTTTGCTGTGCGCCTTGGTCTCACCTCAACCCCCCCCTAACACTTTGTCTCTTCCTACATGAACTACATTACCCAGGGGCCCTACGTGACGCTCGTTCCCGTCTCTGGTCTACATAATGCTAGACTACTACTGAGTCTCTGGTCTACATAATGCTATGTAGATGGTATGACGCGGATTGGCGTATGTTCCGGGTCGCGTCGGACAATAACATCAGCGAGTACGCATCCTCAGTCACCGGGTTCATCAAGAAATGCATAGATGACGCTGTTCCTACTAAGTCGGTTCGGATTTATCCCAACCAGAAACCGTGGATTAATGGCGATGTTCGCGCCGCACTCCGCACGCGTAACGCCGCCTTTGACTCCGGGAATATGGTGAAATATACGAGAGCCCGCTACGACCTCCGCAAGACCATCGGCTCTGCCAAGCGGGAGTATAAGAACAGGGTGGAGGACTAATTCAAGAGCCACGACGTGAGGGGTGTGTGGAAGGGGCTGCAGACAATCACGGACTTCAGAGGGAGAACCAGCGGTGTAGAGAACTCCTCTACCTCCCTCCCAGGTGAGCTAAACACCTTCTTCGCTCAGTTTGACGTGAACGGCAGCCCGCCGAAGTCAGCGCTGCCTGAGAAGGCCAGCCTGCTGAACGGGCCCAGACCACATCCCGGGGCGCGTGCTCAGAGCATGCGCAGACCAGTTGGCAGGAGTCTTCGCAGACATCTTCAACCTGTCCCTGTCCCAGGCTGTTGTTCCCGAGGTCTTCAAGATGTCCATCATCGTGCCTGTCCCTAAACACCCCAAGGTAACCTGCCTGAATGACTGGAGACCCGTAGCCCTCACCTCGATTGTCAGTAAATGCTTCGAGAGGCTGGTCAAGGACTTCATTTGTTCCATGTTGCCTGCCACGCTGGACCCATGGCAATTTGCATACCGTCAAAACAGATCCACCGACGACGCCATTGCCATGGCACTTCACACTGCCCTCTCTCACCTGGAGGGGAAGAACTGTTGTGTGAGAATGCTGTTTGTGGACTTCAGCTCAGCGTTCAACACGATAGATCCTGCCAAGCTCGACACCAAGCTCAGGAGTCTAGGCTTGCACCCGACCATGTGCAGCTGGATACTGGACTTCCTGTCGGGCCGCCGCCAGGTGGTGAGGATGGGCAGCATCACATCAGAGCCGCTGACCCTCAACACTGGAGCCCCTCAGGGATGCGTGTTGAGCCCTCTCCTCTACTCCCTGTACACCCACGACTGCATGGCTATGCACAGCTCCAACGTCATCATCAAGTTTGCTGACGACACGGCAGTGTTGGGTCTGATCGCCGACGACGACGAGACAGCCTACAGGGAGGAGGTTGGATCACTGGCACAGTGGTGCCAAGAAAACAACCTCACCCTCAACGTCAAGAAGACCAAGGAGCTGATCGTGGACTACAGGAAGCGGAGAGGAGAGCACGCCCCCATCTCCATCGACGGTGCTGCAGTAGAGAGGGTCAGCAGATTCAAGTTCCTCGGCGTGCACATCTCCGAGGACCTCACCATGGACCACGCACACCACACACGTGGTGGAAAAAGTCCCAACAACGGCCTGTATTTCCTCAGGCGACTGAGGAAATTCAACATGTGCCCCCGCATCCTCAGAACATTCTACTCTTGTACCATCGAGAGTGTTCTTACAGGATGCATCACCGTCTGGTACGGGAACTGCACCGCACTGGAGCGTAAAACACTACAGAGGGTGGTGCGGACGGCCCAGTACATCGTTGGAGGTGAGCTTCCCTCCCTCCTGGATATATACACCAGGCGGTGCGCTGGCCAAGGCCAAAAGGATTATTAAAGACAATAACCACCCCAGCCACGAAACTGTACACACTTCTACCGTCAGGCAGCGATACCGCAGTATCAAGTGCCCACACGAGCAGACTCAGAGACAGCTTCCACAGCCAGGCCATCAGGCTGCTGAACAAGTTCGGCATCAATGTCTAAGTGCTAGTGCTAAGTGTTACTGCCAATGCTAGTCCTGGTGATAAGTGCTAGTGTTACTGCTGGAGTTACTGCTGGAGCTAGCGCTGGTAGCAGTGCTGGTGTTGGTGCTAGTGGCTGGTGTTACTGCTAGTGCTGGTCCTGGTGCTAGTGTTACTGCTGGTGCTGCGTGCTAGTACTGGTGTTAGTGCTGAGTCCTGGCGCTACGTTACTGCGTGTTAGTGCTAGTCCATGCGTGGCCAATTGCTGGTTGCTAGTTGTTGTGTTTGACCTGATCTGAGAAGGTATCCCGTGACCATTCTTGCATGAATGTCACGCATCATAACAATGTATATTTTTAGTACCATTGATTATATGTGTGATTGCTCACCCTGGATTACTCTTTTGCTGTATATTCCCATTTCTTTTTATATTTCATTTACTTATTCTACGCAGAATTTCTATTCATAGTTCTATTTCGATTTTGCACAGTTCTATTTCTATTTTTGTGCCTCTATTCTAATTTTGTATTCTTTTATAATTACTGTCGGTTGTCGGGCGTTTTGCACAAAAAGTTTTTCACTCCACTGCTTATACTCACGTGTAAATGTGAAGTGACCAATAAAATACTTGAAACTTGAAACTTGCTAGACTAGTACTGAGGCAATTTCAGGCAGCAATACAGTCTGCAAACTTTTTCCACTGGCATTAGTACCGGCTCGACTCAACTCGCTTTAGAGCGTGGAAACTACTTTTTTAGTCCCCGCTCTGTCAAGGTTCCAAGCGAGCCGAGGCGATATGCAAACTGGGGTTGTCAAAATAACGAGTTAATGTTGATTAAAACAATTGTTAAATGAATAACGGCTTAAAAAATGTACGCATATTATTTGCGGAGGTACATAGCCAATATAAATAGCCTATTTACGTTACGGTCCTCTTATTGGTAACGTAAAATAACTATTACTACATCTGTTGGATACATTGATCTTTAATCTTAATTGTCGGCGCTATAAGCCAACTTGCAGTGCAGTAGGTTGCTTTTGATAATAGTTTATAGTTTATTTTAGTTATGAATAAACAACCTCAAGCTAACGTCCCCAAAACATGGGTATTAAAGATTGCTCCAAATGCACGCACATGTATATATGTATATTAGAATTATATATTATGTCCCCCTCGTCTGAAATGCCATTCACTATACTTTACACATGATTAACTAGTTGAATGGTGGAGCATCATGTGATGCTATATGAGCGTTGAGGCTTGAATCTTTCGTCTGTTTTACCATCGTGATTCTTAATGAAAATGCTGCATATTCACCGTCGCTAACTTGAATTAATTTGTAAATTAGTTTGAGATGATTTCATGTCTCTTTTTGTCTCCCTCACTCGTGACAAACGAAGCCAGCTAGAATAAGCGGCGTCGCTGTGACGTCCTTGTTTTAGCAGCTGCCATACGATTCATTTGACAATGTTTGGAAGCACTGGGGATCGAAAGAATGGCCACAGTTTTGTTCTACATCTTGGAAGTGTCCGTTGATACTTAGAGTTTTTTGTGGTCTTCTTTTGGGGTCATTTAGGGAAAGTCCACTAACTTGTTGTGACCTTGACCCCGTTTGATTTATACATTTGCTTGTATGATGTCTGTTTGGTCCGTTTTGTTTGGGGTGAAGAAAGAAGGGATGACCTACAGAATGGCCACACCTTATGCCACCCTTCAATTGTTGTATTGTTTTGAAAAGTTTGTATGGGATGGTCTGAACTAAAATGACACATTATACCTCCCTAAGGGTTTTAAATGTGTGTCCCTTTATTTAAAAACAACTAGTTTGAGATTTATATCCCCTTGTCCTTTTGCACTACACAGGAGAGACCCCCCCTCCTGTTGTTAAAAAAGTAACTTTTACTTTAAGTACATTTTTTTACTAGTACATTTTTAGACTGGTAATTTTACTTGTACTTAAGTAAAATTTCATCAAAGTAATCATACTTAAGTAGAATATTTTAGTACTCTTTCCACCTCTGGTTCCATTTATGAGTGGTGGTGGTGGTGATGACATCAGCTGGAGTTGTCTTGTTAGAGGTTAGCTCCTCCCTCTCTCTCTCCCTCTCTCCCACGACAACAACCATCCATCCCACCATCCAACCAACTAACTAACCAACTAAATAAATTATGTTGAGGCCATGCAATGTTAATATATTTTTTAGTGGATGCCCCACTTAACTTTGTGAAAGATCCGCCCTCTGCCAAACCCCCCCCCACTCCAAAAAAAGCAATTAATATTTGCCTCTTTTTCCTCAAAGGCTGTACATTTGAAGCTCCAAGCTCGGTTATATGCCTGGTGATTTTAAAAAAACATTACATTAAAATGCAAGTATCTCAACAAGCTGTGCATGTTTATTCACTGTCTTGTTTAGTTTCTCTGTGGCAAATCAACACCAGGAATCAATCAAAACCACAAACTCATAAGTGATGAATGGTAAAGAGTGGGAAGAGGGCTGTGTGTGTGTCAGAGATACAAAGAACAACAAAACAAATGTGTGTTAATGATGTGACAAAATGCATATCATCCTACTGATTTATCTTAATATTGCTTAATAAGGTATTCTGTGACATTCTGTGAATGTCAGCATATAACAATGTATATTTTAGTACATTGATTTATATGTGTACTGCTCACCTGGATATTTTTTTGTATATTCCATTTCATTTTATATTTCATCTACTTATTTACACAGAATTTCTATTCATAGTTCTATTTCTATTTTGCACAGTTCTATTTCTATTTTTTAGTTCTATTCTATTTTGTATTCTTTATAATTACTGTCGGTTGTCGGGCTTTTGCACAAAAAGTTTTTCACTCACTGCTTATACTCACGTGTAAACTGTGAAGTGACAATAAAATACTTGAAACTTGAAACTTGCTAGACTAGTACTGAGGCAATTTCAGGCAGCATACAGTCTGCCACTTTTCCACTGCATAGTACCGGCTCGACTCAACTCGCTTTAGAGCGTGGAAACTACTTTTTTAGTCCCCGCTCTGTCAAGGTTCCAAGCGAGCCGAGGCGATATGCAAACTGGGGTTGTCAAAATAACGAGTTAATGTTGATTAAAACAATTGTTAAATGAATAACGGCTTAAAAAATGTACGCATATTATTTGCGGAGGTACATAGCCAATATAAATAGCCTATTTACGTTACGGTCCTCTTATTGGTAACGTAAAATAACTATTACTACATCTGTTGGATACATTGATCTTTAATCTTAATTGTCGGCGCTATAAGCCAACTTGCAGTGCAGTAGGTTGCTTTTGATAATAGTTTATAGTTTATTTTAGTTATGAATAAACAACCTCAAGCTAACGTCCCCAAAACATGGGTATTAAAGATTGCTCCAAATGCACGCACATGTATATATGTATATTAGAATTATATATTATGTCCCCCTCGTCTGAAATGCCATTCACTATACTTTACACATGATTAACTATTGAATGGGTGGAGCATCATGTGATGCTATATGAGGTTGAGGCTTGAATCTTTCGTCTGTTTTACCATCGTGATTCTTAATGAAAATGCTGCATATTCACCTCGTAACTTGAATTAACTTTGTAAATAGTTGAGATGATTTCATGTCTCTTTTTGTCTCCTCACTGTGACAAACAGCCAGCTAAATAGCGGCGTCGCTGTGACGTCCTTTTTTAGCAGCTGCCATACGATTCATTTGACATGTTTGGAAGCACTGATCAAAGAATGGCACAGTTTTGTCTTACATCTTGAATGTCCTTGATACTTAGATTTTTGTCTTCTTTGGGTCATTTAGGGAAAGTCACAACAGTTGTGACCTTGACCCGTTTTGATTTATACATTTGCTGTATGACTGTTGTTGGTGTTTGTTGGTGAAGAAAAGAAGGATGACCTACAGAATCCACACCTTATGCCACCTTCAATGGTTGTATTGTTTGAAAATGTTTTATGGGATGGTCTGAACTAAAATGACACATTATACCTCCCTAAGGGTTTTAAATGTGTGTCCCTTTATTTAAAAACAACTAGTTTGAGATTTATATCCCCTTGTCCTTTTGCACTACACAGGAGAGACCCCCCCTCCTGTTGTTAAAAAAGTAACTTTTACTTTAAGTACATTTTTTTACTAGTACATTTTTAGACTGGTAATTTTACTTGTACTTAAGTAAAATTTCATCAAAGTAATCATACTTAAGTAGAATATTTTAGTACTCTTTCCACCTCTGGTTCCATTTATGAGTGGTGGTGGTGGTGATGACATCAGCTGGAGTTGTCTTGTTAGAGGTTAGCTCCTCCCTCTCTCTCTCCCTCTCTCCCACGACAACAACCATCCATCCCACCATCCAACCAACTAACTAACCAACTAAATAAATTATGTTGAGGCCATGCAATGTTAATATATTTTTTAGTGGATGCCCCACTTAACTTTGTGAAAGATCCGCCCTCTGCCAAACCCCCCCCCACTCCAAAAAAAGCAATTAATATTTGCCTCTTTTTCCTCAAAGGCTGTACATTTGAAGCTCCAAGCTCGGTTATATGCCTGGTGATTTTAAAAAAACATTACATTAAAATGCAAGTATCTCAACAAGCTGTGCATGTTTATTCACTGTCTTGTTTAGTTTCTCTGTGGCAAATCAACACCAGGAATCAATCAAAACCACAAACTCATAAGTGATGAATGGTAAAGAGTGGGAAGAGGGCTGTGTGTGTGTCAGAGATACAAAGAACAACAAAACAAATGTGTGTTAATGATGTGACAAAATGCATATCATCCTACTGATTTATCTTAATATTGCTTAATAAATGGTAATTTAATGCTAAATCAAATGACACAATTTGATCAAAACACATGCATGTGTTTCTGTGCATGAACATGATGTCTACCTCACTTCCATGTCTGTCCTAAGGTGCATTCATGCTGTGTATCGTATAGTATAGCAGTGCTTTGTGTGTGTGATGTTTAGGAGTATGGTGTTAAGAAAGCAATCCAACCACACAGTTGGTATTTACCATGGTATTTCCACAGGGCTGAAGGTCTGGGGTCACAGATAATGACTGAAATGGCAGCCTCCCTCCTCCATTCCCCTGTGGCTGCCTGTGAGTCGACACCAGGCTAAACCCTGGAGAGACTCGCAATGCTCCAGTTGACCTAACACAAATGGTACCAGAAGTGTATCATGCAGAGGTGTGAGAGTGTGTGTGTCTGCTTATGTATGTCAGGGATAAAAAGAAGAAAGAAAGAGTGAAGTTATTGATTGGCTGCTCACAGTGCCAGCTCTGTCCTTGTAGGTGATGTGAAAGGTTCCCATGTATGTGTGCATGTTTCATTTAATTTCACTCAAAGTATTGTGAGGTCAGCTACAGTATATATGTCATTGTAGTTAAGATTTGTAAACTTGTAGGTTGGTAGTCATAGTTGCAGAGAAGATTTGCAAATCTGTAAATCCAATTATTTGATCACATTTGTAAATTATTTTAATAAATACATTAACAACTGCAAACTTGAATGACACTTTATCAATAAACAAAGCTGTTTAAATAGAAGTGCTGGTCACAATACCTTTCACACTACACCTTTCACCTGGGCCTTTCTCTGTGACCCTTAAAACATGTGGGAAAATCAAGATAACATGGTAAAGTGTGAACTTGACATGAATGTATCTGTTAGGGGTGTAACGATTCTCCAAGTCCTTGATTTGACTTGATTTTGAGGTAATGATTCGATTCGATTTTCGATGTATATACACTTTTTTACAATGCTGATGGCTAGGCCTAACCTTAACGTGCCAGATGGTTTATGACACAGAACCATCTGGGAAGTCGTCTTTGGAAACTGTTTGTAAAAGGGATAGAACAGTTTTCAGTGCCGTTGTTTGCTCTTCTTTCAATGAAGAAATACCCAGTTCAGATGTAACGGATTCTATATCAGCATTTACACTAAACTCAATAGGAGCCGTCATTGTTGTTTCCAAATGAACAGTTGCTTCTTGATGTTGTCTTGCTGTGGCTTTTTATCAAACAGAGCATGACTCCTTGTTTGCCCACATGATTACAATCTGGAGCAAAACCCTATGGCTTGCTTGGGTTTTAATTCAGTCAGCACTGAAATCACAGCTGTGGCAGCAGAGTCCAGGAGTCGTTTGTTTACCAGCTACGGTCTAGTGAACACTAGGTTGTAATTCCTTTAGTCATATTTTAATCAGGCTCTATATTTCATGGGCATAATTTTGAACAACCGATTTTAGAAATTATAAACAAATGTGACAAATCATACCTTGTGGTGTTTGAAAAGTATCATTTTAGTCCATAGTCACCCAGAGAATTGGGGGGAATTATCCAGATCTATCAAGTGCCTAAGTCATGCCTCTTCCAGTGTCCCCTATGCAACCATATATAAAACCTATATAAAAATATAGGTATATTATTTTTTAGCCGATGTTAATGTGATGCCTTTGTGTTTCGTACCGGGATGTAACAGATCTTGTTGGCTCTTTCGCTTCCCGGATGATAAAAGGACCAGTAGTCGCAGGATAAAACACCTCAGGTAAGATACATGTTGGCATTGGTGGCATATATTGTGCCAGACTAGATGTAGTGCATTAAATGTTAAACACAAAACTACATGTTACTTTACTGTTTTACGCCATAGGATTAACTTGAATCATATATGTAATTCATGGCAGGATCAAAGAAATATTTCTCTCTCTTCATTGACTACCATACATATATTTTCCAAAGTCCCATAAGGGATACTGGGAGAGCCGTGACTTAGGCTCTCTATATGCCAGCCAGGGCATCAGATAGTGCAGTCCTTGCAGAGTCTGAATAGAGATGTTGCCACTAAAGTGGAGCACAGTGTCCTCACACAACACGACCAGGGCCAAGCAATTAACAACACACACACACGCACACGCACACACACACACACACACACACACACACACACACACACACACACACACACACACACACACACACACACACACACACAACCATCAACCATGGCAAAGGAACAGAAAACAGCTGGCGTAGCAGACTTTCAACAACAACAAAAAATGATACCTATTCATCGCCAAATAGCACAATGCTCAGGCTTGCCTAACCATGTATTATCGTCCTACCTACCCATCCATTTATACAGTGATGTTTCTTTCATAATGTATGATGCTACATTCTAGTTTTCTATATTCTAGAAAATGTATGTATTGTATTATTTTCCATTTCATTAATGTGTAAAGTCCAAAGCAACACACCTTGTTGCTTGTATTTACATTTTCACATCTAAAATTACCTGAGACAGACAGCAGCTGACCTTTCCAATCATTCATAGAAGTCTCAACCAACTCTGAACCAACCAAAAAATAAATAAATAAAATAAATAACTGGGCACGTCAATATGTGACGAGACCAATCAGTGGGCAGCTTCACAATCTTGAGCTCTCTCTGATTCAATTAACCCAGGTCATGATGGGGAAGGCCAGCCAGCCAGCCAACCAGTCAGCTGACTAGCCAGCCAAACAGGCAAGCAGGCAGGTGGGCACTTTGATTAATGTGTCAAGGGCCAAGGAAATAGGTCACCACGAATCAGAGTGCTTAGGGACATGGGAGGGTGTGGAGGGAGAAAGAGAGACAGGGATCGTGGTGGGGAAGGGGGGGGGGTGAACATGAAATAAATACATTTAATGAATAAGATGGTAGAGGAGGGGAGGTGGGGGGGAGGAGACAGAGGCCAGGGGAGCAGAGAGGAAGCAAGTGAGGATAGATAGAGGTGGGCCGAGGAAGGTACTTGACTAATCTGGGATCCAACAGTCTTTGTATGTTATATCAGAACTTCTGGGGGGAGATGGACAGTTCTGAGGTGGAAACCAGAAAAGTTACGCCTTGTTTTTCCCGTTTTGTTATGGAGATATTTTACTGAAGAAAACATTCATCCGAGTCGATTACTTTTTCAGAAAGGGTCCGATTTTACTATAGCCCTCAAGTGCCTGAAACTTTTAGTCCCAGGAACTACTTTCCAAGGAACTAAAAGGTTTTCCTTTCAGCACCGTTATAAGTTTCCCACTTGACGCGTCAAAAACCTGCGAAGATTAGGCAAGTCCACTGACTTATAAAAAAAGCAGTCTGTTTTTACATGCAAGGTCTCCAAAACATGAATACATTAAAGACTCTAAATGCACACCCACTTAAATAACCCCTCATCCGCAAAATTGCCGCATCGACTAAATTATTTTACACTTTTGATTAAAATGGAAACTAATGGACCTTTCCACCCTGTCACGCGGAGAATAATAACCAATAAGATTGTCTGATTTCTTAAGACCACGCCCCTTGCAATAGAGCCGCCATGATGTCCCACAAACAGCTTGGATTAGACTACAGCTACATTTAGTTAGAACAACATGGTTCTTAGATGCGCTTGGGGAACGTGCAATAATGACCACAGATATCCAGAGAGATTACAGGGAGCGCGTTTCATCCAGATTTGGAGTATCCATGCAGTCTGCAGGACTTGTTTTTAATACATGGATAGAGCTTATGTATTTTAAATTTGGACAACTACATATGGCCTCATAGAGACATTATTATTAAAAACATGCCTGAAAACTTTACTTTAGTCATTATTGATGGTACTGAATGTAAGACCCAGGTGCCATCTGCACTGGCTTTACAGAGTCAGCTTTATAGTGACTAGAAGTCAAGCACAACCCTCAAAGCATTGACTGGATGTGATCCAAGTGGTTCTGTCATTTTTGTGTCTGAGTTATTTACAGGTGCTGTATCTGATAAGGCAATTACTGAACGCAGTGGTTTTTATGATGTACTTAAAACACTGAAAGTTCACAAGTGCAACAATCAAACGGTTGATAGCGACTCCACACGCCGACACAAAAAGCTACAAAGCTCGCTAATTAGTTAAAATTCAAAGGTTTATTTGTCACCTATTTCAGTGTACAGGTACATTGAGCAGTGAAATGTTTTTTTCGCTAGGACCAGATTGCTACCGCGCCATCGTGTGATTAGCATAGCTAGGTGATTAGCATAGCTCGGTGATTAGCCCATTTAGCAAGGTAAGAACAGCAAAGGTGAAATGTGAGAACACACTGGCTGTAACAGGTTTGTTTAGGACCCAAATGCAGCACAGCACAGGAGACATTTGCAAATTACGTTTACTTAAAGTTCAGGTATGGTACAGGGTAGTATGACACAACAGGGGATTAGGGAATCCAAAGGTAGGGGGTACGGGGTCCACCAGTCTTGAAACAGGTGGCGTTGAAGCGGGGACACAGTTGACGTTGGAGTGGGGACACAGGTGACACTGGAGCGGGGACACAGGTGACGTTAGAGTGGGGACACAGGTGACGCTGGAGCGGGGACACAGGTGACGTTAGAGTGGGGACACAGGTGACGTTAGAGTGGGGAGTGGGAGTGGGGGGTGGGGGGGGGGGGGGGGTGGGGGGGTGGGGGGGGGGGGGGGGTGGGGGGGGGGGGGGGGGTGGGGGGGGGGGCGGTGCTGGTGGGGGAAGTGGCGGTGGGGGGTGTGGTGGGGGTTGGATGGTGTGGCTGCGCAGGAGGTGGTGGTGGGAAGTGTTATCCACCAGGTGACGCTGGAGTGGGGACACAGGGTGACACTGGAGCGGGGACACAGGTGACGTTGTGGCTTCAGAAAGTGGATTAAGTTGTCGAACGTGGTAAGGTACGGGGTCCACCAGTCTTGAAACAGGTGGCGTTGAAGCGGGGACACAGTTGACGTTGGAGTGGGGACACAGGTGACACTGGAGCGGGGACACAGGTGACGTTAGAGTGGGGACACAGGTGACTGGAGCGGGGACACAGGTGACGTTAGAGTGGGGACACAGGTGACGTTAGAGTGGGGACACAGGTGACGTTAGAGTGGGGCCACAGGTGACGCTGGAGCGGGGACACAGGTGAGTGTGGCTGGGGGGAAGAACACACACTCATACACGATCCCTTGTATGGGGGCAGCGGTACCGGCAGGGAAGAGGCAGAATACATCGTCGTGGTGGTGGTAGCAGGTCCAGAGCCGGGTGGGTAATCAGCTGGGCAGAGGTACCGGAAAGTATCAGCCAGATGGATGGTCGGAGATGGTGGTAGCAGGTCCAGAGCCGGGTGGGTAATCAGCTGGGCAGAGGTACTGTGAATTAGCAGGCAGACGGATGGTCAGGGACGGGTGGATGCTCATGGCAGCCGGGAAGGGAGGTCAAAGCGGAGAGACGCCAAATAGCAACAGGTTCGGGTGGACAGGAATCGAGGTCGGGGACAGAAGGCTTTGGCGTACTCTGGGAGTCAGACGAGGCAGGTAGGTCGGGGACAGGCAGGGTAGACAACAGGGAATCGATCTGGGAATTGCTGGAAAGACTTGCGAACATATGCAAAGTTACAATCTGGCCGGGGAATTGATACACGGACAGGTGGAGGTGATTTGGCTGATTAGAAGTTCATTGAATGATTGACGGTGAGAGTGGAAACATACAGAGTAAAGCTGATCTTGACACTGGCCTTGAATGCTCACTTCATCCTTTACCTGTCACTCTGACTTAAATTTAATTTCTCATTTCTCATTTCTCTCTCTCTCTCTAGGTTGCAACAACATAAACAACATTAACATTAGAATGGTTTGTTGGCTGTTTTGTATGTGTGTGTGCCAATAAGTGCTTATGCAAACTATGCAGACACACACACACACAAAATCAAAACACCAGCCCAGCGGTTTCCCTGAACCGCTAGCCAACGATAACTGCAGTCTCGTGTATGAGTTAAGCCCAGTAAAGTGTCCATTCAAAAACAAAATACTGTATAATAATGTGAAACCCCTCAGCACGGCTGCCATCATGTGAGGGAAATGTAGAGGGTTTCTTACCACTTGGCTGCTGGTGGGGGAATGAGCGCTCCATTCCTCCATGGTGCTTCTCTGGAGGTACAGAACATCTACTGCTGCTTGCACAGGGGAAGCCACCAGCACCAACACCAAGCACCCATGTGTCACTTGAGTATATATTATAAATGTGTGTGACTCACTAATCAAGTATGTGTGTGTGTGTGTGTGTGTGTGTGTGTGTGTGTGTGTGGAATCCCTTGTATATGTGATCCTCTGACCGCATATTGTTATTATAATTGTTCTGTTACCGTAATGCAGTTCCCTATGTGTTACGTCAATTCATGTAACCTGCCACTAGGGGGTAGTGGTCCCTTTAAGAAGTTCAGGAAGTCACGTAAAGTCATTAAGGACGCACATGGCAAAGAGTTCCGCTATGTCCGACTGTTTGTTTACATCTGCAATGTCGCTCACATCCCATGCCATACGTAGCATCGTCGGTATGTAATGTGATATTATAACCTTACCGTATGATTGCATATGATTGTATGTATTGTGTGATTGTATGATTGTTATTCATTATTTGACGTTTTAAGATTTGTTTTGTGCAGATTGACGTCAAATGGCGACAAAGGTTTAGAAGTATAATATATGATACATCGTTTAGAAATACATAATACATGTTTAGACACAAGTGTGTTGGGCACTTTAAGTAACATTCCTCTACGAGCATATCCGTGCTGTGACCTCTAACGATATCTCCACTCTATAGGCCTGCTCTGCGTGCCCCGCTCACCTGTCTTCGCAACCAGTGATTCATTATGATATCCTCGATCTGTGTGATATATATGTGTTGTGCTCATAAGTGTGATGTCAATATCAGACCATCCAGTTTCACTTACCAGATTATCTACTTCACTTATATGACCTCTCAAAAGTATCTAGTTCTGACTGTTATCTTGCCGCATTGCTCCATATATAAAACTCAGGGTGTATGTTTATAAGTGATCTGCTATGTGTGTCTTCTACAGATAGTATATCAGTACGATTTGTCAGTAAAACACTAGAGACACGAACTACAAGACGCAGAAAAGGTTTAGAAGAATACTTAGTAGCGACTGGAGGCAGAAACACAGAACGAGAGAAAGAATATGTACAACTGGAGAAACACCAGAGAGCTGGAAAAAGCTGGAGAGGGGAGAAAGGTAGGGGGGGGTGTGGGGGGAGTGGATGGATGCATATGTCCTTGTAGGGGGTTTCAGATGTTTTATGGAACACCTGCATTATTTAGCTCTTTGCTGAGGGCCAATGCAAGCCATTTTAATGTCATGCTATTTTGTGTGTCGTTTCTCCCTGTAGGCCAGTGCATGTACTGCAGCACAAAATGCTATCTAGAAGAATGTCATGTTCAGGCCGTACAGTGACTTTAAACCTGATTCATGGCCTATAAGCTGTGATGTGATGTGATGTGATGTACTTGACAGACAGGGCAACACAGGTCTGCATATGATGGAGCATAGGTAAAAGTAGCAGCTCACAATTGCCCACACAGACTCACACCCAAACATATAAAACACATGGCTATGCAAAGTTATTGTTGTGACCTTGCCAGAGGAACATCTAGCTTTTCAGTTTTTCATAATCTTGCATCATCTACAAGATCATTCAGTTCTTCTTTTTGCTGTTCCCTTCACCATAAGTTTGGGGTTTTTTTCCCATAAGCTGTGTCACATAATGGCTAGAAGACATATCATCATTGTGTGTTTGTTGTAAAAATGTACAATGCATATCAATTCTAGATATCGTTTCAATCAATAAAATGCAGTGTCCTGAGAGATCTCGGGATATGGAGATAAACGAGCGGCACATATATCCTGCAGAACAAGGAAGACACCATAACACAATTTCCCCTGGGACTCATCTTCCTAATTCAGAATTCCTTAAAATCTGCAGTGCTTTCAGACTCTCCTTCCTCCTCCCTTGGTGGTCCAACACTGCTGACAACATTTTTGTATACAAACTTTCATTCAATTATATAATTATATATTCAATTATAGACTGCAAAGTGTATTCCATCCCTGAAGGTAATTATCCCCAAACTGCGTTACATCTATACACAACCCAAGCTGAAGTCAGCAAGCAAGTAGAGATACAGACCACAAAGGGTGTTAACTTCAGGAGGAGGTAAAGGCAGTGTAGTTTGTCAGCTCATGTACATCAGCTGTTGGCGTCCTTTGCTTCTGCCAAAATGTATGCATGTTCATATCTACTATACCATTCTATCTACCATTCCTGGTAGCCTATCATGTGGACACACAATAGTATTATACATATTGTATAGTCAATACATTTTATCTATCTTCCTGGTTACTATTTGAAACACAATAAATATTATATATTAATATTAGGGCTGTCAAACGATTACAATTATTAATCGCGATTAATCGCATGATTTTTGTGTAGTTAATCGCGATTAATCGATTAATCCCAAGTTTTTTATTGGCTCAAACTTGAATGATTTTTCCAAGTGAAAAGCAGTGTATTGTGGGAAAATATAAGCAGCATCCAAATGTATTTTTTATTACAATAAAAAAATCCAATATAAAACCAAAAATATTTGTAGCCACTGCCAGGGCAATAACATTTTCATAGTTTTATCTAGTTAATTCCGGGGTGCTCCGAATTAACGGATCCCCCCCCATCAGAACCACAAATTAACGGACCCCCCCCCCCATCAGAACCGCAAATTAACGGACCCACCCCCCCATCAGAACCGCAAATTAACGGACCCAGGTGACACTGGAGCGGGGACACAGGTGACGTTAGAGTGGGGACACAGGTGACACTGGAGCGGGGACACAGGTGACGTTAGAGTGGGGACACAGGTGACGTTAGAGTGGGGACACAGGTGACGTTAGAGTGGGGACACAGGTGACGTTAGAGTGGGGACACAGGTGACGCTGGAGCGGGGACACAGGTGAGTGTGGCTGGGGGGCAGAACACACACTCACACACGATCCCTCGTATGGGGGCAGTGGTACCAGCAGGGAAGAGGCGGCAGACGGCGTCATGGTGGTAGCAGGTCCAGAGCCGGGTGGGTAATCAGCTGGGCAGAGGTACTGTGAATTAGCAGGCAGACGGATGGTCAGGGACGGGTGGATGCTCATGGCAGCCGGGAAGGGAGGTCAAAGCGGAGAGACGCCAAATAGCAACAGGTTCGGGTGGACAGGAATCGAGGTCGGGGACAGAAGGCTTTGGCGTACTCTGGGAGTCAGACGAGGCAGGTAGGTCGGGGACAGGCAGGGTAGACAACAGGGAATCGATCTGGGAATTGCTGGAAAGACTTGCGAACATATGCAAAGTTACAATCTGGCCGGGGAATTGATACACGGACAGGTGGAGGTGATTTGGCTGATTAGAAGTTCATTGAATGATTGACGGTGAGAGTGGAAACATACAGAGTAAAGCTGATCTTGACACTGGCCTTGAATGCTCACTTCATCCTTTACCTGTCACTCTGACTTAAATTTAATTTCTCATTTCTCATTTCTCTCTCTCTCTCTAGGTTGCAACAACATAAACAACATTAACATTAGAATGGTTTGTTGGCTGTTTTGTATGTGTGTGTGCCAATAAGTGCTTATGCAAACTATGCAGACACACACACACACAAAATCAAAACACCAGCCCAGCGGTTTCCCTGAACCGCTAGCCAACGATAACTGCAGTCTCGTGTATGAGTTAAGCCCAGTAAAGTGTCCATTCAAAAACAAAATACTGTATAATAATGTGAAACCCCTCAGCACGGCTGCCATCATGTGAGGGAAATGTAGAGGGTTTCTTACCACTTGGCTGCTGGTGGGGGAATGAGCGCTCCATTCCTCCATGGTGCTTCTCTGGAGGTACAGAACATCTACTGCTGCTTGCACAGGGGAAGCCACCAGCACCAACACCAAGCACCCATGTGTGAGTATATAATAAATGTGGTGATTATAGTATGTGTGTGTGTGTGTGTGTGTGTGTGTGTGTGTGTGTGTGTGTGTGTGTGTGTGTGTGTGTGTGTGTGTGTGTACACACACACACACACACACACACACACACACACACACACACACACAACCATCAACCATGGCAAAGGAACAGAAAACAGCTGGCGTAGCAGACTTTCAACAACAACAAAAAATGATACCTATTCATCGCCAAATAGCACAATGCTCAGGCTTGCCTAACCATGTATTATCGTCCTACCTACCCATCCATTTATACAGTGATGTTTCTTTCATAATGTATGATGCTACATTCTAGTTTTCTATATTCTAGAAAATGTATGTATTGTATTATTTTCCATTTCATTAATGTGTAAAGTCCAAAGCAACACACCTTGTTGCTTTGTATTTACATTTTCACATCTAAAATTACCTGAGACAGACAGCAGCTGACCTTTCCAATCATTCATAGAAGTCTCAACCAACTCTGAACCAACCAAAAAATAAATAAATAAAATAAATAACTGGGCACGTCAATATGTGACGAGACCAATCAGTGGGCAGCTTCACAATCTTGAGCTCTCTCTGATTCAATTACCCAGGTCATGATGGGGAAGGCCAGCCAGCCAGCCAACCAGTCAGCTGACTAGCCAGCCAAACAGGCAAGCAGGCAGGTGGGCACTTTGATTAATGTGTCAAGGGCCAAGGAAATAGGTCACCACGAATCAGAGTGCTTAGGGACATGGGAGGGTGTGGAGGGAGAAAGAGAGACAGGGATCGTGGTGGGAAGGGGGGGGGGTGAACATGAAAATAAATACATTTAATGAATAAGATGGTAGAGGAGGGGAGGTGGGGGGGAGGAGACAGAGGCCAGGGGAGCAGAGAGGAAGCAAGTGAGGATAGATAGAGGTGGGCCGAGGAAGGTAAGATGGAGGAGGAAGAAGAGGGGGGGAGGGGAGGGAGAGAGTGAGATCAAGGTAAGAACAGCAAAGGTGAAATGTGAGAACACACTGGCTGTAACAGGTTTGTTTAGGACCCAAATGCAGCACAGCACAGGAGACATTTGCAAATTACGTTTACTTAAAGTTCAGGTATGGTACAGGGTAGTATGACACAACAGGGGATTAGGGAATCCAAAGGTAGGGGGTACGGGGTCCACCAGTCTTGAAACAGGTGGCGTTGAAGCGGGGACACAGTTGACGTTGGAGTGGGGACACAGGTGACACTGGAGCGGGGACACAGGTGACGTTAGAGTGGGGACACAGGTGACGCTGGAGCGGGGACACAGGTGACGTTAGAGTGGGGACACAGGTGACGTTACAGTGGGGACACAGGTGACACTGGAGCGGGGACACAGGTGACGTTTAGAGTGGCGGACACAGGTGACGTTAGAGTGGGGACACAGGTGACGTTAGAGTGGGGACACAGGTGACGTTAGAGTGGGGACACAGGTGACGCTGGAGCGGGGACACAGGTGACGTTAGAGTGGGGACACAGGTGACGTTAGAGTGGGGACACAGGTGACGTTAGAGTGGGGACACAGGTGACGTTAGAGTGGGGACACAGGTGACGTTAGAGTGGGGCCACAGGTGACGCTGGAGCGGGGACACAGGTGAGTGTGGCTGGGGGGGCAGAACACAACACTCACACACGATCCCTCGTATGGGGGCAGTGGTACCAGCAGGGAAGAGGCGGCAGACGGCGTCATGGTGGTAGCAGGTCCAGAGCCGGGTGGGTAATCAGCTGGGCAGAGGTACTGTGAATTAGCAGGCAGACGGATGGTCAGGGACGGGTGGATGCTCATGGCAGCCGGGAAGGGAGGTCAAAGCGGAGAGACGCCAAATAGCAACAGGTTCGGGTGGACAGGAATCGAGGTCGGGGACAGAAGGCTTTGGCGTACTCTGGGAGTCAGACGAGGCAGGTAGGTCGGGGACAGGCAGGGTAGACAACAGGGAATCGATCTGGGAATTGCTGGAAAGACTTGCGAACATATGCAAAGTTACAATCTGGCCGGGGAATTGATACACGGACAGGTGGAGGTGATTTGGCTGATTAGAAGTTCATTGAATGATTGACGGTGAGAGTGGAAACATACAGAGTAAAGCTGATCTTGACACTGGCCTTGAATGCTCACTTCATCCTTTACCTGTCACTCTGACTTAAATTTAATTTCTCATTTCTCATTTCTCTCTCTCTCTCTAGGTTGCAACAACATAAACAACATTAACATTAGAATGGTTTGTTGGCTGTTTTGTATGTGTGTGTGCCAATAAGTGCTTATGCAAACTATGCAGACACACACACACACAAAATCAAAACACCAGCCCAGCGGTTTCCCTGAACCGCTAGCCAACGATAACTGCAGTCTCGTGTATGAGTTAAGCCCAGTAAAGTGTCCATTCAAAACAAAATACTGTATAATAATGTGAAACCCCTCAGCACGGCTGCCATCATGTGAGGGAAATGTAGAGGGTTTTCTTACCACTTGGCTGCTGGTGGGGGAATGAGCGCTCCATTCCTCCATGGTGCTTCTCTGGAGGTACAGAACATCTACTGCTGCTTGCACAGGGGAAGCCACCAGCACCAACACCAAGCACCCATGTGTCACTTGAGTATATATTATAAATGTGTGTGACTCACTAATCAAGTATGTGTGTGTGTGTGTGTGTGTGTGTGTGTGTGTGTGTGTGTGTGTGTGTGTGTGTGTGTGTGTGTGTGTGTGTGTGTGTGTGTGTGTGTGTGTGTGTGTGTGTGTGTGTGTGTGTGTGTGTGTGTGTGTATATGCATGTGCATGTATGTGCACATGCATCTTTAGTCTCTTTAGCCTGGTGTGATCACAGCTGCGCAAGCAGAATTCCCTCAGATCACCTCTTGACCTCTAACATTTCCACTTATTGGCTGTTGCCCGCTACTTTTTCCACCAGATCTAAATCATCCTTGTTAATGGTGCTCATATGTGCATACAGGTTTTCACATTACATACATTCCAAGCCAGAAGTAACTTTTGCCCATAAGCACAATAATGGGTGATGAGTGGTTGCCAAGTGGCTTAGTAATATGTAAACACAGAACTTACAAGACGAGAAAGAATATGTACAACTGGAGAAACACCAGAGAGCTGGAAAAAGCTGGAGAGGGGAGAAAGGTAGGGGGGGGTGTGGGGGGAGTGGATGGATGCATATGTCCTTGTAGGGGGTTTCAGATGTTTTATGGAACACCTGCATTATTTAGCTCTTTGCTGAGGGCCAATGCAAGCCATTTTAATGTCATGCTATTTTGTGTGTCGTTTCTCCCTGTAGGCCAGTGCATGTACTGCAGCACAAAATGCTATCTAGAAGAATGTCATGTTCAGGCCGTACAGTGACTTTAAACCTGATTCATGGCCTATAAGCTGTGATGTGATGTGATGTGATGTACTTGACAGACAGGGCAACACAGGTCTGCATATGATGGAGCATAGGTAAAAGTAGCAGCTCACAATTGCCCACACAGACTCACACCCAAACATATAAAACACATGGCTATGCAAAGTTATTGTTGTGACCTTGCCAGAGGAACATCTAGCTTTTCAGTTTTTCATAATCTTGCATCATCTACAAGATCATTCAGTTCTTCTTTTTGCTGTTCCCTTCACCATAAGTTTGGGGTTTTTTTCCCATAAGCTGTGTCACATAATGGCTAGAAGACATATCATCATTGTGTGTTTGTTGTAAAAATGTACAATGCATATCAATTCTAGATATCGTTTCAATCAATAAAATGCAGTGTCCTGAGAGATCTCGGGATATGGAGATAAACGAGCGGCACATATATCCTGCAGAACAAGGAAGACACCATAACACAATTTCCCCTGGGACTCATCTTCCTAATTCAGAATTCCTTAAAATCTGCAGTGCTTTCAGACTCTCCTTCCTCCTCCCTTGGTGGTCCAACACTGCTGACAACATTTTTGTATACAAACTTTCATTCAATTATATAATTATATATTCAATTATAGACTGCAAAGTGTATTCCATCCCTGAAGGTAATTATCCCCAAACTGCGTTACATCTATACACAACCCAAGCTGAAGTCAGCAAGCAAGTAGAGATACAGACCACAAAGGGTGTTAACTTCAGGAGGAGGTAAAGGCAGTGTAGTTTGTCAGCTCATGTACATCAGCTGTTGGCGTCCTTTGCTTCTGCCAAAATGTATGCATGTTCATATCTACTATACCATTCTATCTACCATTCCTGGTAGCCTATCATGTGGACACACAATAGTATTATACATATTGTAAAATAATTAGGGCTGTCAAACGATTAAAATTATTAATCGCGATTAATCGCATGATTTTGTGTAGTTAATCGCGATTAATCTCGATTAATCCCAAGTTTTTTATTGGCTCAAACTTGAATGATTTTTCCAAGTGAAAAGCAGTGTATTGTGTGGAAAATATAAGCAGCATCCAAATGTATTTTTTATTATAATAACAAAATCCAATATAAAACCAAAAATATTTGTAGCCACTGCCAGGGCAATAACATTTTCATAGTTTTATCTAGTTAATTCCGGGGGTGCTCCGAATTAACGGATCCCCCCCCCCCCCCCCCATCAGAACCGCAAATTAACGGACCCCCCCCCCCCCCCCCCCATCAGAACCGCGAATTAACGGACCCACCCCCCCTCCATCAGAACCGCAAATTAACGGACCCCCCCTCCCAGAGACGCTGACTCGGAGCCCGTCGCGCGCCTCACGGTAGCGTCATTACGCATCCTTGGCGCAACATCTGTGATGTCCACCAATGTCCTAAACAACAACACGTCCTTGCTTGAAGTACTTCGGTGATAAACGAATCAAAAGGTCAAACTACGTAATTGCGTTAATGGCGTCAAAAAAATGTGTGCCGTTAACGCGTTAATAACGCGTTAACTTTGACAGCCCTAAAAATAATATAATACTGTGGAGTTCTAGCAGGTTCTGGGTCTGCCCTGGGGTCTCCTCCCAGTCAGATGTGCCCGGAAAACCTATAAGGGGAGGCGCCCGGGAGGCATCCCCAACAGATGCCCAAAAAACCTCAGCTGACTCCTTTTGACACAGAGCAGCGGCTCTACTCCTCATGCTCATGCTCCCTCGTGATGCCTGAGCTCCTCACCCTATCTCTGAGGCTGAGCCCAGCTACCCTGTGGAGGAAATTCATTTTGGCTGCTTGTATCTTTCTTTTGGTCACTACCCAAAGCTTGTGACCTGAGGTGATGTTTGGAACGGAGATGGACCAGTAAATCAAGAGTTCCGGCTTCAGGCTAAGCTCCCTCTTCACCACAACGGACCAGTACAGCGCCCGCAATACTGCAGACTTGGAGGTGCTGACTCCCATCCGGACCACTTCACACTCAGCTGCAAACCGCCCCAGTGTATGCTGGAGGTCATGGTATGATGTAGCCAACAGAACCACATCGTCTGCAAAGAGCAGGGATGCAATTCTGAGGTCCCCAAACCGGACACTCTCCTCACCTCAGCTGCGCCTTGAGATTCTGTCCATGAAAATCACAAACAGAATCGGTGACAAGGGACAACCTTGGCGGGGTCCAACACCTACTGAGAACGTCCTTGACTTTGTGCTGAGAATACAGACACAGCTGTAACTTTGGCTGTACAAGGACAGAATGGCTTGTACCAAAGACGCCGGTACTCCATACTCCCGCAGTGCCCAATATCCTCAGTCTGGGTCAGCAGTTCTACTACCTGACTGAACACAGTCTGAGCTAAGCCCTGCATTCCCTTCCCGAGTTGCCAAAGGGTTTGCCAGATCTTCTTTGAGGCCAACCAAAAGTCCTTCTCCATAGCATCTCCGAACTCTTCCCAGACCCGGGTTTTTGCTTCGGCGACCGCTGAAGCCGCGGCCCTTCTGGACTCCCGGTATACATCTGCTGTTTCAGGAGACCCCTGGGGCAACCAATCCCGAAAGGCCTCCTTCTTCTCCTTCTTACAGCTTCCCACTGGTGTCGTGGCCACGACAGGCACCGACAGCCTTCTGACCACACCTCCTAGCAGCCACCTCTACAATGGAGGCTGTGAACATGGCCCACTCGCATTCCATGTCCCCAATCAATCAATGTAATTTAATTTGGCTAATGTTACTGGAATAAGCACTCCGCCCCCAAACTAGCTCACAAGCTACAGCTAGAAAGACCCTTGCAGCGGTTTGAGTAAAATGCTAACCTAAAAACATGATTGACAACAACCATTTATCTACACATATATAGATTTATAGACACATAATTTTGTATGCATCGTACGTACACACACACACACACACACACACACACACACACACACACTAAGGACTTTCCATCTTCTGTAGCCAGAGCACAGTCAACTGCAAGCTGAATTGTCAAAGCAACAAACGATGAGACAAAAAACGGAGAGCTACCTCCTCCACAATAACTTATACACCTTAGAAAAGCATCACAACAAACACGCTGCCACACACTTGACAGGGCCGCCTTACCTGTGTGACTTTCTCCGTGACATTGTGAGTGCGGTCGATGAGTTTGCATGGCGCAATAATATCCATCTCTCCGGCAGGCAGGGCGATGAGTGGGTCGGCCTTGAAGTCCACAAAGTTGAGGGTGATCTGGGGGATCTTGGAAATGGTGCGGTATCGCATGAGGTCTGAGTCCGACGTTGAGTTTAGAATGTTGGACTTGTGGTTTACCGCACCTGAGGACGAGACAAGACATAAAAGATAAGCCATGAAGTAAGGACAGTGAGTAAAAATCGGCACTTATTGTAGTTAAATATTTAGAGATGATCCAATGTCCCAATCTCACTATTTTTTCTTTTTCATTTTCTTGACCTCTTATTTTATCGCATCCTCTGTCTTTGCTCTCTCAAAAAGTGTTTGAAAAGATTTCACTTCACTTCCACTATCACTTTTTTACCATTTCTATTAAATTGATCTAATATTCAATACATTTGCTAATTGCTGTGGAAAAACTACACTGGCCAAGTAATGTGACAAAAACACACAAAACATTTTTACTTCAAATGAAATGAGAACAAAGATAAGTAAATAATACCCTACCCATGCTGCTGCTAGCCAGACGGGTGCTGGCCCGCCGGCTGTGTAGACGCCAGTCGGGCCTCATGGCTTCTATCTCGTCCACAGAGGAGGCACGGCGCATGCTGTGGAAGCTCTCCCGCGAGCGGCTGTTCGACAGGGAGCAGTTGGAGGCCGAGCCGTCTGGGTTGAGGCTGAGACGGTGGGCGGCCACGCAGGGCGATGACTGGGTGAGTGGGCCCACTAGAGGGGGGCGGGGGGGGTGGGCCAGTGGGGGCGGATGGGGTGGCGTCGGGGAAATGGAAGAAGGCCCCGAACACAGAAGGGTGCACTGGTCCTCCTGGCGGGCCTCTGGCCAACTCTGGAGAGCAGACCTGGAGGAAGAGGAGGAGGGGGAAAGAGGAGAAGGTGAAGAGGAGGAGTTGGATGAGGATGGGTGGAGGAAGCAAGAGGTTAATGACAAGGAGGAGGAGGAAAAGTATGAAGAGGAGAATGTACCTGTGGGAATGTGTGTGTTTGGTGGCTGGCTTAATTAGCCTCACTTGGCCCAGGTAGAGTCTGGGGGGAGGGGGGGGTGGTAATGTTCAATTGCTGTATTGACGTCACCTTGCACAATGTCAGACAATCATAAAAGGACAATTGTTGTCATCAGTGTTTCACTGTTGTTGGTGCCGTTACTGAGGACAGCATCCAGGCCTGGCACTTACTAACAATAACAATAGCATATTTATGTTTGTCAACACACCGGCCTCTTATTGCATCCAAAGTGGTAAACTACATTCATAAACCTATAATTATCGCAATCTGTTATATGTATTGATCATTAATCTTGATAGCAGTCAGCGCTACAAGGCTCAATACCATGTAAAGCAAAAATAAACATGAGAAATGTGATGAAAAAAAGAGGTCATGAAAAAATGTGCAGTATTCTATGCTCTGAAACACTGGGGGTGTGTCTCCCAATGGTGATGAAACCATACAGTACAACTATACAGAGGGCATGTGTTCTATCTCCAGCTCCATCTGGGCAGTGGTTGATGTTGATGATACTGTCTGAGACAAGGTTAAGCTTCTATATCCTTGGCACAACCATTTCCCCCATGGAAACGGGCTGAAGTAACTTTTTAGTTGCTGAAAAGTAGTTCCTGGGACTAAACGTTTTGAGTAGTTTAGGTGGCACGCAATTGTAATGCAATCAGAGTGAAAGGGAGTGTGAAATTTGGTGAGCAGGAATTGCTGTCTTTGCCTGGTGTTTGCCTGGCAAAGTGTGGTGAATGTTGCTCTGTCGTGTGATGAGGTCACTTGAGTGATGTGTGGAGTTGGTCAATATGCAGTAGTAACAGTAGATATAGTATGATACTATAAAGGTGAACAGATGCAGTCCACAAGATATATTTTTTACTAAAATATTTGTGCTCGTCCTCCAAAAGATCCAAAAGCCGTCCATCAGAACCTGCAGCCGAGCCTAACATCATTATCAACATAAAAATACATAAAACATAAAAGTAAATAATTTATTTATATTTAGAAATTATGCAATATTTAGGTGGTGTCCTCACCAGGGGCCTATGAAGCTGGCAGAGAAAATAACAAATATCAAAATGATCTGGTTTATTTGAATGCTTTGGGACCTGAATTGTGTACTTGTCTTGTTACTGAAACTAAACACAATTTTGTCTGGTGATGCTACGGCTGGGGAGGAGGGGTGTTTCCTGGGTACCTGCTTCCGCAGACCTGCTCCTGATTGTCTATGGGGAACGGGGGAAGGGTGAGGAACTCTCCCAGGGCCAATGATTCTTGGCTGCGGTGCTGGGTGGGCAGCGGCCGAGGTGTGGCGGTGGGGGCGTGGGCTGCCTCGGCGTCGTTCAGGGAGGCCTTGCTGTTGGACAGTGAGCGCAGTAGAGGCAGTCGTAGCTTGAACCCTCGCGGGCGACCTAGGGGAGGTCAAAGGTAATTTTCAGCAAAACGATAGAATGATGTCTCAATGTTTAATGGTCTCAGTCACAGGTCATTTTATTAACACATTGAGGCACACTACCTGGATTTGTTTATCCAAATTTGATTTCACATTCTGGCCTCAGATAGACAGATAGATAACAGAGATAGACAGATAGATAACAGAGACAGATAGGCAGATACAGTAGACGACAGAGGCAGATAGACAGATAGATGACAGACAGATATACGGCAGTAGCTCAAGAGTTAGCACTCACATCTGGAAGATTGCTGGTTCGATAACCGGGCTCTGCCTCGCTAAGTGTCGATGTTTGTGAATTTATATTAAGTACTTGAAGACGCTTTACATACAGTAGGATAAAACAAGCAGTGAACTCTTTGATATAAGACAAATAAAAACATGTGGGAGAAGGGGTTTAGCTGGGGAAAGCAAGTCTGAAAAGTTGAGTTTTGAGGGCTTTTTCTGAATGACAGTGTGGGGGCATTTTTGATCGCTCTGTCACCCCAGGTGCAGCGCCTGGCCCTGGGGATTTGCAGGAGGTTGGCGTCAGCTGACCTGAGGCATCGGGATGGGGGCATGAATGTTGAGTGCGAAACCATGGGTGGAGAGGGTAAGGGAGTCTGGGCCAATGATGAAGATTTCTGACTTGTTGCAATTGAGTTTCAGAAAGTTTCTTTCCATCCATATTTGAATGTCCATTCGGCAAGTGGTGAGGGTGGAATAGGTGGTAACAGTGATGGTCTTGGAGGAGAGATAGCGCTGAGGATCATGGGCATAACAGTGAAACTGGAGACCATGGCGGCAGAGGATCTGTCCAAGTGGGAGCGTGTAGAACAGGGGTATTCAATTACATTTCAAAGAGGTCCAGTTAAAAGAACATTTCCTCAAGCAAAGGTCCGGAACATCATAATGTCTAATGGGTTATGAGTGTTATATACAGTATATTGTTTCGTGAAAGAAGTGAGCTCTAGATTTGTGCTTTGTCTCGTAGTGGCGCTTCAGATTGCTGCTTTTAATAATTACCACAGTCTCAGAACAAATGGGACATACTGGTTTTGAACTGCCTGTGGGAATAATTAACATGTAAGAGCCTGTCCATTAAAGGCTCTGTTTTCACTGACTACCTTTATTTTTTCAGAGCATGCCGTATTCCGACTGTTCTCTCTTCTCGTCTCGTCTCGCCGCGTGTATGTTAGTTTCTCCTCACTCACTGACTGCACCGATTTGATTGGCTGAGTAGCATCACATGATACGCTCCAATTCAAAATTAATTATTGGTTATTGGTCCCCAGAACAGAACCCTGGGGGACGCCATAGGTGGCAGGAGCAATGGTAGGGGAGGTAGGACTGGAATCAGGAGAGGGCAGTACTAGTAATACCAAGGGTGGATTTGAGGCATGTGATGAGTGTAGAATGGTTAATGGTGTTGAAGGCAGCACTGAGGTCAAGGAGGATGAGGATGCTGATTAGTCCAGAATCAGAGGATAGCAGTAGGTAATTTGTGACTTTGATCAGAGCGGTCTCTGTGCTGAGTTCCGAATGGAAACCATTCTGAAAGGGCTCATAGAGGTCATTGGAGTCGAGGTGGGATTTGATTTCGGTGGCAACGACTCTCTCCAGTATTTTTGATAGGAACGGCAGATTGGAGGTGATTTCATGCCGGCTACATGTATCACTTGATCCTCCAATGCAGATTCACAAGCCAATTTTCATTTTGAGACAAATTGCAACTGATGCAAGATAAGATAATTTAGGTATTTGTGCAAAATGTAAAACATGGATTCATAAATAGGTATGCATTTGTACAAATCATTGCACATTCATTCAAATGTTAATTTACAAGACAGAAATGACCATGCACAAGTTTACTTTTACAGGACACAAGTTGAATCCTATTAGTATTAATAATTATGAGACAAATCCCTCTCCACAGATAGACAGACAGAGAAGGCCCTACCTGTGACAAGCCAGGTGGGGAGGCGGTGGTTGAGCTCCTGGGAGGGGTCTTGGAGTTTGTTGTCTGTCATGACCTCGAAGTTGAGGATGAACATGATCACCACGCCATCCTCTTTCTTCACGGGCACCACATCCACCAGACACAGGAAACACTGACCTGAGAGAGAGCAAGAGAAAGACCCGTCTTCACTGTCTAACATTGAGTTCTCATGGATTAATCTGCATTCAATGATCTCAAGTTGGCCTTCACTCTTCACAAGGATGTCGGACTTGCCCGGAAAACATCTAAGGGGAGGCGCCCGGGAGGCACCCTAATCAGATGCCTGGACCACCTCAGATGGCTCCTTTGGACGCGGGGGAGCAGCGGCTCTGCCTGTGGCTGTGGCTGCTGTGTCAATTACGTGAGATCGAAAAATACATTGACGCTATGGCAACTACTATATCATTGAATATGAATACGAACGGACAGACACAGACTTTTCTACACGGGCTGCAAACGTAGAGCCTCCCATCACAGACATGGCTGACACACTCCCCTGGAATGCTACTGGATTAGATGTAGAGGCTCTCCCAAACGACGTTTCTCACTGGCACCGCACCGGAGCCAAGCTGAAAACATTTGATATTGTCTGTCATCGACACAAACCTGGCAGGAAATCAAATAAGAGCGCACCAACGCTCACTCCACCACTTGAACTCGTTTTGCACAGGTATGAGCCACTGACTCAGAATGAAATCTGTGATAGCACTAATTATCAGACATCACACTATCAGCATTAAGGATAATCAAAACCCAAGAAATTGCCAGCCAGCCACTGTTAGGACGAAGGTCACAGGAAACACTGGTAGTTTACAAATATATAAAAATAGTGCCCGGTTCTATACCTGAACGTGGCACTATTTTGATCGGGGACGTAAAAAAGGCAAAGAGGCTTGGACGACACATCTGTCGAGGAGCTAACAGAGCTACTGACAACCATCCTTACTACATGCAGAAATCTGAGGATTATTATACACACTGGGTCTTTCGACATTCTGTGAAGGAAAACTGAACGAAAACACTTTACCCTGCTACTGGAACAACTGAGCAACTATCAATCCATGTGTTAATTTCTGGACCAATTTCAACTTTCAAGAAAGGGATTGAATCTTTTAGCAGACTCCTCGGCCTGAATACATGGCTGACATCGGCGTGCCTCGCCCATGGAATAAAGTTTATTGACAATTTCAATACTTTTTGGAAATGCTTTAAACCTGAGTGTTCATCCAAACATCACAGGATCCAGGCTACTTGGTGAGAACCTATGTCATGCCCTTGGAGTGCCATACCCAAACAAGAATGGACACAGGCACACAGGCAGATAGCCTGTATCTCTCCCCCCTCCCTGCCCCCCACCTTCACGGCGCACACAGAACAGTGCGCAGAGGATGGCAGCCTACCACCCCCCTTCCCATCCAGGGGCCCTCTCCCCCTCACAACGTATACAGGACAGTGCTCCCTCCTCACCTGACCAACAAATTCACATCACCCAAGGCTTCCCGCCTCCACCACACTCACCAATCAAGAAGTTGGTAAAAACTGTCACGCTGAGGTGTAGTCAAATTGATGAACCCCAAACCCACAGAAACCCTGATTTAGGACATTGTCGGAGATGAGACAGACCCCATTTTCAAACATATCGGTGATCTTAAATAGCTGGTGGCATGGTCAAACAAACAGTCATAGACCATCTGGTGCCTGTCTCCATAATCATTTCCTCTCCTGTCACAGAATCCCTACGGCTGAAATTGTAGCTCTTTTTAATATCAGATCATTGGCCAACAAATCCTTTTTGGTTAATGATGTGATGAAAGTGAAAATAATTTACATTGTATGTTTTTAGTTGATACCTGGCAGTACTACTGGTGTAGCAACACTTATAGAGGCCTGTCCTACAAACTATATCAGTCAGTCAGACAAAACTGGAAAGGAGGAGGGATTGCAGCCATTTTCTCTACACTGTTTGTGTGTCCCGACATTGACCTGGGAGAATCATTTGAATATCTCGGTCTTGAGTTCAAAGCTAAATTATCAATACTCATCATTATAATATATCGGCCAACTAACTATTCTTCAGTGTTTCTACAGGAATTATCAGAATTGATCTCACTTGGTATTACTGGACATGATAAGTTAATCTTGAATGGGAACTTAAATATTCATATCAATAAAAAGAACGACCCCAAAGCTATAGAGCTTGTAAACTTACTCGACAGTTTTCAACTCATTTAGCATGTAAATGAAGTCACTCATCAACAAGATAACACACTGGATCTAGTAATAAGAAGAGGTTTAAACATTGATTATGTCTCAGTATATGAATTACCTATTTCTGACCATCACTGTGTGAATTTTTGTATGCCAACTCAACCTTAACAAAGACCAAAAGGGAATTTCTGGTTAAAGAAAGAGTCCTAGATGACACGGCTGAAGCAAAGTATGCTGATATCATGAGATCATTTGAGCCAAACAGTTATAACTGCTCTTTAAATGGTTGAAATTTTAATTAATACCGTGTCATTTGCTTTAAATACTGTTGCTCCACTAAAGGTTAAAAAGAGGTCGACTGACAGGATCTCCCCATGGTTAAACAATAAAACTGTAAACGAGATCAAGAGAATCTGTCGAGCAGCTGAAAGCAAATGGAGGAAGACTAAGCTCACAGTTCACTGTGATATACACAAAGAAGCCATGACTGCCTATAACAAAGTAATCCGTCAGGCAAGAAAGGATTACTTCTCTAAGATTATTACAGAGAATGCTGGGAATTCTAGAATATTGTTCTCCACTATCGACCAGCTACTAAACAGAACCCCCCCCCCCCCCCCCCCCCCCCCCCCGGCGTCCACTCCATCCAAATGTGAAGAACTTGCATTGTTTTTCAATAACAAAATAACTCTAATTAGAGCTAGTATTACTGCTGATGTAAACAGAGATGTTCTCAGCAAATCTCGTGAAAATCATGTAACTATGGGAAAATTCACCTGTATTACATTAGCTGAGCTTTCATAAGACTGAGTGCATCTCCTCCACTTCATGCGTGGACCCTATACCTACTGAATTCTTTAAGCGGGTGTTTGACAGCGTTTCAAGTCATGTCCTGAGCATCATAAACACATCTCTCCAAACGGGTATCTACCCAGATGCCTTCAAAACAGCTGTTGTAAAACCCTTATTAAAGAAACCAAACCTAGATGGTAATACACCGGCCAACTACCTACCGATATCCAACCTTCCATTTATATAAGATACTTGAAAAGATTGTTTCAGTGCAAATAAACTCCTTTCTGAAAGAAAACAATATCCTGGAGGAATTGCAATCAGGCTTTAGAGCACATCACAGCACCGAAACTGCTCTTACTGAAATAATCAGTGACCTCAGACTAAACTCTCAATTATTATCCTCTTAGACCTAAGTGCAGCATTTGATACAATCGACCATGACATGTTAATCAATCGTCTTTCTGACTATGTGCTGGTTCAAAACATACATCAAAGGGAGAGAGTTTTATGTCAGTCTTGGAGATAATGTGTCCGAGAAACATGACAACTGCTTTGGGGTTGCACAAGGGAGCTGCATTGTTCCATTATTATTCTCAGTATAATGGAACATTGTGCTATCATCAGACAGCACAATGTATGTTTCCATAGCTATGCAGATGATACACAATTGTACATCTCTGCTGAACCGAATGATGCTGCAGCTATACATTCCATCACTAACTGTCTTTTGGCAATAAACAAATTGATGAGCAATTATTTCCTAAAGTTAAATGAGGACAAAACTGAAATCGTACGGCCCCAAAACAAAAAGAGAAATACAGTTTAATAATCTGGGGAATCTAACTCCCTGGATTAAATCTGAGGTTACAAGTCTTGGCGTAATCTTATATTCAGATCTAAACTTCAAGTCCCACATTAACAAGGTGACAAAAATATCATTTTTTCACCTTAGAAACATAGCTAAAGCGTGGCCATTTATAAATCAAAAGGATGCTGAAAAACGTATTCATGCATTTATCTCAAGCCGACTTGACCACAGAGAGACTTCAACTCATCCAAAACACTGCAGCTCAGCTCCTAACTAGAACCAAGTGGAAGAGCACATTAGTCCAGTTCTAGCTGCCTTACACTGGCTTCCTGTAACCTTGAGAATTAACTTTCAGGTCCTCGATTGAGTATACATAGCCCTAAACGGGCTAGGACCAAGCTACATTGCTAACTCCCTTGTGAACTCTGTACCTTCAAGAACAATGCGATCGTCTACTGCTTGTTTAATGAAGGTTCCTGTTACGTCTGGTCGTTCACGGACAGACTGTTCGGTTAGGGACTGTTCATGACAGTGCACTGTCTTGCTTTACGGACTGTCGGTTCCGCCTCAGGTGTTCTGGGTTCTGATGTATGTGGTGGTAAAATAAATGGAGAAGCACAATCTCCGACTTGAGATATAGTAGTCAATTCCGTCATTCTACGGACATAACAGTTCCCAGCAACATCCGAAAGAAAACTGGGGAACTTTGTCAATTACGCCCCAAGGCTATGGAACACACTACCCATAGACATCAGGGAAGCTAGCCCACTAAACATCTTTTTACTTTAGCTTTTAACTAACAACGGTGTCAGAAGTGGAATACTGGACAGAGGTAAGTTACAATCTTATTTTTAAAAATAATTGTACTTGCTCTCTCCGGTATGCCCAATTAGAAGTTAAAAGCACAATAAGTAATAATACATATAATACAGTTTATAATATAATGAAAAAAATAAAAAAATACAAAAATAATAATAATGAATAAAAAATTTTAAAAAGTACATTTAGCCCGGTCATAGGGGTAGCGTCTCTGGCAGGCACTGATGCCCGGACCCAGAGGTAATATTCCTGAGCCGCATACCCGGTTGCAGAGGTAACATTCCTGAATCGGATGCCCGGTCTCTGAGAGGCGCGGATGCCCGATTGCAGAGGTAATATTCCTGAGCTGCATGCCCGATTGTAGAGGTTACATTCCTGAATCGGATGCCCGATTGCAGAGGTAATATTCCTGAATCAGATGCCTAACAGTAGAGTTGTCATAAGGGCATCCTGAAACTTTGTGTTTAGTCATTATTTATTCTATGCTTTGCCATTCTTCCACTCATTGTCCTGTCATTTCAGATCCTACCACTCCCACCTGCCCCACAGTATCCTGAGCCCATCCCATCACCTGACTCTGCCCCGCCCAGTTAATCACCTTACTCCTACCATCTGCTCTACTCACCTGTTTCCCATTCCCTCATTAGACTAGTATTTAACAAAGGGGATGTGCCTTATCCCCTTTGTCTTTGTCAGATTGTTTTTGCAGCGGAGTTTAGTGTACCTGTCACTCTACTTTTCTGACTCGATATCCGCTAGTATTATTCTCGACTCTGATTCTTGCCTGATCCCTGCCTGTTTTGACGCCTGATTATCGGATACCCTGTTTTGTGACTTTCGCCTGTTGGACTACCGAGTTTGGATTAAACCCTTTGTGGACTTTGATTGCATCTATTAGTTCTGTGTTGTGCTTTTGGGTTCTACCTGCTCTGGTACCGTTACATGAGTTAGAATACCGATTGATCACCGGTATAAAAAATGTGTACGCTTAATCGGCTAGACGTAGAACTAAACAAAGGCCAAGCCGTAGAAAAAAACCTCTACCGATCGGCCACGCGCTGGAGAAATTCAGTTTTCCCATCTTAGCATGTTTATTGTTACAGCTTGTCCGTCCTCGCCTCCACGCCCGATCCTCTCACCTCCCGCTACACGCCCTGCACGCTCCTCTGCACGACGCCGTGGTCCGGGCATACGGCGCTCCTTCTCCCCTAAAACTACAGGTGGTAACGTATAGCCAAATACACCATCCTGTAGTAGTTAGTCTAGCTGACTCAACGTTACGCCGTGGTTGCTCTTGTTACTCTCACCCCGTTGTTCTCACCCCTCCAGAATCCCGGACCCTCCTGCCGTGTTCAGACCCACCAGCAGAGCCATCCACCCCGGATCCCATTCCACCTTGGATCCTGTTTATTTATATGGCAAAATTCTGTTGGATTAAAAAAACTCTCTCTACGCCTCCTCCTTTGTTGGGTGCCTGGGTCTCACCTCAACCCCCACATAACATTTATACCCGTTAGATAATTAGTATGGTTTTTAATGTGGATTTTAATGTTTATTCTAATGGCCATTTCTATTTTAATGTCTTTAAAAAAATAATTATCTGTGAAGCGTTTCATTTCTCTGCTGTAAAGCACTTTGAGCTACATTCTTTGTATGAAAGGTGCTATATAAATAAAGTTTTACTTTCTTACTTACTCTACTCCGAGCTCCGTCCGGACATCACCTTATTCTATATCACAATATCCAAAATCTAAGACTATGGACTTTGGAGTTGAAATCAACACTACATCACAGCAGTGGCTGGTGGCAGAATATCAATGTAGACCTAGAGAGATTTTTGCAAATTTGTCCAACAACAATTCTTGTCACATAAGATAAGATAAGATAGAACTGTATTAATCCCGAAGGAAATTCTTGTGCCAGGTTGCACAGCAATACAGTACAATAAAACAATATGTAAATCAACAGAACAATAAAACTAAACTAAACTAACAGATTTACAAATGTACAATGTCAAATATAAAAATATATAAGCAAGATAAGATATTCAGACGGTGAAAACAAATTGGCATAGTTGAGTAATAGGCCTACTGTGATAATAATAATGGTTAGGGGACGTATTGCAAACATCAATTGACTGTAAGGTACCAGCAAAACAGCAAGTAAATGCAAACACTCTTGCTCTCTCTCCAGAGGAATTGAACTACAGGTTTGTGCACATTCACAACAATCCATTTTAAGCTCCAAGCGCCTTCCTTAAGCTGCAAAAATTGTATGGTCTCGTTTGGCGATCCCTTGACACACCATCTGCCTGAGAGGAAGCCCTCCCAGACTCTGTTATTTTCTGTATGTTGGTGACACTCACTGTGGAAAACTCAGTCAAACTAAATAATACACAAATCCAGTGTCTGTAACTCAAATTGAATAATTATTATTGCTGTATCAGAATAGTGACCCTATGGAAGTATTCTTGGTTTCTAAGTTTAGTACTAGCATAACTTCTCTTACCTGGTCTCTGACGACCAGCAGCAGTGGTGGGGTGTTCGGCAAGGCAAGGAGATGTTGATATAGACCTGGATCTGACCTAGCCAACCCTGCAACGGTCGGTTTTGGACAGACAGCGACTGTATAGTGTGTGTGTGTCTACTCCATGCCTATCCACTCTCCCTAAGTCACTCCGGTCGTTCCTACCACATCAATACTCGTGGGCAGCGATCTGATTGGACAACAGTATAATCCCAACATGGGGAAGAAAAAAAACCCACAAAAAAAAACAGGGAAGACCAAGGGATTACACCATCTGACCCAGTTAGCATGTATGTATTTATGTAAATATGTGTGTGTGTATGTGTTGAGTCAACAAGTTAATTCACACGTAACGCTGTGGTGTTGTCATTCATGATGGGCTGCCAGATGTTGTGACTGTGCATTTGCTGCTTTTAAATGTTTTAATCTGATACGGTGTCAGGCTCCCTGCTACATGAGCCATTTTGACAATATCAGACCAGACATACACATTTACATTTAGCAGATGCTTTTGTCCAAAGCGACTTACAATAAGTACACACACAGAAGTGAAACAACAATATTTTGCTACAGTAAGATTTGAATAGAACAAGTTTCAAGCATAATTGCTAGACTAAACCCTTGCTGGTAAATATATTTTCCTTGACACATAACACCATTGTTGGGCATACACTGAACAAAAATATAAACGCAACAAAAATATAAACACAACACTTTTTCTATGTACACAAAAGGCCTATTTCTCTCAAATTTTGTTCACAAATTTGTTTACATCTGTGTTAAGGCTGCTACATACTCCGCAAGAAGCGAGAACTTTGTTCTTTCATACTCCGCGAGAACTCAATCGCAGAACTCAAAGGCCCCGTCCACAGCAGCAAACTTCTGCGCCGGCGGAAAGCACATTAACCATGCCCACTTCAAATTGACCAATCACACAATAGTTCTCGGATACGACGCGAGAACAAAGTTCAGCCCGGACGATGTGTTGAGAACAAGCTGCGAGAACTCCTGACCTAGGGCTGCGAGAACAAAATGACGTCATTTTGTGGGCGGGGCCCTAGGTGCAAGAACAAAGTTCTCGCTTCTCGCAGAGTATGGATCAGGCTTAAGTGAGCACTTCTCCTTTGCCGAGATAATCCATCCACCAGACAGGTGTGGCATGTCAAGATGCTGATTAGACAGCATGATTATTGCGCAGGTGTGCCTTAGGCTGGTCACAATAAAAAGCCACTCTAAAATGTGCAGTTTTATCACACAGCACAATGCCACAGATGTCGCAAGTTTTGAGGGAGCGTGCAATTGGCATGCTGACTGCAGGAATGTCCACCAGAGCTGTTGCCCGTGAATTGAATGTTCATTTCTCTGCTAGAAGCCATCTCCAAATTCGTTTCCGAGATTTTGGCATTATTTCCAACCGGTCTCACAACCGCAGACCACATGTCACCACGCCAGCCCAGGACCTCCACATCCGGCATCTTCACCTGCAAGATCATCTGAGACCAGCCACCCGGACAGCTGATGCAACAATTGGTTTGCATAACCAAAGAACTTCTGCACAAACTGTCAGAAACCGTCTCAGGGAAGCTCATCTGCATGCTCGTCCTCCTCACCGGGGTCTTGACCTGACTGCAGTTCGTCGTCGTAACCGACTTGACTGGGCAAATGCTCACCTTCGATGGCGTCTGGCACTTTGATAAGTGTTCTCTTCATGGATGAATCCCGGTTTTTACTGTACCGGGCAGATGGCAGACATTGTGTATGGCGTCATGTGGGTGAGCAGTTTGCTGATCAACGTTGTGACTAGAGTGGCCCATGGTGGCGGTGGGGTTATGGTATGGGCAGGCATATGCTATGGACAATGAACACAGGTGCATTTTATTGAGGCATTGTGAATGCACAGAGATACCGTGACGAGATCCTGAGGCCCATTGTTGTGCCATTCATCCACCACCATCATCTCATGTTGCAGCATGATAATGAACGGCCCCATGTTGCAAGGATCTGTACACAATTCCTGGAAGCTGAAAACATCCCAGTTCTTGCATGGCCTCCATACTCCCCGGACATGTCACCCATTGAGCATGTTTGGGATGCTCTGGATCGGCGTATACGACAGCGTGTTCCAGTTCCTGCCAATATCCAGCAACTTCGCACAGCCATTGAAGAGGAGTGGACCAACATTCCACAGGCCACAATGAACAACCTGATCAACTCCATGCAAAGGAGATGTGTTGCACTGCGTGAGGCAAATGGTGGTCACACCAGATACTGACTGGTTTTCTGACCTCCCCTGCATATCTGTGAAATCCATACTTCAGTGCCTATCAATGTCTCTCACATTTTAGAGTGGCCTTTTGTGGCTTTGTGACCAGCCTAAGGCACACCTGTGCAATAATCATGCTGTCTAATTAGCATTTTGATATGCCATACCTATCAAGTGGATGGATTATCTTGGCAAAGGAGAAGTGCTCACTAACACAGATTTGTGACAAGTTTGTGAACAGAATTTGAGAGCAATAGGCCTTTTGTGTACATAGAAAAAGTCTTAGATCTTTGCTTTCAACTCATGAAAAATTGGAGCTAAAACAAAAGTGTTGCGTTTATATTTTTGTTCAGTGTATATTGCTGTTATTTGTTTTAATTGTCATATTAACAATATGTACTGCATATTGTTTATATATCTACCCATTGTCATGTCCAAGAGATGTGTTAGTCAATGTGGCGTCAAATATTTTTTCCATACAATGATTAGCTCTCCAAACTAGTTTGATTAAAATAAAAGGTCAAGGGGAGAAACAACTGTCATGAGTCCTGTCTAGTGTCATATTCCAGTCTGTGATTTTCCCCTAGCCTGGTCCCTGGCTGAGTGACAAAGGAAGCGACCAATCGGCAGTGTTGTTTCCAGGGCAAGAAATGACTCCCTTAAGGAAGAAATCTCGAGGAGGAACTCAGAGTGGGGGATCCCTCCTTCCAGGGATGGTTCGGTGTGCAATGGGTGTCATAAGGGCATTAAAAACAAAGAATAACAAATTATGAACTATTATTAAAGAATCTTTTAAGTTAACTTTGCTGCCTGCATTTGGGTCCTTTCCCTTTTTGCTGAGACAGTGTTTCCGGACAGAACAACTCGACCAAGAGTATGGACCCAGCGGTGCAGCAGACTTTTTCTTCCAGGTTTTAGGCAGCTTCCAGGAGCTTCCAGGTTTTAGGCATTTGTTGGTGCTTATGACGAGCTTCAAGCCTCAGCAGCCACCAAGCTTCAATCCTCAGCAGCCGCCGAGCTTCAAGCCTCAGCAGCTGTTGATCATCACGCCTCAGCAGCTGCAGAGCTACAAGCAACAGCACAACCAGTTTGTTTGCTAGGTCTTCCGCCTGACTCTTCCAGTCTGGTCATAGTGGGATGTCTGGGATCCATCCCTTGAGGGACTGGTACTGTCAGGGTCTGCCGCTGTCCCCTCAGGTGTGATTTATGTTTTTTGCACCCCCTGCTGGATTTAGTATTATTTATCATGTGTTCTTTCTCTGACCCCACTTGTCATGGTTTGTCTACTTACCTCCTGGTGTGTTATGTATTTGTAGTTTATTGTTTTGGTTTGCATGCTCTGGTGTTGTATCCATTCATTCATTGTTTCCTGTTTATTTCATAGTCTGCTTTTGGTTAGTTTACTCAGTTTTGTGTCAGCCATTTTGTCTCACGTGTCTTCACTTCCCCCGTTAGTCTCCCTATTTATACCTGCCCCAGTCTTTTGTTCTTGGTCAACTTGTTGTCATTCATGCCCTTTCAATGTTCATAGTATCCTGCTTCGTGTTCGTGTCACCAGCAATTGACGGGGTGAAGATTCAAGTTTTGTCATGCCCTGTGTTGTATTTGGTAATTAGTTTACTTTTATTAAAGAATCTTTTAAGTTAACTTGGCTGCCTGCATTTGGGTACATTCCCTTTTTGCCCCGACAGTGTTCCCTGACAGGATCTGTGTAAGTTGCCAAGCCTGTTTTGCCATGTCAGTTCTGCCTCGCCCCTGGTACCTCTGGCTGACTTGTCTCTCTGTGCATCTACCACAAAAAATGCCTTGGGGAAAGTACAGAAAATCATTGAGGACTACAGCCACCCAGGCTTATATTTCTCTATGTATATTTCATATACTGTATAATTTCTCCTTGCTATTATCTTTTTTGCCTGCCATGTCACATGAATTTCACTGTACAGAATGGCCCTGTGTTATGAAGAACATGTGACAATAAAACAATTTGACACTAATATATATCATCAATCAATTAAAAATGCATCACAAACTGGTAAGAGAAAGTGGGTTTTTTACTTTATAACATCTCATGACTCCAGTCAGCCTAAAGTCTGCTATTCTTTTAACGAGTTGCTCAGGCAGACTAGCTTGTTATTTTCAGATGACAGAGCTGACTTCTTCTGCACAATGTGGCCTGCCAGAGAAAATGGTCTCTCACATGTCACTGAAGCAGGTGTAGCTAAGTACCTTTGTGCAATATAGGCCAGCATAGCATGGGCACCTTTGTGTGCTGACCACCACTGTAGTGGACATGCCTCTATGCTGACACTGGGCTCTGCCCTATACGTTTCTAGACTTTTGTCTGTGGACGGTGCCTCATCAGACTCTGACTCCATCAGTAGGAGGGCCATCTTCTTCTTTGGTGATTTGGAAATTCCATTTCCTCTGGGGGGCTGTGGTGCAGGTTCCCTGTCCTTAAGCATTTCAGTCAGCTTTCGCCACACCTCTTCCCTCTCTGCTCTGAGGTTAGCATGGTTAACTTGTGCTTCTGCTGCGCCAGCGTTGCCTTCAGTGGGTCTTTGTTGTGTTGGACCCGCTTTATCATCTCGAGACTTGAATTCCAGCACGTTGGTACATTCTGAAGGAGTGACTCTTCTTGCCCATGAGAGGCTTACTGAACTTTCAGCTCTGTAGTGTTTGCTGGACTGTGTTTTCCGACACTTGGCTAAAACATTGACAAACCCGCTGTCACAAAGAGCCACAGTGATTACCCTCTGTATGATGTGAGCTACACAGGGAATATGTATGGTAGTATTCTTGCTGCCGCCATCATATTGAGAGCACTATCTGTTCCTACAGTGGTGATCTTGTCTGCGATCTCCCACTCCTGTGGAACTTCAATAAGCATAAGCATGCTTATGCACATGCTTATGCTTACTCATCCATGGCAGTAGAGGGGGAGAGTGCCTCCTCTCTGTAAAGGCTGTCCACAACTTGTCCATGTTGACTCAATTATTCAACGATTTGTGGTTTAAATTTTTTTTAATAAAACAGAGCAAATGTTAAAAAATAATGGATGGATATTCAACAAATATGCACGCTTCGTACTAAAGCCATCTAAAGCTGGAAAAAAGGCACACTCAGTGGTCCAAGTCACTGTGGGTCTCGCGTTGTCAACTGTCGGAACCTGATTAGGGATCACTTCTAGTTTTTCCCTGCTTTAACACCATTGCTTTGGTTTTTGAGTTTTAATCATAACCAGTAGACCCACCACGGACAGTCCCATTAGTTCCCAAATGAAGATAATTTCACGACGGAGAGTGTAATGGAAAATGTCCATAGGGCCTCTCCGAGGGCATAATGTTCCTTTAATAGGTTGTCTTTACAACAGACATACCTTAGCTTTGCATATCATAAAGGCGACTCCCTCCAGTCATTAAGATAAGCAGCTCAGGTGGGAGTGGTTGACCGTAAATATTTCTACAGGGGACAGGAATTTCTGATGGTTATCACAAGAAGTGTCGTCTTGTCAATGCTTGAAACTCTTTGTGTTGTGATCGAAGGAATTCGGTCCCAGGAACCCCTGGGGGTGAAAATTGTCCTTAAAAGGGACATGTGAATATCTGTTTGGCACTCACTCTGCTAGAGAGGAGTCTGGTGGATGCATCCATTAAATACTCTTAATTCCTAAGTATTTTGTCTGTTTAGACTCATTCGCCTCGGACGCAATTATTTTATCGGAGAATTGCCATGACAATTTGGGGGCTCGTCCGGGATTTCTAACTTGAGAGTCTTTTCAGCCTAGTCTCCCAGGTGAACCGTGCACGGCCAGTGACTTGGGTCCTGGAGCTCTACCTCCTACCAGACGACTGTAATCAGCATACTGGAGTGAGACCAGTGTGCCTGGGAGATGGACTGAGGATATCTCGATAAGAAATCCTGAAGGAAAAAAGAACACGGCGAATGAGATCAATACTTGTGTGAATTAAGATTCGCTATTTTTAGGAAAATAGTTTGTGGATAAAGACTGGTTTGCTATTTTTAGGAAAATAGTTTGTGGATAAAGACTGGTTCGCTATTTTTAGGAAAATTGTTTGTGGATAATAACTCGTTCGCTATTTTTAGGAAAATAGTTTGTGGAAAAAACTGGTTTGCTATTTTTAGGAAAATAGTTTGTGGATAATAACTGGTTTGCTATTTTTAGGAAAATAGTTTGTGGATAATAACTGGTTCGCTATTTTTAGGAAAATAGTTTGTGGAAAAAACTGGTTCGCTATTTTTAGGAAAATAGTTTGTGGATAATAACTGGTTCACAATTTTTAGGAAAATAGTTTGTGGATAAAAAGTGGTTCGCTATTTTTAGGAAAATAGTTTGTGGGAAAAGGCTGGTACGTACAAATACGAAGACTCGCTAAATTCGTGAGAGGACCGACGGGTTTATTAATAGTTTAGGAAACATTAATTGAAAAAAGATAGGGTATTCCGTAGGGTACCGGGATTGAGGTACTGCGAGGCCTCGATAACTAATAAAAGATCAGTAATATATAGTAAATATAAGAGCGCTCATAGAGAAAAAATATTATAATAGGAGGGGTATAATAAAATAATACGAATAATACAATTATTATTATTATTATTATTAATAATAATAATAATAATAATAATACATTTATTAATGATCAGAATAGTAATTAGTAAGGTGCCCGGATCTAAAATGGGAAACAGTAATTCAGGAGTCAAGGGGGCAGCCGAGGTGATATTGGAGAAACATGGTGAGATGGCACTAAAAGGGTTTTCCAGAAATGGGGAATTTATGTTTGGAGAAATTTAAGGAATTAGAGGATGTGTTATTAGAGTCAGAAAAGAAAAAGAAAGTGTGAAAACGTGTTGGTATGCATTTCATTTGTGGAAAAAAGAGGGTGAGTTGAGAGGAAAAATTCTGATAAGGGACAAGCGAGTGTAGAGAGTGTAGGGAACTTTAATCTGTCTGTCACCCGTACTACAGATCTGGACTTGGACCAAGGCTGCCCCACGCCGGCCCCACTGTCCGCTAGGGGTTGCACGACTTCAGATTTTTTCAAGTCGACTTTTCTATCAATAAAGTCGACGTAACGTCGACGCGTCGTTGATGACGTCATCACAGACACACGCACGCAAAAAACACAGAGACAGAATGGGCTGTCCAAAACAAAAAGCACGAGTATCCTCTGCGCAAACAGCCGCTCGAAATCGCTTAATCAGGGGTGTCCACACTTTTTCAATTGCGAGCTACTTTTGAAATGACCAAGCCAAAATGATCTACCTACACTAAAAATGCTGAGTATACTTCATATAAAGGGGGGGGGGGGGGGGGGGGGTGCTCCGTTCATTCACGGTTCTGACGAGGGGGATGGGGGGGGGGGGGGGGTGCTCCGTTACTTCGCGGTTCTGATCCGGGAGGGGGGGGGGATGGATATCGGTGGGGACATGTTCCCAGCGTCCCCACTAAATTCTGTTATCATTCATCCAATGAATGATAACATCAAAAAAAATGTAATGGCATGCAATCTACCCGGAATTCCTTTGCGATCGACCGGTCGATCGCGATCAACGTATTGGGCACCCCTTTCCCCCCCACCGGCCACCGCATTTGCGCCAAGTCCCGCTAAATATCTTAAAGTGTAAAAAAAAAAAATATATGAAATATATTCTTAAATCACGTGGTCAACGACGCGTCGACGTCTCCCGGTAGGCGTCGACTTGTGGTAGTGACGTCGACGTGTCGATTAGTCGACTTTTCTGTGCAAGCCCTACTGTCCGCCGCCTCTGCCGCCACCAGCAGCAGCAACAGCAGCAGCAGCCGCGGGTCGATCGAGGGCTCAGATGGACACAAAAGTCAAAGACGGGAAGGATGGACAGTTCCCCATGATTCAAGTTCTGAACCCGCAGGACGGCAGCCCAGCATCCGAATGTCTGCCGGACCCGTCCGTTGCGGGGGGGAATCGCTCGCCACGGCGATCGCTGAAATGGTCCAGCAACCCGAACTATCCATCACAGAAGTGGGTCAAGTCTGTGTGAGCCGACTAGGTTTGCAATGGGGTCGCATGCAGGGCGACAGGCCTGCAAGAGACCAGACTCCGTACGACGCGTCATCGAGACGCTCTGGACGCGGGGGATGAAAGTTTATCGGTGGTTGTAAAGAGACATTGTGTTGACAGGCGTACCGCCAGACTTGCTGTGATAGTGAGTCACGCCAGCCACGCAGGAGATCTGAGAGAGAAACATGAACAAGAACGGACAGAGGAGAGAAGTGGGAGCTACAAAGCTAGAAGCGTTGACAAACCCCGTGCCTACCCGCCAATACCAAAATTAAAAAAAACGCGGGACACTCAGGTCGAGGACTTGGGAACCCAGAGAGCTGCTGTGGAGCTGAATACCCGAGGGGCGGAGGTGGACGGATGCATTTGTATGGAGGTGTGGGGGAGCTGGTCCAGTCCAAGAAGGTCGTATGAGCACTGACACACACACACCACACACACCACAAACAAAATGGAAAATAGGGATGAGATCTAATGTGTTGCTTAGGACTGAGTGTTATTTGCACCGACAGGCCTCACGATCACCTCCGATGCAAGCCCGACGATCCAAGTGTACTCGGGTGCGAGATGCGCGCCAGAGTATTCTTATACGTGGGACTTGTTGACAGAGAGATCAGGGGACGCAGCTGACATACTGATAACAGACGCACATCACAGCATGCAGGGTCAGCAGGGTCAATATATGTCCACAAATGATTTGCATATTACTGCCAGAATATCTTGAGGGGCAGTTACCAGAATTTGAACAATTATGGTTTAATGGGGCGAATACAATGCTAATGTTAAAGGGGGAAGTTTGCTTTGGTATGAGAAATTTAGCATGTTAAAAGTGTCCTCCCGTGAGGAAGTTGAAAGGTTTTATGGGGTTGCTGGTGCAGAACCACATGGGTCCCTGGCAAAAAACCCCGACACGACATGGTCCGAACTGGGGTCATGAGTGTCAGGGGGGGGACACCTGTGATTGGAGAGCAGATGGCCCAGAGTGACAATACACCAAATGGGCGACAGCAGGGAGGAGTTTATACTTCCACAGATGACGTTGGAGGACCCACGATTGGCTGGGGTGCCGTCCAGCCTGTGGGCTCAAAATAAATATGATGTGGGCCGCATAAAAGATGTGGAGCCCCTAGTGGTAACTCGCAAATCTGCTTACAGGCCCAGACAACCCCAGTACAGGTTACGCCAAGAGGCAATTGATGGTATCACACCTGTGTTCAACTCATTGTTGGAAGCCGGTGTGATAGTTCCGTGTCCAAATTCACCATGTATTTGGACCAATATTCCCTGTGAAAAAGGCACCCGTTGCAGGACAACCAAACTCATGGCGGTTTGTCCAAGATTTGCAAAAGGTAAATGATGCAGTGCATCCAAGGACACCCATTGTTCCAGATCCGCACACCCTATTAACACAGGTACCTGGGAAAAGCAAATGGTTTACAGTCGACTTAGCAAACGCGTTCTTTAGCATACCGGTGGATCCAGCAAGCCAAAATTGGTTTGCTTTTTAAATTTATGGGAAACCATATACGTGGACTAGAATGCCACAGGATCATTGTGAATCACTAACTATATTTTCCGCAGCGCTGCATGACAATCTGGCTCATTTATCTTAAATGAGCACACTAATTCAGGATGTAGATGACCTCCTGGTGTGTTCTCCAGACCCTAAAGTGTGTGAACAGGACACCATTATGTTGTTAAGGTAATTAGCCAGCCAGGGCCACAAGGCCAGTTTAGCTAAATGACAGTTTGTAACACAAAAGGTACAATTCCTGAGCCACATTCCCACACCAGGTGGCAGATCCCTTAGCGAGGACAGGATAAAATAAATCTATTACAAAGAAACGAATGATAGGATTCTTGGGAATGACGGGCTACTGCAGACAGTGGATACCCGATTATGCAAATTTAGTACAGCCACTGGTCTGAGCTTTCGCCAATCCCTCAATCGTGACCGAGGGCGTTAGTTGTGCCATCTGCATGGTGGAGGCGAGTGGGGCTTTGGCAGCTGCTTTAGCCCCTTCATCTGCCATCGCGTTCCCTCTAGACACCAGGTCCTTGGCCCCTGTGTGCGCTTCACATCTTCCACAGGGTGCTGAAATCATGAACGACTCCAAAAGCATACTGTCTGTATAGATGGTAACTCGTTTACCCTCCGATAGTATGCATGCTCTGGTTAGGGCAAACAGTTCAGCTGCTTGTGCTGATAGGTGAGGAGGTAGCCTAGCAGATTCCACCACGCAGTCCTGCGTGGCAATGGCATAGCCCACTTCGTTAACACCTGTTGTTGGGTCTTTCCGGCTAGAACCATCAACATACAACACATCGGTCCCCGGTGGCAGTGGTGTAGCTGTCAGGTCCACACGTGGTGTGCATAGTTCATTAATGGTGGCCACACAGTCGTGTGGCTCCCCATCTTCGGGAGTAGGCAGCAGGGTGGCCGGGTTCAACACTGTACACCTCTGCAACACAACGTTAGGCATAGACAGCAACACATGGTGATATGACAGGAATCGTGATGCTGTTAGGTGTGATGTCTTCTGAGTTAGCATAATAGATGAAACCTCGTGGGGAACAAGCAAAATTAATGCCATGTAACCCACTAGCCCCCTACTGGCGGCAACCGCCATTGCCGCCGCTGCCACTGCCTTCAAACAATGTGGTAAACCAGCTGCCACCGGGTCTAGCTTGGATGAAAAATAGGCAATAGGACACAACTTGCCCCCATGCCTCTGTAGTAGTACTGATGTCATATACCCATCTCGTTCCCCCACTGTCTGTGTGAAGGGTTGTATGGTCTGGTCGACCTGAAGTAGTCAGGGTCATAAGGTTTCGTTTAAGTCGTATGATCGTAGCATCTGCTGCTGGTGTCCACGTCACGGAGTCAGTCGGAGTCAAGTCGTGGCCATGTGTGACGTCTTGGAGTGGCTGTACTAAATTTGCATAATCGGGTATCCACTGTCTGCAGTAGCCCGTATTTTCCAAGAATCCTATAATTTGTTTCTTCGTACAAGGCTTTGCTTGGATTTATTCTATTTTTGTCCTCGCTAAGGGACTTGTCACCTGGTGTGAAGGTGTGG
>PIJE02000042.1:599991-828802 GCA_002895965.2 Coryphaenoides rupestris | reverse complement strand
AGACATGTTGTCCAAATGGGTGAAGCTATTATCCAGCAGGTTGCATGGCTATCACAGAAATCATTCCGAGATGGGGAATACAGAGCGAAGGTAGGACTGTCCCCCTATGAGGTCTTGATGGGGCGACCCATGCCAATGGGGACAGGTGCATCACACGACAGCAATATGAGCACAGAACAATTCCATCACAGCATGATTATATTATACAATCATTATTGTACTGTATTAATCTTTCTCGAAGTCTGCAAACCATCCACTCACAGGTTAAAGAGGCCTTATCACCATCCAAGGATCCATGACCTACAACCAGGGAATTGGATCGTGGTGGAGGACTATCGGAGGAGGCCTGGCACTCACCAAGGTGGTTGGGACCATTCCAAATCCTGCTGGTCACCTCAGCAGCGGTCAAGGTAGCTGAAAGGGCTACCTGGATCACGCCAGCCACTTCTTGTTTCAAGACCACAGAGACAATGATGATGAATGTGCTTGTGACTGACCCTTCTGGATATCCACTTTCTGACATAAGAATCGAACGTGAACCATTATGCTAATCTCGATTGTTATTTACTATGCTGATTGTTATTTCTTCTAATTACTTTTTGGTTTTGTGTGTATATTCTGAAATGTTGCTGATTTTAGTGTTATAACGATAAGCTACCTCAATCCACAACTAAATCTCAGGGTTTCAGTTTAAGAGATTGCTGCTGTAAAGTATACTTGAATGTTTTTATGCTCATTATGTAAGACACTGCTTGTAACTCCACTTGTTCTGCAAGACACTTTTTCCAAAAAGGGTTTTTATGGGGAGGGTATGGCGTGATCTTTACTCTTTTCCTGTAATTGGGCCATTAGGACAGGAAAGGAGAAGTTTATCAAGTCGTACCCAGTAACAAAGGACTCAGTCTCTGCTAAGAATCACTATGTGGTCAGAGTAACCGACTTCTAAGTTGCACTATATCAGGTATGACGGTGGATCGTGTGATTATAAAATAATCAAATGGGGGAGTGTAATGGAAAATGTCCATAGGGCCTCTCCGAGGGCATAATGTTCCTTGAATAGGTTGTCTTTACAACAGACATACCTTAGCTTTGCATATCATAAAGGCGATTCCCTCCAGTCATTAAGATAAGCAGCTCGGGTGGGAGTTGGTTGACCGTAAATATTTCTACAGGGGACAGGAATCGCTGATGGTTATCACAAGAAGCGTCGTCTTGTTAATGCTTGAAAGTCTTTGTGTTGTGATCGAAGGAATTCGGTCCCAGCGGGACGGGTGGCGAGCGGCAGGCAGGGATAGGCGGGTAGGCAGGGAGATGAGCTGGCTGGAGACGGATGAATCACACCTAACAGCATCACGATTCCTGTCATATCACCATGTGTTGCTGTCTATGTCTAACGTTGTGTTGCAGAGGTGTACAGTGTTGAACCCGGCCACCCTGCTGCCTACTCCCGAAGATGGGGAGCCACACGATGGTGTGGTCACCATTAATGAACTGTGTACACCACGTGTGGACCTGACAGCTACACCACTGCCACCGGGGACCGATGTGTTGTATGTTGATGGTTCTAGCCGGAAAGACCCAACAACATGTATTAACGAAGTGGGCTATGCCATTGCCACGCAGGACTGCGTGGTGGAATCTGCTAGGCTACCCCCTCACCTATCAGCACAAGCAGCTGAACTGTTTGCCCTAACCAGAGCATGCATACTATCGGAGGGTAAACAAGTTACCATCTATACAGACAGTATGCTTTTGGAGTCGTTCATGATTTCAGCACCCTGTGGAAGATATGAAGCGCACACAGGGGCCAAGGACCTGGTGTCTAGAGGGAACGCGATGGCAGATGATGGATGCTAAGGCGGCTGCCAAAGCCCCACTCGCCTCCACCATGCAGATGGCACAACTAACGCCCTTGGTCACGATTGAGGGATTGGCGAAAGCTCAGACCAGGGCCATGCCCGCAGACCGCTGGTGGTGGAAATCAGCTGGTGCAGAGTATCGCAATGGATTGTGGTATGGCCGAATAGGTGGCCATGCTTACCTAAATGTTTTGTTTCCTATCTACGCTATTATGACACATGGGACAGATCATGTGTCAAAGGGGGGAATGGTAGATAGCATTAATCGGCATTGGTACATGGTACATGATTCTCAAATTATGCACAAAAAAGAAAAATGTTTGTGCCAAATCATATGAGGGAAAGAGATATTGTTTAGTAATGGTAGACATGTTGTCCAAATGGATTGAAGTATTTCCCAGCAGGGCGGTTGACTTTGCAGCCGTTGCTAAGCCCTTCATCACAGAAATCATTCCGAGATGGGGAATCCAGAGCGAAGGTAGGACTGTCCCCCTATGAGGTCTTGATGGGGCGACCCATGCCAATGGGGACAGGTGCATCACATGACAGCAATATGAGCACAACAATTCCATCACAGCATGATTGTATTATACAATTGTTATTGTACTGTATTAATCTTTCTCGAAGTCTGCAAACCATCCACTCACAGGTTAAAGAGGCCTTATCACCATCCAAGGAGGGGCAACTCCATGACCTACAACCAGGGAATTGAATCGTGGTGGAGGACTATCGGAGGAGGCCTTGCACTCACCAAGGTGGTTGGGACCATTCCAAATCCTGCTGGTCACCTCAGCAGCGGTCAAGGTAGCTGAAAGGGATACCTGGATCACGCCAGCCACTTCTTGTTTCAAGACCACAGAGACAATGATGATGAATGTGCTTGTGACCCCTCTGGATATCCACTTTCTGACATAAGAATCGAACGTGAACCATTATGCTAATCTCGATTGTTATTTACTATGCTGATTGTTATTTCTTCTAATTACTTTTTGGTTTTATGTTTAGATCTTCTGAAATGTTGTTGATTTTAGCGTTATAACGATAAGCTACCTCAATCCACAACTAAATCTCAGGGTTTCAGTTTAAGAGATTACTGCTGTAAAGTATACTTGAATGTTTTTATGCTCATTATGTAAGACACTGCTTGTAACTTCACTTGTTCTGCAAGACACTTTTTTTTCCAAAAAGGGTTTTTATGGGGAGGGTATGGCGCGATCTTTACTCTTTTCCTGTAATTGGGACATTAGGACAGGAAAGGAGAAGTTGATCAAGTCATACCCAGTAACAAAGGACTCAGTCTCTGCTAAGAATCACTATGTGGTCAGAGTCACCGACTTCTAAGTTGCACTATATCAGGTATGACGGTGGATCGTGTGACTATAAAATAATCAAATGGGGGAGTGTAATGGAAAATGTCCATAGGGCCTCTCCGAGGGCATAATGTTCCTTGAATAGGTTGTCTTTACAACAGACATACCTTAGCTTTGCATATCATAAAGGCGACTCCCTTCAGTCATTAAGATAAGCAGCTCAGGTGGGAGTTGGTTGACCGTAAATATTTCTACAGGGGACAGGAATCTCTGATGGTTATCACAAGAAGCGTCGTCTTGTTAATGCTTGAAAGTCTTTGTGTTGTGATCGAAGGAATTCGGTCCCAGCGGGACGGGTGGCGAGCGGCAGGCAGGGATAGGCGGGTAGGCAGGGAGATGAGCTGGCTGGAGACGGATGAATCCATACGGGGGGGGGGGGGGGGGGGGGGATTAATTGTTAATTGATGGCAGGTGCGAGCGCTGCGCAGGTACCGCTAATGACGCTGGGGCGGCACCGGAGTCCGGAGCCACGCCCACCAACACCGTGAGCCCGGAGACACGGTCGAGACTGTGACAACTTCGTTTGTTCATATTCCAAGTACCCCCTGCAATCCGTCAAAGCACCCTTGGGAGAACACGTACTCCCATTTGAGAAACACTGTTCTATGTGCTATGAAATGGGATGCCATTTCTCCACACGAAATCTAACACAAGCCATGTAAAGCTGTAGTCTTTGAGCAAGTTCCTCGCTGCAATGTGCTGGATTAGAGACGGCCCGGTAATCTCTGGTACAGAACAAGTGGATTAAAAGCAAAACAGATTAACACTGGATTTCAAATGACATATGTCACCTGCCACCCACCCCCCCATTCAACATCACCTCTATGATTCTATACCAGGAAGAGCGGATAGAGGTGGCAGTGGTGGTGATGATGAGGGGGTGGTTTTTAAGTGTAATGCTGTCCTTACAATATACTGAGAAGGAGTGTTTGTGAATACTCCCTGTAGTACAGCATTTATGCTACAGTATGCAACCATTCATGTAGCATGCAAAACTAGGGCACTCTGGGACCTGAAACACGGAACTTCAACACCATCTAGTGGACAGCTACCGCACCTACACATTTATGATACACTAGGGATGAGCACTTCAGAAACCAGGAAAGAAAAAGGTTTTTAGAGACATTACAGGACAGTACTCACACATTATAGGATAATAGTGACACGGGACAATGTTCACACAGTACAGGACAGGACTTACACAGCATAGGACACTACTCACACAGTAATAATCACACAGGACAGGACAATAATCACACAGTTTAGGATAATACTCACACAGGACAATGCTCACACAGTACAGGACAGTACTCACAGGGTAAAGGAAAATAGTCACACAGGACAATGTTCACACATTACAGGACAGTACTCAGACAGGACATTGCTCACACAGGACAGGACAATACTCAGACAGGACAATCCACACTTGGTATCTAATGTTTGGAAGGAGAGACAGTATATTTGTGAGCCAAGGAAAGAGAGTGTAAAGTCAAAGGTGGAGAGAAACATGAGTTGTGAGAGGATGTGAGCTGTGTTTCATCTCAGCTCTTCTGTTCTTTATCAGATAATGCCTTCACATTCTCTCACACACACACTGTTACGTTCCCCGCTCCTGCATGAGCGTGTCCTTGTTGTGTTTTGTTTTTCCTTCTGTTTCTCCCCTCTCCTATCATTCTGCATTCAGGTGTCCGTCAGGTGATTGGCCATTCGTCCCCGTCACTCCCCCACCACTAATCTATTCCTGTCCAATCAGAGGGCGGTCCGTGCCTTTAAAAGCCCCGTCTGTCTTCCCTCCAGGGCGGACCCGTTTTTGTGTGTTTTCTGTCCGCGGTTGCATTGTTTATGCGTGTTGTCTGCATCGCAAGATCGTTTGTAAAGATCACAGTTACGATTTGTTTCGCTCTTATGCTTTTTGTTACGCATTATTCTGTTATTTTGTCTGTTATTTGTACGCCACAGGGGCAAGGTGAATAGGTAAGAGACCCATGGGTTTACATTTTCATCACGTAGCCTTACCTCTGTTACTATTCACCAGGTTAGGAGTGGGTGCCACCCTCTGTATTTATTAGTCTAGTGTAGCTTAGATTTTGCTTTGCCTTGTTAGTATAGATTACTATTACACTAGTTTAGGAGATCACTTTTGGTTTATAATTGCTTTACTTGGGCACCGCTCAGTTCCCTTTCCCCTTGGCGTGTGTTTTGTATTGACACTTGGTATTTGCCCTGAGCAAATAAAGTATTGTTTTTATGTTTAATTTGGGTTGTAGAGTGCTTGCTTCCTCACTTCCTACAATAAGTTTGGTGCGCATAGTTTTGTTGTGACTCCTCTACACCCCCCTAGACGTAGACGAGCTATATACATCTAAGAGCCGTAACATAACAGTGGGGGCTCGTCCGGGATCTTTGTGGGCCTGTGCATTGGGCTTATTGTAGTGGGGTGTTGGTGTTGTGTAGTAGGCTACATCTTTTGTAGTTCTAGTTGGCTTGGTCCTTACTAGTGGTAGGCGGGCCAGCTATGGCGTCTTTTGATTTGGATGTGTTTCTGTTGGATCTGTCTATTGAGCACATTAACCTATGTAGGAAGAGTGACTTACATGCCATAGCGGATCACTTCAGTTTCACGGTTCAGAGGTCTGTAGTAAAGGCCAAACTGAAGGAACTAATTGTGGACATGCTGGTGGAAAGTAAAGTGCTTTGTGCGGGTGAGTCTGCGGCTGCAGATCGGCTCTCTCCTTCACCTGGGTTCATGGTAGCGGACGAACGTGAGGTGGTGGTGGTGCGTGATGCCAAAGCGGATGTGGGGTCCGATGTAAAGGTTAAGGCGAGTCTGAAATCGATTCCTATTTTAGTGCTTTTGAGCGCATCGCAGCTTTTCTGCGGTGGCCTAAAGAGGTATGGCCTCTCTTGCTGCAGTGCAAGTTATCAGGTAAAGCACAGGAAGTGTTGTCTTCCCTTTGTCTTGCAGAAAGTTCAGACTATGATATTGTTAAAGCCACCGTGCTTCGTGCCTATGCGTTGGTGCCAGAGGCATATAGGCAAAAGTTCCGAAACCACAAAAAGGCACCAAATCGGACATATACAGAGTTTGCACGAGAGAAAGAAACCCTGTTCGATCGGTGGTGCACCGCCAGCAAGGCTACCAACGTTTCTTCTCTACGTGAGTTGTTGTTACTTGAAGAGTTCAAGAACAGTATTCCAGAGCGTTTGGTGACTTATTTAAATGAGCAGAAGGTGGTGGTGTTGTCCCAGGCAGCTGTCCTGGCAGACGAGTTTGTTTTAACCCACAAGCCGGTCCAATCGTTTTCTCCTACCTGGGGTAGGACCAGTGTTAATTTTGGCAGATATTTTAGTCTTAGTCTTTAGACGAAAATGCATATTAGTTTTAGTCACATTTAGTCATTTTTATCCTTAGTTTTCGTCTCGTTTTCGTCGACGGAAACTCATAAAATTTTAGTCTAGTTTTAGTCACATTTAAAAAATAAGATGACCGGAACTGCTGTGAACAACAGACCGGGTATCCTTCTAGTGATGTATTGTATAGATCGACATACTGCGATTTGATGCATTCATCTGATTGATTAAAAACCCGACAATGCGGCGCCTGCCCCCCCTTCCTCGCTGGACCTTATTAACTGTTATAAGACGCAGAAGCGCCTGGTCCTGTTCAACTTTACTTGAATGAGCGTAGAAACACTGGACGTTTTGATCAAGATCACCAGCAATGAGTTGATCACCGTGCGTGCGTGTGCGCAACACACACCAAGAAGACTGACTGTAGTCACGCTGATCAGCTCATTGTTGGTGATCTTGATCAAAACGACCAGTCTTTCTACGCTCATTCAACTAAAGTTGAACAGGATCAGGCGCTTCTGAGTCTTAATAAGGTCTAGTGACCACCGCCAGAATGTCGCATTTTCTTCACATTCTCCCGTCTATGATGATCTTTTGATGGTTTGTTTTTCCCCCCCACTGTAGAAACAACCACCGGCTCCTCTGTTCCATCAAAGTTATTCATTATTTCATTCAATGAATAATTTCGCTTAAAATCTCTTCCGATATGTGTGTGTGTTGTCTCTGACTTTGGCAGCTGTCACTAGGCTAGTTAAGTCACGGGAATGGCGCGCTGTGATTGGCCGAGCGGATATATCGGAGTGTGCTGAAAATCTGTTGTGGCGTTTATCACAGTTTGGAAAGAAAGGGAATAATATAATAATATAATGCAGAGAAACTAGCCGGTTGTCGTGTTTTGCGGCAACGATAATTATTTTTTTTTTTAAATGGCGCTTATCGTGTTTTGGAACAAATCTTTAATAATCATCTTTAATTCATTAAATTTTGAATGTCCGTTAGTCCACCACGAACATTTTCGTCTCGTCAACGAAAGTAAAAATAGATTTAGTCAGTTTTTATTTTCAAAGATCCGTTTTCGTCACGTCTTAGTCATGGGAAAAAGGTCGTTAACACATATTTTTCGTCAAACATTTCGTTAACAAAATTAACACTGGTTAGGACTGCTTCTGATACACCCTCTCGAAGTGCTCAGTGGGCAATCAAGAGGGCTTCCCGTACGCTCTAAGGAGGAACGGGAGTGTTTTTATTGTCACAAGCCTGGCCATGTCATTGCTGATTGTGTAATCCTGCAGAATAAACAACCAAAGCCTGTTAAACCACTCAAAGGGGTTGGGTTGCTGCGAACAGTGCCTCCTCCGGTGTCCGACATGCCTGGTAGGCCAACGGTAGGTGATTTCGACTCTCCAGACCCCTGCTATGACCCGTTCATTCTTAGTGGTCTAGTTTCACTACCTGGTGGCGGTCGGGAGGACCAGTGAGAGGTTAGGATTCTGCGAGACACTGGTGCTGCGCAGTCTTTCATTCTGTCGGACGTGCTTCCATTGACAAGTGACTCATACTGTGGTACTAGCGTCTTGGTTCAAGGCATTGAAATGGGGTTTGTGCCAGTCCCATTACACCAGGTACATTTGAGTTGTGATTTGGTAAGTGGAGTTTTCAGGGTTGGGGTACGTCCTGCCCTACCAGTGAAAGGCGTTACTTTCATCCTGGGAAATGACATTGCTGGAGGTAGAGTGCTGCCTATTTTAGAACTGTTGGACTGCCCAGCGGAAGCCCAGACCGATGACTTGGCCGGGAGTTTCCCAGGGGTTTTCCCAGCATGTGTTGTCACGCAAGCGCAGTCCCGCAAGTTGACTGACGTTGTGGACTTGGTTGATTCCGTTCTGGGCCCAGTATTGGCCACGGATGAGTTCGTTAGTTCCGACAGTGTACCCTCTCCACCCCTTGATAAAGACCGCGCTAGAAAGTCCTATCGTTGACACACTGAAACTGGCTATCACTCGTGACAAGCTGGTAACTGCCCAGAAAACAGACCCTACCATTACCAAGTGTTTGGTGAATGTTGTTTCTCCGGAGGGAGTTAGCTAGAAGAAAATGGCCTACTTCCTCGACGAGGACCTTCTCATGCGGAAGTGGACTTCCCGCCCTGATTCAGAACATGACTGGAGTGCTATCTATCCGATTGTGGTACCCATGGCCTACCGTCAGCATGTTTTATCTCTAGCTCATGACTACCTATGGTCTGGACATTTAGGTATCACGAAGACCTACGATAGGGTTCTGCGACATTTCTTTTGGCCAGGTCTAAAACGAGATGTAGCTCATTTCTGTCGTACCTGCCACACCTGTCAGATCACTGGTAAACCAAATCAGGTTATCCCTCCTGCTCCCCTCTGTCCAATACCTGTGCTGGGTGAGCCTTTTGAGCATGTGATAGTAGATTGCGTTGGCCCGTTACCTAAGTCTAGGACTGGTAACCAGTTTCTACTGACAATGTGTGTTGCTACGCGCTATCCAGAGGCTATTCCTCTTAGGAAGATAACTGCTCAGTCAGTTATTAAGGCTCTGATTAATTTTTTTTTTTATTTTTTTTATTTTTTTTCTACGTTTGGACTCCCGAGAATTGTGCAAACGGATCAGGGTTCCAATTTTCTTTCAAACGTGTTTAAGCAGGTGTTGACATCACTGTCTCTTAGACAGTGTCTAGTGCCTACCACCCTGAGTCGCAAGGTGCACTCGAGCGGTGGCATCAAACTTTTAAATCCGTGCTGCGGAAATACTGTTGTGAGACTGGGATGAGGGTGTGCCTTTTGCTTTGTTTGCAGTTCATGAGATTGTTCAGGAGTCTTTAGGATTTAGTCCGGCTGACCTTGTCTTTGGACATACAGTTCGCTGACCTCTCAGAGTCCTAAAAGATCAGTTTAGTTCAGGTAATGCGCCGTCACAAAGTGTGTTGGCTTATGTGAGCAGGTTTCACAGTGCGTGCGCTCTCGCTAAAGACGCTCTCTCCTCCTCACAGAAGAGGATGAAGCGTCACTTTGATATGAAAGCAGTCCCACGTTCGTTGCAACCAGGTGACCAGGTTTTGGTTTTGTTACCCATTCCAGGGTCCTCTCTCTCTGCCCGTTTCTCAGGTCCCTACTCTGTGGAACAGAAGTTGAGTAACACTGATTATATTATCCAGACTCCAGATCGGAGACGCAAGTCTCGAGTGTGCCACATCAACATGTTAAAAGTGTACCATGCTAGAGGCAAACCTCAGAAGGAAACCCTAGATGAGACTGCAGGGCCCACCGTCAAATCTGTTGTTCCTGCTGTGGTGGTTTCAGGCTCATGTAATGTTCTTAATGTTGGTGAGATAATAATAATAATAATACATTTTATTTATATAGCGCCTTTCAGAACCCAAGGTCGCTTACAAAATTTGAGAGGGGGGGGGGAACAGAAACACAGAAGACAACAAGAAAAAAGGAGAGATGGTAACAAATGAGATGAAGGTAGAGTAACTGGCTGGTGGAACACACAAAATAAACAAAAAACAACTGGGACAGTAAATAAACATGTACAAAAATCACAGAAAATAACATGGTGGATGGGGTGAGAGGAGAAGAGAGAGAAGAAGAGGGGAGGCTGAGCAGATGGTAAGGGTGGGAGGAGAAACGGAGGAGGGTCATTTAGGGGTAGGGGAGGTTGTAGGCTTGGGAGAAAAGAAATGTTTTTAGCCGGGATTTAAAAATGGGGAGTGTAGGGTGAGTCTCTGACGGTTTGTGGGAGTGAGTTCAGAGTCGGGGTGCAGTCCCTGGAAAAGGCTCGATCGCCAAGAGGTTTTGAGTTTGGAAAATGGTATGAAGAGGGTGGTGGTGGCGGAAGAGCGGAGGGTTCGGGTGGGGCGGAGGGGCAGGAGGAGGTCAGTCAGGTAGGGGGGGGCCAGGTGTGGAGGGCTTTGAAGGTGAGGAGGAGAAACTTTAAAGTTAATGCGCTCTTTTGATGGGGAGCCAGTGGAGAGATTGAAGTACAGGGGTGATTGTTCACGGGACCGGGTGTGAGTGAGAAGACGGGCAAGCGGAGTTCTGGACATTTGGAAGTCTGTGGGGGAGTGGGAGGTGGATGCCAGTAAGCCAGGGCAGTTGCATAATCAAGGCGGGAGGAGATAAAGGCGTGAATTGAGGGATTTCAGCAGCAGAGGGGGAGAGGCAGTGGTCCTGATTTTGGCGATATTGCGGAGGTGGAAGTATGACGGGTCTTGATGACAGACTGACATGGGGGACAAAGGAGAGGGTGGGGCCGAGGGATGATAAACCCAAGGTTGGCGTGCCAGGGGGGACGGGAGGGATGGTTGAGTCAATCAATGGTCGAGTGAGATGGGCCGGCCTCTTTGAAAAGTGGTGGATTTGGGTGCCAATGAGTAGGAGTTCAGTTTGTCCACTGTTGAGTTTGAGGAAATTGTGGGTCAGCCAGGCTTTTATGGTGGAGGATGCAGGTATTAATGTGGGGTGAGGGGTGGGTTTTCTGAGTGGATTTTGTGCTAATGTAAATCTGCAGTGTCGTCGGCGTAGCAATGGAAGTCCATGTTTGGAATTTGCCGGATGATGTGACCAAGGGGAAATATGTAACAGATGAAGAGCAAGGGGCCCCGAGGACCGAGCCCTGGGGACCCCCTGCGTGACAGGGGAAAGGAGGAGGTGTGACCGGAGAGAGAGATGAATTGTTTGTCTGCCAGAGAGGTATGAGGTGAACCAGTCAAGTGCGGTGCCTCAACACCAGCTGCCCCAGCCTTTGAAGGAGGATGGAGTGGTCCCACAGTGTCAAAAGCAGCACTAAGGTCCAGCAGCAGCAGGATGTGAGGCACCTGAATCAGCCAGAGGTGAGGAGATCATTGGTGACTTGACAAGAGCAGTTTCGGCTATGGAGGGGGCGGAAACCAGACTGAAGGGGTTCATAGAGATTGTAGGAACTGAAGATGGAGTGAAGTTGGGCGGCGACAATTCGTTCAGGGTTTTGGACAGGAATGGTAGGTTGGAAATGGGGCAGTAGTTGGTGAGGATGGTTGGGTCGAGGGAGGGCTTTTTAATGATGGGAGTGACAGCGGCCAGTTTATAGGCCAAGGGAACATGACCGAGTGCTAGGGACTGATTGAAAAGGGTGGTGAGGTGGGGGATGAGGACGGGGAGGCAGGTCTTGGTTAGGGTGGTGGGGAGAGGGTCGAGGGAGCAGGTGGTGGTCTTGGAGGCGGTGATGATGTCAGAGATGAGGGAGGAATCAAACAGGGGAAAGGCAGTGAGGGGAGGGGTAGGTGGGCGATCAGGGAGGGGGAGGGTGAAAGTCGGGGGAGGGGGGTGAAGGAGTTAGTGATGGAGGCAGTCAGGGAGGTGTTTATTTGGGAGATTTTTATTATTGAAGGAGTGGAGAAAGGAGTTGCAGAGGTCAGTGGAGGAGGGTGGGTTATTGTCGGGGGGCTGGAGTAGTGTCTTAACAGTGGAAAAGAGGATCCGGGGGTTTCGGTTTGTGCTGTTGATGAGAGTGGAATAGTGGGCAGATTTGGCAGCAAGGAAGAGCATCGCGGTAGGAGGAGATGTGCTGTTTGTAAGCTTCAGCGTGGACGGTAAGGTGGGTTTTTTTATAGAGTCGCTCCAGCTGCCGACCGGTTTGCTTCATGGTGCGAAGTTCAGAAGTGTACCAGGGGGAGGAGGTGGTGAAAAGAAACAGTGATGGTTTTCCAGGGGGCCAGGGAGTTGAGGGAGTCAGAGAGGATGGAGTCAAGTAAGATGGCATAGTCGTCAGGTGAGGAGGGGGGGGCCGAGTCAGGGGGGAGGGCAGAGGGAAATGAGCTGGGAAAGAGTTAGTGGGTTGACAAACTTAATATTAACGGAAGGAGATTGAAACGTTTTGAGGAGTGATGGGGTGAGGGGAGAGGGGCAGAGAAAAGGATACAATGGTGGTCAGAGAGTGGAAAGGGGAGAGGGCGGAGGTTGGATAGGGGAAGGGAGGAGGAGCAAACAAGGTCAAGGGTATGGCCTTTGGCATGGGTGGGGAAGTTGATGTGCTGGGTGAGGTGAAAACAGTCAAGGAGGGAGAGAAAGTCAGGAGTGAGGGGAGAGTTTGGAAGGTCAACGTGAATGTTGAAGTCGCCAGTGAGCAAGAGGCGGTTGGAGAGAGAAGAGGCGATGGTGAGGAGTTCAGAGAGTTCAGAGAGAAAAGAGGGGTGTGTCTTCGGGGGGCGGTAGACTAGTATTGCAGTGATGGAGTTGGGGAGGGAGAGAGCAAGATATTCAAAGGTTGACATGGGTGGGAGGTTGAGGTCCAGTTCAGTAACAGATAGGGATTGTTTATGGAGAACAGCAATGCCCCCTCGCCAAGCCCCGCTCCTCTGGCCGAGGGGGGGGCATTGCTGTTCTCCATAAACAATCCCTATCTGTTACTGAACTGGACCTCAACCTCCCACCCATGTCAACCTTTGAATATCTTGCTCTCTCCCTCCCCAACTCCATCACTGCAATACTAGTCTACCGCCCCCCGAAGACACACCCCTCTTTTCTCTCTGAACTCTCTGAACTCCTCACCATCGCCTCTTCTCTCTCCAACCGCCTCTTGCTCACTGGCGACTTCAACATTCACGTTGACCTTCCAAACTCTCCCCTCACTCCTGACTTTCTCTCCCTCCTTGACTGTTTTCACCTCACCCAGCACATCAACTTCCCCACCCATGCCAAAGGCCATACCCTTGACCTTGTTTGCTCCTCCTCCCTTCCCCTATCCAACCTCCGCCCTCTCCCCTTTCCACTCTCTGACCACCATTGTATCCTTTTCTCTGCCCCTCTCCCCTCACCCCATCACTCCACAAAACGTTCAATCTCCTTCCGTAATATTAAGTTTGTCAACCCACTAACTCTTTCCCAGCTCTGAAGGAGGATGGAGTGGTCCACAGTGTCAAAAGCAGCACTAAGGTCCAGCAGCAGCAGGATGTTGAGGGCACCTGAATCAGCAGAGGTGAGGAGATCATTGGTGACTTTGACAAGAGCAGTTTCAGTGCTATGGAGGGGGCGGAAACCAGACTGAAGGGGTTCATAGAGATTGTAGGACTGAAGATGGGAGTGAAGTTGGGCGGCGACAATTCGTTCAAGGGTTTTGGACAGGAATGGTAGGTTGGAAAATGGGGCAGTAGTTGGTGAGGATGGTTGGGTCGAGGAGGGCTTTTTAATGATGGGAGTGACAGCGGCCAGTTTATAGGCCAAGGGAACATGACCGAGTGCTAGGGACTGATTGAAAAGGGTGGTGAGGTGGGGGATGAGGACGGGGAGGCAGGTCTTGTTAGGGTGGTGGGGAGAGGGTCGAGGGAGCAGGTGGTGGTCTTGGAGGCGGTGATGATGTCAGAGATGAGGGAGGAATCAACAGGGGAAAAGCAGTGAGGGGAGGGGTAGGTGGGCGATCAGGGAGGGGGAGGGTGAAAGTCGGGGGAGGGGGGGTGAAGGAGTTAGTGATGGAGGCAGTCAGGGAGGTGTTATTTGGGAGATTTTATTATTGAAGGAGTGGAGAAAGGAGTTGCAGAGGTCAGTGGAGGAGGGTGGGTTATTGTCGGGGGCTGGAGTAGTGTCTTAACAGTGGAAAAGAGGATCCGGGGGGTTTCGGTTTGTGCTGTTGATGAGAGTGGAAATAGTGGGCAGATTTGGCAGCAAGGAGAGCATCGCGGTAGGAGGAGATGTGCTGTTTGTAAGCTTCAGCGTGGACGGTAAGGTGGGTTTTTTTATAGAGTCGCTCCAGCTGCCGACCGGTTTGCTTCATGGTGCGAAGTTCAGAAGTGTACCAGGGGAGGAGGTGGTGAAAGAAACAGTGATGGTTTTCCAGGGGCCAGGGAGTTGAAGGGAGTGCAGAGAGGATGGAGTCAAGTAAGATGGCATAGTCGTCAGGTGAGGAGGGGGGGGCCGAGTCAGGGGGGAGGCAGAGGAAATGAGCTGGGAAAGAGTTAGTGGGTTGACAAACTTAATATTACGGAAGGAGATTGAACGTTTTGAGGAGTGATGGGGTGAGGGGAGAGGGGCAGAGAAAAGGATACAATGGTGGTCAGAGAGTGGAAAGGGGAGAGGGCGGAGGTTGGATAGGGGAAGGGAGGAGGAGCAAACAAGGTCAAGGGTATGGCCTTTGCATGGGTGGGGAAGTTGATGTGGCTGGGTGAGGTGAAAAACAGTCAAGGAGGGAGAGAAAGTCAGGAGTGAGGGAGAGTTTGGAAGGTCAACGTGAATGTTGAAGTCGCAGTGAGCAAGAGGCGGTTGGAGAGAGAAGAGGCGATGGTGAGGAGTTCAGAGAGTTCAGAGAGAAAAGAGGGGTGTGTCTTCGGGGGGCGGTAGACTAGTATTGCAGTGATGAGTTGGGGAGGGAGAGAGCAAGATATTCAAAGGTTGACATGGGTGGGAGGTTGAGGTCCAGGTTCAGTAACAGATAGGGATTGTTTATGGAGAACAGCAATGCCCCCCCTCGGCAAGAGGAGCGGGGCTTGGCGATGTAGCTGTAGTTGGTGGGGGTGGCCTGGTTGAGTGCGTAATAGTCGGAGGGTTGTTGCCAGGTTTCGGTGAGGAGGAGGAGGTCAATGTTATTGTCCAGTATTAATTCAGAAATTACAGGTGATTTGTTGGTGAGGGAACGAGTGTTCAGCAGTGCGAAGGTGATGGATGGAGGGGCTGGGGGGAGGGAACGAAGGTTGCTGAGGTTAGAGGTGCGATGCGTGGTGTTGACGTGGGGGCGGGAATTGGTCCAGAGTGAGGGGATGTTTGTGCCTTTAGGATAGTGTAGAGTCCGGTGTCGGTTGTGGCCAGAGCCTCGGTGGATGTAGCGGCGGCGGCTGAGGATGCCAGCATTACTGGCAGCGGTAGCAGCAGCGGCAGTGAGGCAGTGGTTGTTGTTAAGTGCATGAAGGTCTGTAGGGGCATAGGTGTGTCCAGGGGCAAAAATAGGACTTGGGGGGGTAGGTGAAAAAAGTGGTAGTCCAGAGGAAAAAAACAGCAGTAGGAGGAGTGGAAATCCAAGTTGAGACATGAGTGTAGAGGGGAGTAATCCAGGGAGTAGATTGGCAGTGAGTAGTAACTGATAGGCTACTAGTTGGGTAGTATTGAGCCAGAGGGGGGGGGTGATGTTGTTGTTGTTGTGCTGGAGTCCCCGAGACCCAACCCGCTGGGCATGGTAGCCCAGCCGTGCCATGCTAGCAACCAGGCCCAGCAGCTGGAAGAGAGGGAGTGGAGACTCCCCCGGAGGAGGCAGGCCAGGCAGCCGGCACAGCCAGGCCAGGCCGAGCTAGCAGAGCTAGCCTAGCTAAGTTAGCTGTGACAGCTACACAACCCACGGAATCAGCAAGGGAGTCTCCACTCCCTCCTGAGACCAGGTTGGGTAGCCGACACAGCTGGGCCAGCGGTGCACAGCAACCAGAAACCACGGAACCAGCAAGGGAGTCTCCACTCCCTCCCGGGACCAGGTTAGGCAGCCGGCACAGCTAGGCCAAGTTTGTTATTGCTAGCTAGGCGAGGCTAAGCCAGCTGAGTCAGCCGGCACGGCTAGGCTAAAGTTGTTATTATTATTAAAACAGCACGCAGCGGGTAGGTCAGGGCAAACTTACAAAACACAATTAACTCACCAGCGAGCCGAACACAGAGGGTGGGAAGGGAAGGGATAAATGCAGTTTGTAATCCAGTAGTATGAGGTGGTAGTCCGGTGAGATTCAGCAAGATCAGGGCAGAGTCCAGGAGTATGGCACGGAGGAGTTTAAACAAACAACTTAGATGAAGACGAACGGACAAAAACAAAAACATAAAAGAGAGAGAGAGAGGCACGGGTAGAAGCGGCAGTCACAAAGAAAAAAAAAAAAAAACTAGACGCCAGCGGTACTCAGCCCGGGAAAAAACCAACAAAAAAGACCAAACACTAACAAACATAGTAGTTGTAACAAATAGTTGATGACCCCTGGTCTACAGTCTACCAGTCCACTGGGAAGACCGGTAAACTGATCTAGTCATCATGGATCTAATAATTCTAATTTATTGAGCGCATTTCTAGAACCCAAAGCGCTGTACATAGGAGGATCAGTAAAAAAAACAAACTATACAATTTTTAACACAGGTCCTTAAATGCCAGTCTAAAGAGGTGTGTTTTGAGGAGAGCTTTGAAGGACTTGAGTGACTCTGCCTCTTTGATGGGGTCTGGGAGTGCGTTCCACAGCTGTGGAGCAGCACAACTGAATGCCCTGGCTCCCATGGTTTTAAGTCTGCAGTATGGCTGCTGCAGAGAGATGGAGCTGGAGGAGCTTGGAGTTGAGTTATGCTCCCCAGCAGACCCCTCGCTTACTGAACTCTGAGATGTTGTTGGCTCTTGACTCACATTTGGCATACCTGGATAGTGAAAAGGACAGCATCATAACACTGATACAGGGGTTCCCTGATCTAGTCGGAGATATTCCTACACGGACCACAGTACTGGAGCATGATATTGATGTGGGAGGGGCACCTCCTATTAAGCAGCATCCCTACCGTGTCAACTCAACGAAAAGGGCAGTCATGAAGCAGGCGGTTGCAGACTCCTATCCATTGCCACGTCTTGATGATTGTGTAGACACCATAGGTTCTGCCTGTTTTGTTACCAAGTTGGATTTATTAAAGGGCTACTGGCAAGTCCCTCTTAATGCTCGTGCCTCAGCCATTTTGGCGTTCGCTACCCCTGACAGCTTTCAAGAGTATTCTGTGATGGCGTTTGGAATGCGCAATGCACCTGCCACATTCCAGCGCTTTGTCAACATTGTTTTAGCTGATGTTCCCCATTGTACTGCCTATCTGGATGATGTAGTGGTGTATTCCCCAGATTGGGCTGCCCATGTGACAACATTGAGAACCGTGTTTCAGCGCTTAGCGGAGGCTTCCCTAACGCTGAATTTAGCAAAATGCGAGTTTGGCGAGGCGACTGTTACCTATCTTGGTAAAGAGGTTGGGGGAGGTGAGGTGTGTCCTGTGGAAGCTAAAGTGGCTGCAATCACTACCTTCCCAGTTCCCGCCACCCGGCGCGAGCTGCGCCGCTTCTTAGGTATGGCTGGTTATTATCGTGGGTTTTGTCAGAATTTTTCCTCTGTTGTTGCCCCACTAACTAGTCTGCTGAGTCCCCATGTTTTTTTTGCGTGGTCTAAGAACTGCCAACATGCTTTTGATTGTGCGAAAGCTTTGCTCTGTAGCACACCTGTTCTTGCGGCTCTATTTAGGAAACTATTTAAGATGGAGGTGGACGCAAGCGGTGTAGGTGCTGGAGCTGTTCTGATCCAGGAGGATTCGAATGGTCTGGACCATCCTGTTACTTCTCGTGGAAGTTTAACAAGTGCCAGACCCGTTACTCCAAAATTGAGCAAGAAACCTTAGCTTTATTATTTGTTTTTCAGTTCTTTGAGGTTTATGTAGGCTCTAGTGCTATTCCCATCATCGTGTATACTGATCAAAATCCCTTTAGTATTTCTCAACCGGATGTACAATCAGAACCAACGGCTTATGCGTTGGCCGCTGGTTGTGCAGAGTTATAATTTAGAGATCCGGCACAAGAAGGGCCCAGAATGTCTGTGCGGATGCCCTTTCCCGTGTGTAGGTCACCCGTGCAGTTATTAGCCTCGTGTCACAAGCCGATAGAGGCTTGTTCCTTTATGTGTGGGGGTGTTACGTTCCCCGCTCCTGCATGAGCGTGTCCTTGTTGTGTTTTGTTTTTCCTTCTGTTTCTCCCCTCTCCTATCATTCTGCATTCAGGTGTCCGTCAGGTGATTGGCCATTCGTCCCCGTCACTCCCCCACCACTAATCTATTCCTGTCCAATCAGAGGGCGGTCCGTGCCTCTAAAAGCCCCGCCTGTCTTCCCTCCAGGGCGGACCCGTTTTTGTGTTTCCTGTCCGCTCGGTTCGCGGTTGCATTGTTTGTGAGTGTTGTCTGCATCGTGAGATCGTTTGTAAAGATCAGTTACGATTTGTTTAACCCTCAGTTTCGCTCTTATGCTTTTTGTTACGCATTATTCTGTTAGTTTGTCTGTTATTTGTACGCCACAGGGGCAAGGTGAATAGCTAAGAGACCCATGGGTTTACATTTGCATCACGTAGCCTTACCTCTGTTACTATTCACCAGGTTAGGAGTGGGTGCCACCCTCTGTATTTATTAGTCTAGTGTAGCTTAGATTTTGCTTTGCCTTGTTAGTATAGATTACTATTGCACTAGTTTAGGAGATCGCTTTTGGTTTATGATTTCTTTACTTGGGCACCGCTCATCGTTCCCTTTCCCCTTGGCGTGTGTTTTGTATTAATCCTTGGTATTTGCCCTGAGCAAATAAAGTTTTGTTTTTACGCTTAATTTGGGTTGTAGAGTGCTTGCTTCCTCACTTCCTACAATAAGTTTGGTGCGCATAGTTTTGTTGCGACTCCTCTACACCCCCCTAGACGTAGACGAGCTATATACATCTAAGAGCCGACACACACACACACACACACACACACACACACTGTTGTCAGATAAATTGAGGCCAGGTTAAAGGTGTGTGTGTGCGTGCTATTTCAAGACACTAGGTGGTAGAGTGCGACAAGGGACAGGAAAAGGAAAGTCTTTTCCCGTCTCTGTAGTGCCAGTCGGCAGAGTGGCACATCCAATGGTTCCAGTATGTCAGCATTCATCCAACCCATGATTTAATATTGCCTTCAGGGTGGGTGAGATGTGGCTCTCCTTTGAGCACAACAAACGCCAAACTGAGCTGTTGCTAAGAGTTATTATCAATGGAAAAGTGAATGATCTGTGATTGCTGCATTTGTGTGTGTGTGTGTGTGTGGGCCCTGACTCATCACCCAAACCCTTTAATGTTGCCGCCAGCTGTCCACTGGTAAGTGATGAGGCGTGCCAACATGCACGCACGTACGCTTGGGATAGCCCTACTGTAGGTTGTACGTTAAAGGTGTAGATTACACAGGCATTAAGCACAATGTCGTGTGTGCGTGCTCTGGTGCCCTGCCCCCTGCCGAGGATGAGAATGGTCTGGTTAGTCAGGGCTGGGTGGTGTGATTGATGCTCAGGGACTGATGGGAGCGGGTGACTGGGAGGTTGACACCGGCTCCAGGCTGACATGGGAATCCATTAAGCCTTGCCCCCCGTCCCAGAGGCTGCCTGCCTGGGCTAAGGAATGAGGTGCGCTGGGCCCACACTAGAAGACACAAGGCTGGGGAAGGTGTGTGAGGTTGGAAGGGCATTTGTCAAAGAGCCCACGTGATTTACTAAAGATGTCGCAAAGACAGACAAGTACAGCTGTACATACACGAACAACAGTTTAGTTGGCAGAGAGAGAGAGAAAGTAAAGAATCAATCGTTCGTCTCTCTTTCTCACTCCATCTTGAGCTGAAACCATCAGGACTTATCCGAAAGACCAACACAGTGACACACACACACATATTGGGTTGTATTGTCATACTCACTTACTATTCATACTCACTTACTACCAACAGTGACACTTTCACACACACAAACTTTCATGACATGTATGTGAAATGTCCTGCCAGTTGGCATGCAGCCAAATCCACAGAACGTGAACCCTGACCAAAGGCAGGCTGTGATGGTGAGTGACGGTGTAGCTAGCCACCTGAGTCATCGATTGCAGTCAACGTCACACATCTCCCCCGGTGCGCTCATGCCACTCACTGTAAGCCGTTATTAAGATTATATGTCACCACTACTATATATAGCCAATACAATACAATAAAACCAGGTTTGAGCCACAATTCCTCCCCCCATTCAATGATATTCTAATGTATAATACATGTCTTTCCTGGTGAGTACAGTCATTGATTAGGTCATTAGAGCACCAGCCCATACTGTGGGTTTGGGCACACTGTACAGGAGGTGATTGTTCCACGGTTCGTCGTACACCACATAACCCTGACGTGGAGCTTCCTAATCTAAAGAGCACAGCGACTCCAGGTTCACACCAGCCTTCAAAGGCATTGGTCTTTCAAAACGCATCGTTTATGTGAAGTGTGCAGGACTTCAATGTTGCGGCCCGGCTTTCTCTCAACTGTCAGTGAATGAATGTTACCTAGTTTGCATACATGTTTCAGCAGCCAAACCACACATGTGAAGACTTCCCTGTAGCAGAGGAGAAATGGGACCATTCGAGTCAGGAAGATGAACGGACAAAGAATCATAATAATGTGAGCTGTATTATATTATGTACTATAACAAATTATTTGAAACGGGGCACGAAGCAAAAGTTTAATTAAGTTTAAATTGTTACAGAAAACTAATCTTACTTCAAATATACAAAAACTATGAACAAACTACAACACAAATCTAAACCTGTTATAGAAAGGATACATTATAAATATATGGCAAGAATATAGAATAAAAGGTTATGTTTATGAATGAGCAACATAACTGGTTATGTAGTGTGTCCTATGAATTAGGGACATTTAACCACAGATCACCAAGTCAAGTAGTTCAAGTTCAAGTTCAAGTATTTTTATTGTAACTTCACAATTTACGCGTGAGTATAAACAGTGAGTTAAAAACTTTTTGTGCAAAACGCCCGACAGCCGACAGTAATTATAAAGAATACAAAATACAGTAAACCTACAAAATAGAAAATAGAACTATAAATAGAATTCTATATAAAATACGTAAATGAAATCTAAAATGAAATGGAATATACAGTAAAATATCCATACACATATAAATCGATGTACTAAAATATACATTGTTATATGCTGTATGCTGACATTCACAGAATGTCACGGGATACCTTCCCAGACAGTCGACACAACACTAGCAGCAGCAGTTGGCACCAGGACTAGCACTAACACCAGCACCAGCACTAGCAGCAACACTAGCACCAGGACCAGCACTAGCAGTAACACCAGCACAGCACTAGCACCAACACTTAGCACAAGTATTCTTACTGTAAGACAGATGTGATAACATTATTGACAGGATATCGATAGTCAGGTGATTAGTAGAGGGTAGGGGATCTATTAATAGATACTGTATGGAAGGAATCAGGGAAGAAAGGAAAGATGGAAGGATGCAAGAAATCAGCAACATGGTTAGCTGGGAAGTAATAGTCCTCAAGATGGTTTCTATAGCAACATGCTAGCGTCTCTACACCGTTCTCAGCTGAAGATAGCAGAGGAATGTGAGTCTCTTTGGCTTTCGTTGGGTTGGTGGGCTTCCATCTCCACACTTAACATTTAAATATTCACACCCGTTGGATGTCTTAGATGTGTGTGTGGGATGCTAGATGTATATAAAGGAGAACCCAATGTTAACAGTGCTTGCAGCTGAACACAGGAGTGGAGAGAGAGAGGGAGAACAAGAGAGGGAGGGGTTTCATTTCCTGTGTGGTGATTTAGAATGATGATTTGTGCTCCTTTGCCTCCTCTCTGTGATCCGTTATGAATGTTCTCCAGAAATTCCAGCAGATCCACCGTTTACAGTGAGAAGAGCACACACACACGGCTATGCATCTGCCCCCTGAATCTTTGATAAAAAGATAAGAGGTAGAGGGTTGGAGAGATAGATAGATATATACTGTAGCTAGATAGATACTGTAGATAAACAGAGAGATGGATTGAGAGATAGATAGACAGAAAGATATACTGTAGATAAATAGACGGCTAGAAAGAGAGTTATAACAAAAAAGCAGTTACTATGCTGTATATATCTTATAATACACTCTTCATCAGAGCATCAGAGAGAAACAAAACAAAACTCAGTTTCATCATAGTTTCCATGGGCATGCTACACAGTGTGTAAGAGAGGCAGAGAAATTGAGGTATGTTCCAGGTGATGCTATTTAGAGCTCAGCCGAGGTTGTCTGATGCGAGAGAGACAGAAACAAAGTGAAAGATGAAGAACAGAGAAAAAGGAAGACGTGTTATTGCTGTCTCAGCGAAGAAGATGTGAAGATCGCCTCTCCTGTCCAAGATGTGGACGTACAACCTGGAGCAGTCGAGATGGCTGCCCACTGCTCCTGGCTGCCCCTGGAGGGGCAGCAGGATGGGTCAAATGCAGAGGACGCATTTCCATGGGCCACCCTCCCTGCATGCGCGTGTGTGTGTTTGGCGGCCGCCACTTCCGGCTGTGTGTTGTGTGACCACTACGTGTGGACTAATAAAGATCTTCTTTCTATAGATACTGTCCCATCAGCCAATAACTCCCATTACTCACATGCATGTACTATGTACACACACATTTAGAACATGTATGTGTCGGTGAGTGTGTGTTCTATGACATGGGCTCCTGGCCTGGGGAGCAGGAGACTTCATAAACCCTTTTCACAGTAGGAAAAACACAGGCACAGCTCATAACATGAATTATGGGTCCCTTAAACTTTCTGGCAGTGCACCAGCAGAGACAAAACTAGTCAAGTATATATACATTGACCATGCTGGTGCTGTGACAGACATTGGAACAGGAAGTTACTTTCCTGACTATACGATCTAGGAAAAGGGTAAATTTGGACAGAGGGGATGGGTTCTGTGAGAGGAGCTTTACATCTGTTTGTTCTCTTGACTTCCTGCTTACCTGCCACCTACTAGCCCAAACTACATTTACTAATGTAAAGTACACCTTTAAAGCTTAAGTGATATGCTCTTGTTGGAAAGATTTACCAAATGTGTTACTATTGTAAGGGCAACGACGGAGCTGCCACATATGATGGAGAATGCGGGCAATGAAGAGGTGAATCTGGTTCGGAGGGCACAAGGTCCGGCTCACGTGGAGGGTCCGGTGTGTCAGGGGCTGCAGGTGTGTCCAGTGCTGTAGGTGCTACCAGTGTGTCCAGTGCTGCAGGTGCTACCAGTATGTCCAGTGCTGCAGGTGTGTCCGGTGCTGCAGGTTTGTCCGGTGCTGCAGGTGTGTCCGGTGCTGCAGGGGCAACCCAGAGGAGACCTCGGAAGGTGCGACCCGGAGGAGGCCTCGGAAGTTGCGAGATCGGTGGAGACCTCGGAAGGTGTGACCTAGAGGAGACCTCAGGAGGGGACTACAGCTGCAAGGTCCAGAAGGGAGGACTGCTGGTGGTCGCTCCACACCGTGCTTTGGAGCTGAGGAGAGGGGTATGTAAGGGCCTGATCCCTGATCCATGCCCCATATGGCTGCAGAGGCATGGGGTGGTACTGCAGCCTGGTAATATCAAGGAAACTCCACTCCCAAGCGGGGTCTCTCGTTGCCTCGGCCTAGGTGCGGCTAATTTAGGGCCACTTAAGAACTCATCAAGCCGGTGTTAAAAGCCACCGAGAACAAAGGCCAGGCAGACTGGTTTGGGCGAGGGACAGTGGCGACCAGGACGGACCACTGTGCCAGTCTCAGGGTAAGCGACCTCTGGCCACCCTGTTTGAATGCGGTTTTGAAGATTGTGAACTTTATTTTGGACGTTTATTGGGAGTGGGCAATCATGGCATTATTATGGACTAAAAGAAGATTTTAAGTTACCTTTTGTTCCCCTCCCCTTTCCCTGTGTGGGGAGTTTGTTATGGTAAATGGATTGCATTTATATAGCGCTTTTATCCAAAGCGCTTTACAGTTGCCTCACATTCACCCATTCATACACCGACGGCGGTGCCAACCATGCAAGGTAACAACCAACACGTCAGGAGCAGGTAGGGTTGGGCGTCTCGCTCAGGGACACCACGACACTTAGCTAGGTGGAGCTCAGGGATCGAACCAGCAACCTTCCAGTTGGCAGACAACCACTCTACCTCCTGAGCTACTGCCTCCCCTTTCCCTGTGTGGGGATAAAGATCTAAGTTTGTTATGCTGTAACTCTGTTTCTATCTGCTTTATTCTAACTGGTCCACCGTCTCGCAAGGGACTGCCACACTATGTTACTATTCAGGAGGCACCCACAGTGTACCAAACTGATAACTACTGAAAATAAATATTCCAACAGCCATTTTGTCTGTGCATCTGGGGTGTTACATTTAGTGGCATGTTTGTAGTTTTTTCATACGACAAAGTATTATTGCTATTATAACTTTCTCAAATCATCTACTTACGGCAGCATATTAAGCATTCAGAACTTTCTCGATATCGGCCTTCAGCACATATTCAAGAACAGAATAGGCAGACAGAGTTGATAAAAGAGCAGCTCTGCCGCAGCTTTCATTCTGGCCATTTCTGGAAGCATTTGTACCATTTGATATCAGCAGGCATATCTTTCTTGTCCCCACTCATACTTCTGAAAAACTTTTTGGATCATGGAGGAATATCTAAACTTAATCAAAATGGGCTCGGGTTTGTGTATCTCTTTCGCCTGATTCATCTCGTCAACATCCTCTTACGGTTCCTGTGGCGGCTTGCAGCTCCTAAGGCTTAGCAGGCTAGTTTACGCTAGAGCCATCTCTGCTATTCTCAGTACCCCTAAAACCCATCAACAGCTGAGGATCATCACAGCTTAACACACTGCGCCTCGTCAGAGCTCACGATAACCATCCCTTCAAAAACTGTGTGTGTATGTGGGTGGGTGTGAAGTTATGGAAGATACAGTAACTTCTTGGTTATTTGGTTCATTCACTTTTATCATCAGATGGCTGTCTTGGGAGGTTGCAGGATGATGTAGAAAGTAAAGTGAGTGAAGCTTTTATCTTTCGTATTATTTTGGCGAATTAAAATATGATGAAAATGTGCAAGGTATTTTTATTGATATGTTGATGAGCTCATATGGAGAATAAAGTGAGTAAGTGTGTGTGTGTGTGTGTGTGTGTGTGTATGTCAGGCACTGATTCACGGTAAGCTCTGCCGGAAGGCTTGCAATTGCATTTAGCTCTCGAATGCATTGTAATACAGCCACTGTCCCTCCCCATTTGAATCTAATGATTATTTTGCATTCTGCAGTTATCAATGTATTAAATTAGGCTCCACACAATCCTGCTAGATTCTGTGGTTTGGGGATAATACGTGATATTCATTTAGTATCCAACATGGAGGTGGGGATGGTGGGGTGTATGTGTGTGTGATTGGGGGGGGGGCACCATCTATTCTGGGTCTCTCTCTCGAGAAAGAGGGTGACAGTAACCTTTAAAGTTGTGTGTATAATGTCTCCTCTCTCATGACCGTGGTTGGTTCACAATCTTCAATGGCACCGAGTGTGAGGGAAATGATGATGCCTAAAACTCTATTTATATCGTTAGGGCGAACTGTCGAGAGAGGAGAGGCATTGGCAATGAAGAGAACATTGTGATCATCACAAAACAATCGAGCAGTGTTTCAACATTTATAGAGATAAATATGCCCAGGACCTACACTCACACACACACGCACGCACCCATGCACACACGCATGCACGCACGCATACAATTATCATCACCTGTCGTCTAGGGCAGTACTGTACCGACATCATGCAGACGTATGTAAAAGTAATTGTAATCAGATTATATGCCCAATCTTCTTTGTACTGTGAACAAATTGAGGGCATTGCAACACATAGGGGGAGCTTTTATGTGTGCAATAGAACCTACATGTGCTGTATGGAAGTCTGCAGCTGCAGTGCGGATGTGCAAAGGCACACAGACACGTTAACACCCTGTACACACTCACACCAGCCCACGCAACGCTCAGGTAAGGGCTTGCCGAGCATTTCTGCAGTACAATGGAATAATCCGCCAACTGTCTTTTTCTCAGAGCACACACAGTTCACAGTGAAAAAACAGTGCAAGGTGATACAACACTGCACTATTCCATGAACAAACCCAAAACACTGAATTACATCTCACACAGCAAATACCCTCAAATGATCTAATATGATCTGACTTGCCCCATAGTATGTCTTAAACAAGATAGCTCCTTTCACTGGTGGAAAGATGATGGTGGCTGGAAGGTTGTAATCTTAACTTGATCTCTTTCATCACTCACTCACTTATACCAGAGCTTCATCAGAAGTGCATGTGTATTGATGTGAAGCGTAATTTTCACAAACTCGTGGCCAGATTGTAGCTTCGTAAATGTGCGCAACTCATTCCAGCAATGCCTTGTTTGATTACCCGATGCCGATCCTGCCTGTCCCCGGCCTTCCTGCCTCGTCTGACTCCCGGAGTACACCAAAGCCTTATGTTCCCGACCTCGATTCCTGTCCACCCGTGGCGTATCTCCACGACGACCTCGCTTCGGCCATCGGCTCTGCCAAGCGGGAGTATAAGAACAGGGTGGAGGACAAATTCAAGAGCGGTGTGAGGGGTGTGTGGAAGGGGCTGCAGACAATCACGGACTTCAGAGGGAGAACCAGCGGTGTAGAGAACTCCTCTACCTCCCTCCCTGGCAAGCTAAACACCTTCTTCGCCCGGTTCGACGTGAACGGCAGCCCGCCGAAGTCAGCGCTGCCTGAGGAGGCCAGCCTGCTGAACATCTCAGAGGCTGACGTGCGCAGAGCCTTCAAGCGGGTGGACGTCCGGAAGGCGGCGGGCCCAGACCACATCCCGGGGCGCGTCCTCAGAGCATGCGCAGACCAGTTGGCAGGAGTCTTCGCAGACATCTTCAACCTGTCCCTGTCCCAGGCTGTCGTTCCCGAGGCCTTCAAGATGTCCATCATCGTGCCTGTCCCTAAACACCCCAAGGTAACCTGCCCGAATGACTGGAGACCTGTAGCCCTCACCTCGATTGCCAGTAAATGCTTCGAGAGGCTGGTCAAGGACTTAATTTGTTCCATGTTGCCTGCCACGCTGGACCCATGGCAATTTGCTTACCGTCAAAACAGATCCACCGACGACGCCATTGCCATGGCACTTCACACTGCCCTCTCTCACCTGGAGGGGAAGAACTGTTGTGTGAGAATGCTGTTTGTGGACTTCAACTCAGCGTTCAACACGATAGTTCCTGCCAAGCTCGACACCAAGCTCAGGAGTCTAGGCCTGCACCCGGCCATGTGCAGCTGGATACTGGACTTCCTGTCGGGCCGCCGCCAGGTGGTGAGGATGGGCAGCACCACCTCAGAGCCGCTGACCCTCAACACTGGAGCCCCTCAGGGATGCGTGTTGAGCCCTCTCCTCTACTCCCAGTACACCCACGACTGCATGGCTATGCACAGCTCCAACGTCTTCATCAAGTTTGCTGACGACACGACAGTGTTGGGTCTGATCGCCGACGATGACGAGACAGCCTCCAGGGAGGAGGTTGGATCACTGGCACAGTGGTGCCAAAAAAACAACCTCGCCCTCAACGTCAAGAAGACCAAGGAGCTGATCGTGGACTACAGGAAGCGGAGAGGAGAGCACGCCCCCATCTCCATCGACGGTGCTGCAGTAGAGAGGGTCAGCAGCTTCAAGTTCCTCGGCGTGCACATCTCCGAGGACCTCACATGGACCACGCACACCACACACGTGGTGAAAAGGCCCAACAACGCCTGTATTTCCTCAGGCGACTGAGGAAATTCAACATGTGCCCCCGCATCCTCAGAACATTCTACTCCTGTACCATCGAGAGTGTTCTTACAGGATGCATCACCGTCTGGTACGGGAACTGCACCGCACTGGAGCGTAAAACACTACAGAGGGTGGTGCGGACGGCCCAGTACATCGTTGGAGGTGAGCTTCCCTCCCTCCTGGATATATACACCAGGCGGTGCGTGGCCAAGGCCAAACGGATTATTAAAGACAATAACCACCCCAGCCACAAACTGTACACACTTCTACCGTCAGGCAGCCGATACCGCAGTATCAAGTGCCACACGAGCAGACTCAGAGACAGCTTCCACAGTCAGGCCATCAGGCTGCTGAACAAGTTCGGCATCAATGTCTAAATGCTAGTGCTAAGTGTTACTGCTAGTGCTAGTCCTGGTGATAAGTTGTTACTGCTGGAGCTAGTGCTGGTAGCAGTGTTACTGCTAGTGCTGGTGCTAGTACTGGTGTTAGTGCTAGTCCTGGTGCTAGTACTGGTGTTAGTGCTGGTCCTGGTGCTAGTACTGGTGTTAGTGCTAGTCCTGGTGCCAACTGCTGGTGCTAGTGTTGTGTCGACTGTCTGGGAAGGTATTCTGTGACATTCTGTGAATGTCAGCATATAACAATGTATATTTTAGTACATTGATTTATATGTGTATTGCTCACCTGGAGATTTTTGCTGTATATTCCATTTCATTTTATATTTCATTTACTTATTTTACAGAGAATTAATATTCATAGTTCTATTTCTATTTTGCATAGTTCTATTTCTATTTTGCATAGTTCTATTTCTATTTCGTATTCTTTTATAATTACTGTCGGCTGTCGGGCGTTTTGCACAAAACGTTTTTCACTCACTGCTTATACTCACGTGTAAATTGTGAAGTGACAATAAAATACTTGAAACTTGAAACTTGAAACTTGAAACTTCCTGGTTTCCCGATCCTCTGCCCAACCATCTGTCTGCCTGCTACTTCACGGTACCTCTGCCCAGCTGATTACCCACCGGGTTCTGGACCGGCTACCACCCGACCGGCTAGGTTAGGACTTTCCCCAACCAAAAGTCCTGGGTTAATGGTGGTGTCCTCTGCCTGGGGTCCCGGAGGCCTTGAGGAGGTCCAGATATGATCTCCGGAGGGCCATCAGACATGCCAAAAGAGCCTACAGGGAAAAGTTGAAACTACCATAGCTTTGACCCAAGACACATGTGGTGCGGATTGCGAGCCATCACAGACTAAAAAGGGAGAAATATTAGTGATGCCCAGCCTGACGCCTCTCTCCCCGATGAGCGCAATACCTTCTACACACAGTTTGAGGCGAGCAACACCATTCTTACAGTGAGGCAAGCTGAGGACCAGGGCGACTGCACTTTATCCCTAATCACTGCTGACGTGAGAAGAGCTCTTAAAATACTAAACCCACGGAAGTCTCCAGAGCCAGATGGCATTCCAGGCCGTGTCCTCAGAGGGTGCGCCGACTAGCTAGGAGAGGTATTCACCTCTATATTCAACTTTTCCCTGTACCAGTCTGCAGTCCCCACCTGCTTCAAACAGACCACCATTGTCCCCGTACCAAAGAACATTTCCATCACCTGCCTGAATACCTACCGACCTGTAGCACTGACCCCCGTCATCATGAAGTGTTTTGAGTGGCTAGTCAGGACCCACATCTGCTCCCCCCTTCCTGACACCTTGGACACCCTTCAATTTGCATAACGTCCCAACAGATATGGATGACGCCATCGCCCTGACAGTTCACATCGCCCTCTCCCACCTGGATAATGGAAACACATACGTGAGGATGCTATTCATTACAGTTGAGCATTCAACACTAGCCTCGGGTTAAACACCTCCATTTGCAACTGAATCCGTGACTTCCTGACGGGCAGACCCCAGGTGTTGAGAATGGGCAGTCTCACCTCCTCTGTACTGACCCTGAGCACCGGAGACCCTCAGGGCTGCATACTCAGTCCACTCCTGTACGCCCAGTATATGCATGACTGTGTAACCACACACGGCTCCAACATCATCCTTAATTTCGCAAAAGACAGCAAGGCCCTCCAGAGGGTGGTGAAGACAGCGGAGTGCATCATCGGCTGCCATCTACCAGCGGTGCAAAGCATCTACCACACACGATGCCTTAGGAAAGCATTGAATATTATTCAGGACTACAGCCATCCAGACCATGGACTGTTCACACTGCTGCCATCTGGTAGAGGTTACCGGAGCATCCAGGCACGGACTAGCAGACTGAAAGACAGTTTTTTTTTCCCACAGGCCATCAGGCTTCTCAACCAGCAACACCAATCTCATTGATCATATTGATCACTTTAAATGTACATTTATAACATTGATCATATTTAGATGATTCAAATACTTCTGGATACATAAGCCATATTCCCTATGTTAGATTTAATTACTCTGAATTAGGGGTGGTTATCATTAGGATTTTATCGATACGGACACTGATACTGATATTTCTTATCGATACCGATATTCTTATTGATACTACTCCAAAAAATAAAGATGTGAAAATATTCAAAAATATGTATTATTTTTTGCAGAAATACAAATTGCCTCCTGAGATTCCTGTGTACGAGGAAGAGCAATTGCTGCAAATGTCAACAACAACAAATGTCAACTGGTGGTGAATCTGGTGATATGCCTTAATGCTGCTTCACAACCACCAGAAGCTAAACTTAAACAATATTACCAATTACCAAAGAACTATAGTCATCAGAAGCTAACAGACATAGATAACAAAAAAAGAACTTAAATAACTTAAATAATTAAAATTAAAATGTTCATGTTCATTAATCTCCGAACCCCAAGCGTTGAAGTGTTTTTTGCTCCACATTTTTCAAATTTTTACTCGTCAATGTCACGCCTGGCCCAGGCAGCTGATCAAATCAAGCAAGAGGTGGCCTTTGCTACTTTACCACTTCCTTCCTGTTTTTTATAAGATAAGATATAACTTTATTAATCCTGAAGGAAATTGTTGTACCGGAGGTTGCTCAAAAATAACAACATAAGAATAAAAACAATAATAAATAATAAATGTAAAGTCGGAAATGAAATCAGTGCCTAATAGAATAACAATAAATGTGGTTGGAACAATGGCAAATGCAGACAAAAGTTTGATATTAACGGTATTTAATGACAATAAACTATATAATTCAAGGTCACCGTATTATTCAAATACTATCGGCGAAAAAAAAGTTTTTTCCGCTAATCATATTTGACCGCTTGGTTTCGCATGAAGCCTCCAGAAGCTTGAAGCGGCCACATGTGTAGCGGCGCGTCTCGGTGTGAACACGGCCTTACCCCCTTTACTTTACTTTACTACCTTTTTACATGTGCTGTATTTCGCTGCATTATCATACAATTTAACAATGTGAGCCCACACTTTCCTACATTTTGCCCTGTCAGCCATGATGAGTGGAGAGCACAGAATGTAAACACACAACATCACACGTAATGGCATGACGCCGTCAGCTTCGTCATCATTATTAAGAAGAGTTCATCTCTACTTAAACACTTCCACCAGTCAATTTGACTTTCAATTTCAACTTCAACTTTCAATTTCAATTATTTCTAGACGGTATTTCTGACAGTCTGTCCAGCTCTACGACAATAGTACATTTACAAATAGTCAGATTCATAGATAAATTAAGCTACATTTGCTGATGCTCTGACCTATTGTACAAAAATCCTGGCAGGAAGTGGGTTTGGCACACGTGTGTGTGTGTGTGTGCATGTGCATGTGCATGTGTGTGTGTGTGCGTGTGTCTGGTCTGTGTGTGTGTGTGTGTGCGTGTGTCTGGTCTGTGTGTGTGTGTGCGTGTGTCTGGTCTGTGTGTGTGTGTGTGTGTGTGTGTGTGTGTGTGTGTGTGCGTGTGTCTGGTCTGTGTGTGTGTGTGTGTGTGTGTGTGTGTGTGTGTGTGTGTGTGTGTGTGTGTGTGTGTGTGTGTGTGTGTGTGTGTGTGTGTGTGTGTGTGTGTGTGCATGCAATGACAGGCCGGCATCAAGCTACAGTAGAGTATTGAGAGAGAGAGAGAGAGAGAGAGAGAGAGAGAGAGAGAGAGAGAGAGAGAGAGAGATGCCCCGGGTACACAGCTGTTAACCAGGCTAATGGCTGCCATACTTGGCTGCCCCCTCGACTGACTGCTACCAGTGACATCCTCAATGGTTCTCTCTCAGGAAGCTCGCAGTGCCAGCTCGCTCACGCACGTAAGCAAGGAGCGCCCGTCCAGTGATTGGTCATATACATGTACACAGGAACAGACACACGTGCACAACATCGTGCTAAAGACATCACTCAATGCGGGGCCGCAGAGCGTGACATGAGATGGTCCTGAAGGTCCCCTGACTCATCAGGCATAGAGAGACAGGGAGGGTCATGTTGCCACCTTGTAACTCGACTCACACATTATTGGAGCCATTTCACGCTGGCAGGGTGACCTCTGATCTGTGCTGGCCTAGCGACTGTGTTGACTCTCTCTCTCTCTCTCTCTCTCTCTCTCTCTCTCTCTCTCTCTCTCTCTCTCTCTCACACACACATTCATCTCCATCAGGGCTTCATCATAAACACACTAGAGCATAGTATATCTAGTGACCTGAGGAATGGATGAAAATTACCTTTTTATTTCCAAAGATTAGCAGAGGTTTATAAAAATATGCATTGAATGCTTGGTCCTGACGTTCTGTGATTATAGTAAAATTGTTCTCAGATGTCACTGCCCCTCCAATGCACACACTCTCATACACACATGCACACACACTTCTAGCATACATACATGCAAACATACATAGTATGTACCCACTTTATTCTATATTCTTTTCATATTTTGTATATTTTTATATTGCCTTTTTTTTATATATTTCTCTTGCCTGCTGCTGTTTTTACTGTAAATACTGTCAATATTCTGATATTCTGATCCCTCCAATTTGTGTTGTTTTTACGCTTTGTATTATTATTTTGCACATTCTGCTGGGCATCGCCACTTTTTTTTAATTCACTGCACATCCTGAATGTGTATGTGATGAATTAAACATCTTGAATCTTGAATCTTGATTACATCTTGATTATTTGATTATTCTTTGCTTTTAGTTGAAAAGCACAATCAGCAATTTTGTATATGTTTCTGACAACATGTTGTAATATATGCTACTTTCATGAATTCTCGAAATTGACGCTTTGTGTTTAGCGGCAGAAAGACCACCTAAAATAACCACACCTACCAAACTAATTTATTTGAAACTTTTTTTTAAGTGAGCAGTCGACAGAGATAGGATTAAACTAGGGTGAAAATAATACCATAGTAATAAAAGTTTACAGGAAGTAATTGTTTAGGGACTAAAATTATTGGGACCCTTACATGCAGAGGACTGCAGGGAAACATCAGAAACCTCTATCAAGCTTAATGTTTAAACTTAATCTGCAGCCTGTATCAGAAGGCAATGAACTTTTTATGAACAATCAATATGAATTTGAATATATAAAGTGGAGAAAAAAGTAGAGTAGAAGGTGAGGATTGATGAAAAAAGGATGGTGGTGGTGAAAGTGATGAATACTGTATAAAAGATCAAGACAGGAAGGTAATAGAGGGTAACAGTGTAATATGGTAAAATAAGGCATGAAGGTAGGGTATGGACTCTGCTCCCGTCTGTCACTCTATCCTCGATCCCGGATCAAGTTACTAAGGAGGAGAAGGGCAGACTGACTGAATGAGGCCAGTCTCAAGCAGAGCAGGTTGATCACGCTTTAATTGCTCATGTCTTGGAGGTCTGGGTCAAGTGGTCCTGGTCAAGATATATATGACTTATATATGACTATGGATATACAAATTTAGAAGAATATATGGATATACAGTATACGAGTACATAAATATTATGGGAGAATTTTGGTAAGTTGAACACCAGGCCTGCTGCTGTGTTCTGGATGCGTTAAGGGTTTGATTGTGGAGGCAGGGAGTCCAGCCAGGAGTTGCAGCAGTCGAGGCGAGTGATGACAAGATCTGTGCTGCTTCACGTGTGAGGAAGGGAGAGCAGTTCAACAAGATCGGGCCACAGAGGTGATGTTGGCATTGCAGCACAACTGGTCGTACCAGTACTCACAAGGTTCAGTAAATCAACATGAAATTCTCCAACTAATAACAGCTTAATTGCCGCGGGGCCCAGCTTCATAAATATGTCATGCCGCTCACCTCCTAATGGCCTCTTCTCTCCTCGTCCCCCCCCTCCCAACCCACCACCAGCCCAGGCACCCTAATGATATTGCTCTGCGCTGAGTAGATGATTATGGTTTGAGTTTAAACAGTGATGAGTTTTCTTAAGAAACCGGCCATCTCATACACAGACCACCATATTATATGTTCTTAGATGTTGGAAATGGGCTCAGAATGGCACTTTTGCTCTTATCCCAGCTATTATGCAGGCAATCTAGCAATTATGAAACTCGTTCTATTAGCCTTGCAAATATGAATGCAGGTCTGTAGTTCTGGATGTCGGTGGTGTCAAGGGTGGGTTTTTTGAGGAGTGGCTTGATTCTGGCAGTCTTGAAGGCGGTTGGAAACAGGCCTGAGGGAGGCGTTGATTAGGGTAATGAGAAAGGGCAGGATGTCGCCCCAAATGTCTTGGAGAAGGGAGAATGGGATTGGGTCAAGGGGGCAGGTGGTGGCGTGGTTGGATGCCACAAGCCTGTTGACTTCTTCAGAGGAGAGAGGGGTGAAGCAGGTACGGCTGACAGGGGTGGGTGTAGGGGGAGTGAGGATAGCAGCAGGGGTGAAAGAGGAGGTGATGTCCTTCAACTTCTTTGTAAAGTAGGTGACAAGGTCATCAGCTGTGATGGAGGGGGGAGAAGGAGGGGAGGGAGTGTTGAGGGATGAGAACATGGACACATTTTTTCTTGGGTTGGAGGCGAAGAGTTGATCTTTGCAAGGTAGAAGGCAGATTTGGCAGCTGACACAGTAGAGGTTAAATCTGAGAGGAGGTGGAGGTGGTAAAAGACACAGCATGGAGTTCAAGTGCAGATCTGGTCAGATGTTCCAGGGAAAGGACCTGGAATGACCACTTTGGAGACATGAGGACTCTTGTTCCCCTATCTCGCCCAGAGGGTTGGGGGGTGTGGGAGAAAGGGTGGGCAGTAGAGAGGGCGGATGGAGTGACGTTATTCTTCGGGATGACCCAGGTCTCTGTGAGAGCCATGAAGTGGAGAGACTGGAGGGAGGCATAGGCCAGAATGGTCTCCATTTTCTTGACCACCGATTGGCAATTCCAGAATCCCCCTCCCACATCAAGGTCTCTGTAGGTTGAGATTGTTGGGTAGAGGAGATTGGAGGGGTTGCGGCACCGAGTGGAGGGCCTTCGACGACATCTGCTGTGGTAGGATGCCCTGACTGTAAGAGTCTAGGCACATGGCTAGGATGGGAGGAAGGAAGGACAAAGATGTAGCTGTAAGACTCCCTGGATGGACTCCCGCAGAAAGTCTCCCTTGTCTTTGTTCGACCCGAGTGTGCAAGGGAGGCTCATGCAGGGTTAAGCTCCTTCTCGCAATCAAGTCAATTGACTACAGCTGAATGCCCGAAACTGGGTGATTGACCCACTCAGCACAACAATAGGAGGCCGTTTAGATCACTTTGACTATCACTATCACTACTACTTTGAAAAGTACTTTGATAGGGTTAAGGTTCAACAACAACAACAATACTGCAATTGATTAGATTGAGAATAGCAGAGGTTTAGACTACTATAGGTTTAGCTTTTAAGGAAGTATCAACACTACCACAGCAACAGCAAAAAACAACACTGCAATAGGTTAGTTTAAGAGAAATAGCTCTGCCAACACTGCTACAATAGTAGCTTTAAGTAGCCCCTACCACAACAGCAAAATTAAAACTGTAATAGGTTATTTTAAGAGAAATAGCTCAACCAGCACTGCTATAATATTAACTTTAAGAAAATAGCTCTACCAACACTACTTTGGCTTAGCTTTAAGAAAATAGCACTACAACAAGAATAGCCAAGAAATACAGCACTGATTCTGTTTCTCCACTCACCAACACCAGAATACTATGCAGCCTTCTTTCAAAGCCTTCTTTCTAGAAATGGTCTATGTGCTCGATATGTTCAAAAATATCAACTCAATGAGGCAATCACAGCACCAAGTCTCATAAAGGTTCGGATGAAGGCTGATAAGCAATGTATTTGCAAGGAGCGGGGGGATTGCTTTTCACAACCTGTCAAAACACAAGTTGCAAGTTGTTCCATGTTGATTTGTTTAAAGATGGTGACCAAATAGTGCTGACTGCTGAGTGTCCATCCGCTCATAGGCCAGCTATCAGCAGGAAGATTCAGACTCTCACAAGAGACAACAGCCAAAGCGCCAATAGATTTGAGCTAAAAGACCCATGCGGCACGAATAAGGATTTAATCTTGCAAAACCTCTATGCATCAGGACATCCTTGCTGAAGCACTGAAAACATGATAACATTGATAACATCCCTAGATGATACCACGTAAGCCATATAATCCTCAAAGATCAGAAATCCTCCCTGCCTCCCTCGATGAAAAATAAAAACCTACAGGCCATCAAAGTATATTTGTATTCTGTATTCAAGTAGTGGAACTTGGAAGAATTGTTTGTGCCACTATCAGGTCTTTCTTGTGAAAGAGGTACATAACCTCACTGAGACTAACCTGAATAAATAAAGTGTGAATAACATACAAACTGAAGTCACGCACCACAATGTTAAATATCAAATTGAAGTATTACTGGGCTACTGTGTTTACGAGCACTTTTGTTGTGTTGTTGAATGACAACTTCACTGATTTTCAACCTTATCTATCAGCATTATGGATATGGCAACAACTTGCATTGTTGCCAATGCTCTCTGTGTCTCTGCAGCTCAGTGCAGATGCAAAAGATTTGCATCAGCGTGGAGGCAAGATGGAGGGAAGCTAAACAATTTCCTTTAATTCTCCTTCAATGGTATCTGCTCCACTTTAGGGACTCTGCCATGCGGCACAAAGTGTGTAGTTGCCTGTTCCTCGTTTGAGTGTGTATACTTTGATTATTCTCCACCTCACTGGAAAGCCATTTTGGATAAATGATTCTGCTAGATGAATGCATTCAAATGTAAATGAAAAAATCTATAATCCATTTTGAAAGCTCATGGTCTCCCCTCTGTCTATTTGTCTGGTCAGATGAGATGAGTGCATAATCATTTGCAAGACATTGGATTTGAGAAAATGAACTCACCACTAAAACTACTACTACTACTACTACTACTACTACACTGCTAGTCTATGACCAGAGAGCTGTACCTGTTCGTCATGCTGGGACCAGTGCTGCCAATTTGGGAACCTAGATAAACCAGGATGCTGAAGCTCAAACGATAACTGTATGGACATGAGCCCAGCTGGGACCATTAGTTATACCCATAGACATCATCAGCCCAGCTTGTAGGGGTAGCTAGTGTGTGTGTGTGTGTGTGTGTGTGTGTGTGTGTGTGTGTGTGTGTGTGTGTGTGTGTGTGTGTGTGTGTGTGTGTGTGTGTGTGTGTCTAATCAATGGGAACATGTGTTAATAAGTGTACTCCACGGCTGGACGCTAACCTGCTCTGTCCGGTGCCATTACTGACACACACACATACAATATATCCTGTAATCACGCACACACACACACACACACACACACTGTTAGATCCGCTCAGATAACCTCCTCTAACGGAGGTGTTGTGAAACCTGTATCCAGTAACGGTTGTTAACAGGTCGTTGGAGAGACTAGCCTAGCCCCTAACTGCCTTATGTCTGAACGTCTACCCCGCTTACATTGGTGCCACGACCCAAGACATAACCTTGGCTTCGAGCCACAGCCCCAATCGCGTCCGTTATGGCAGCTCCCCCCTGGGATCCGTGCGCTTGGTGATTCGCTAGGATATATTTTAAGGCTTGGATAACTAGCCCTAGGGATATGTTTTATTCTCCTAAAGTAACCTCTCAGAACCAGGTGTCAACCTCTTAACACTCTTAAATCTTCTTCTCCTTCGGCAATGATCGAATGTCCACAGGAATCTATTCATCAACTAATTGATAGTTTTTATTGCAGGAATTTAGCAGGGATTCAGCAAAATGCATAGCAAAAAGTTGGCAAAAATGGTTATGATAACAGTAAATATAATTAATGAAGCACGCTGTCCGATATTGATGAACTTATCCAGATCTCGCTAGTTGGTGAGCGCGCCTGTAGAGCCTCCACCTGGTGGTTACAGAGGAGAACTACAACCTTTGAGGCTACGTTCAATAGTAACTGCGCCACAACCCCTAAATGTAGAGCCTCCACCTGGTGGTTACAGGGGAGAACTACAACCTTTGAGACTAGTTCAATAGTAACTACGCCACACTGGGCCCCTGGCCTTTGAGAAGAGCCACCTGGCCTCCTTATCTTAGCGCATGCTCTAACCGATCTTTAAGACTTGGTGCCAAGATCTAGTGTTTTCTTGGGAGAACAACACCCCTACTAAACTTAGTGCTTATCGAGACATACGATAGACTTGGCAATATATACCCAATGGTGATACACATGGTTATACATATAATGTTTCTCAATCAATGAATCATAACATTATTGCATAGATATGGTCGATTATAACCACCCATAACATATCATAACATATTATTACTTGGATATGATAAACTCACTATTACTAAATGATCATAACACATCATGACATAGATATGATCGCTAACAATCAAACCATAACACATCACTTACTTGACTATGATAAACAACATGAAACAACATCATGATTATACACATAGATTATAATAATCCCACTTCACCCTTCATTCTTCCAACATCACATGGTTTTTTGGACACCGGTGAATCACCCCTACTTGACAACACACACACACACACACACGCACACACACACACACACACACACACACACACAGACACGCTAAACAAACGAGTTAAACACTTGCATTTGGACCTTTTTCAGAGCCATAGCTTCTCTTAGAAATCTTGTTTTATGTGCCTGTGTGTTTGCTGTGTGTGTGTGTGTGTGTGTGTGTGTGTGTGTGTGTGTGTGTGTGTGTGTGTGTGTGTGTGTGTGTGTGTGTGTGTGTGTGTGTGTGTGTGTGTGTAGATGTGATAAGATATCAGTGTATTGCTCAATTCCTCCACCACCTTTTGATCATCTGCAAGAACTCAGTCACCAATGTGTGTGTGTGTGTGTGTGTCACATTGTGCTATATTATATACACTTGTATTCCATCGACAAAAGGGTACAGTGTGGTGTGAGTTTGAATGCATGAATGCACATGTTTGTTTGTGTATCAATGCAATCTCAGAAAAATCTTCTTCTCAACTCATTTGAAAAGAAGAATAGTGAATGGACGCTCTTGAACAGGTTATCATTAGCATTAAGCCCAGTTGCGTTGGCCAGCCAGCACTGCTGGCTGGCCGAAGAGAGGTTTGAGCAGCCACTTGTTTCTGACTTAATGGACGGTCCCACATTTGAATAGTGAAGGACATCACCTCCTCTTTCACCCCTGCTGCTATCATCTCTCCCCCTACACCTACCCCTGTCAGCCTTACCTGTTTTGCCCCTCTCTCCTCTGAAGAAGTCAACCACGCCACCACATTCCCCATTGACCCAATCACATCCTCCCTTCTCCAAGACATTTTGGGCAACATCCTGCCCTTCCCCACTACCCTAATCTATACCTCCCTCAATTCAGGCCTCTTTCTAACTGCCACTCCTCAAGAAACCCACCCTTAACACCACCGACATCTGGAACTACAGACCTGTATCCCTCCCTCTCAAAACAACCTTCTAGACCCAGGCTTCAAGGTCTCACACTCCACAGACACGGCCCTGCTCGCGGTAACTGAGTCCCTCCGTGTCGTCAGAGGCGTATCCCTCTCATCTGTGCTCATCGTTCTTGACTTGACTTGAAACCTGCTCTATTCTTATCTTTATGTACCACAGTGATATATTGCTGTCTCTTTCAACAAATGTATTCTTTGGAAGTCGCTTTGCATGAAAGCGTAATGTATGTAAAATGTATATGAATAGCTTGGGGCAGTGGTGTAGTCCAGGGTATACGCGGGTATACGGCGTATACCCACTTATTTTTCAGTCAGCATTGCGTATACCCACTTCTAAATTCCCCCGTATACGCGGGTATACGGCGTATACCCACTTCTAAATTCCCCCAGATGCGCACCATTCAGTAGTAGTAGTGGACGCGCGACGGGTGCTGAAAGCGCGGTCCAGGCCATTGGTAGATGAGGATCGCAGCGTCCAGCACCCCCCCCCCCCCCCCCCTTGGCCCTTGAGCCAAAATAATTGCCCACCCCTGATTTAGCGTATACCCACTTCTCCAGGGACCACTACACCACTGGCTTGGGGGTAATTTAGCATTTAATGAATTCAAGTTGCATAGGGCCAAACAGTGAATAGTAAAGTAAATGCAACTTCACCGATTCATGTGAGCTATGTCAAATAAGAAGACAGCTGGTCCGCAGGGGCAAATACAACCATGGCACAAATTAAATGTTTTCATTTTAATGTTTCTATTAAACACTTGCCTGCTATTATCAGGAATTTGCTAAGCTTAGAAATGTCATTGAGGCCGGGCCTACTTAGTAAACGGAATACTTCCGCTTAAATTATTGTTGATTATAAATATACATTTCATCAAGCACAACATGATGAGAGGACTGGGCTGTGATGGAGTCAACTTCTGTTGAAAAACAAAAAAAAACAAAGCTTTGGTAAAGAGGGGAAACAGACCAATGACCAGCTAATCAAAGCAATAAGGCCTGGACGTTGAGACGTGGAAGATTTCCCAGGAGGGCTGGTCCAATCCAATTTCCCTCTGGATCACCCGAGCGTTCACGCAAATTATAATTCAAGGAGGCAGTGATGTAATGAGAACAAGCTTATCCTTACCTTGGGTTGTGTGTTGCAATTCCACATAGACGATCAACAAGCAGGCAGCAACAAACCCCAAATTCTGTTTCTCTTTTTTTCTTGGCATCCTCATAAATGCTATACATTTAGGAGAGAGGGGGAATATGGATAAAAAAAACAACTTGAGTGTCAACTTGAGTGAGTCCCAGTGTCAAAGACAATGATGAAGAAATCAAAAGTGAAGGTTTTACAACTGTCAACCTCACTGTAATATCCACTCTATTGTGATTTTATTGTATCACAATCCAGACAAGATATGACAGCTGCTTTTCTTGCTATAAATACAAGACAATCGTTTCTCCAAGCGGAAAAAATATGTACTTGTTCATGAGTGAGGGCGAAATGGGGCGGGAGATGGACAGACTTGGTGCAGCATCTGCAGTAATGTGGGCGCTGTACCAGTCCATTGTGGTGAAGAGGGAGCTGAGCCAGTTGGCGAACCTCTTGATTTACCAGTCCATCTACATTCCAACCCTCACCTATGGTCATGAGCTTTTGGTAGTGACCGAAAGAATGAGATCAATGAGATAACATATGCCGACTGTCTTCCTGGAAGGCTCTGGTCTCCGTGCTTTGTTTACTATGATAGCCACATTAGCTCCTTAGCTCCGGTAGTTATAAGAATTAAACACAGCGTGCTGGCTGTATCCCGGTAGTTATAAAGTATGTATAAAGAAAGAACATAAAACATAAATGCGACTTATGCACCAAAGCGACATATGTTTTTTTTTCTCTTAATGACATTTTGACTCTTTTTGATTAAAGCGACTAATACTAATAATTGTGTACAACATACCCATAGAACTAGGAGATTCTCAACTTTAAGTTCAACAAGTTATCTAAATGAAACACACCTCGAACCCAAAGCAAACAAATGATCATGTAGCAAAAAAGAGTTTTGTAATTCATAATGTACACATTCAAAGAAATGGCAATTTTTTTCACGTTATGCTATCTACACACACAGGCATATGAAAGCAGATTCCAGCAGGAAAAAGCCAACCCTTAACTAGCTCACAACTTCAATAAGGCATGGGCTAGCAATACAAGTTCCTCTTTTTACAAAGTGTCAAAAGCTCTTGGAAGCAGCACTCCACATGCTAGCATCTCTCCATCTCCCAGCTGTCTGCTTCTATTATCTCTCGCAATCTATAGTTTCATGACATCATTTATCAGCGCCTCTCCTCTTCATCCTATTCTAACTCCCCTCTCTATCCTGCTCTCTCTCCATCTCTCTCAGCTCAGCGACTTATGCAAATTAAGTAAGATCCTTAATTGCCATGCAATTTATTTACAACAAAGCATGTTACCGTGGAATGCTTTCATTTGCATGATAATCACAAAGCATGGCCTCCAAAGCCAAATTAAACGGACTGCAAAGGTGGATAAAACAAGGCAGTGGGAATTTAAACACAAGCCAGAACCACAAGACATTCTGGCTGCAGCACCTATACTTCTTCCCAAACAATGAACCTCATCCTCTTTCTGTGGTAGATAAGCATGAAACTCATCTTTCAATTGCAAGTTGTCTGGGGTGGTCATAATATGGCAATTGCTTGCTCATAAGCTTCTCAGTCTGCTTCTTTTGATGTCTTACCATCTCTGGGTTTAGAGGGAGGAAACGGACAGACCCTATGGATGCAAATACAGAGGCTTCTTTTTCCTTTAGTGAAAACACAACAAGTCAACAAAAGAGCCCAGTGCCAGAATGATCATGGTGTCATAAACAAAATATGAACTTAAAAGTAACTGCCTGACCCTGATTCGGCGCATCCACACTTGTGGACCGTGAAGAAAATAATCGGTGTGTCCTCACCGTTTGGTCTGTGCTCATCTCTCAGACTACCAGGGTGGTGGATGCAGCTTAAGGAGGCCGGGACGCACTGAGCCCGGGAGGCAAGGTGAGAGGCAGCCATCCAGAATTGCGCAATTAAATCTGTCACCAGCAGTGGGGCTGAAGTGCTCCACAGACAGATCCTCTGACAGATAACCTTGGGCCCTGCTGGGGAACAGGCTTATGGTAGTCCCACCGCAGCACAGCAAGTAAGGGTGAGAGTGTGAGAGAGACAGCGTGAGTGAGAGTGAGAGTGTGTGTGTGTGAGAGAGAGAGAGAGAGAGAGAGAGAGAGAGAGAGAGAGAGAGAGAGGGAGAAAGAAGCCATGTTTCCATTGCAGGAACTTTGCCCAGTAATTCAGAACATTTGTAGGAACTTTTCTGGGACTTATTTTACCTCCAAAAAAGACCCTGCTCGAGGGTTGGTACGTTCCAAATGTTCAGGAACTTTGAAGGTGAAGGTGGGGCTTGAAGTGCTGAACATTTATAATGTGAGTCCATCTCAGTCATCTCACACTCAATCTCTGAAATAGCTTGTGAAATCAGTTTGCTTACCTTAAAGGTCACATAATGAACAAATGCCACAAAAAAGTGAATAATCTGTATCTACGTGTTACGACACAAATATAATAACATTGAATTTATATAGAGCTTCTCAAGACACCCATAGCATTTTATGTAATCGTGTAGGTGAAAAAGAGTAGGTGCTCATTTGGAGCATTCTTTAATTTATTCATGTTTTGGAGATGTTAGTTGCATGTAAAAATAGCCATCCCTTTTTCATAAATGAGTTCTTCATTGGGTTTCAAGGAAAAACAGACAGGAACAGGCTTTAGGAACGTTTTAGTTCTTGAAAAGTAGTTCCAGTTTTTTTTTAATGGAAACAGACTGGAAATGAACACGAAACATTGACTGCTGCATTGGCTCACTAGTTGGATGGGTGGATGTCAGCTTCAGCTTTTTCTCTGGATTCCCTAGGATTTGACTCAATCTTGGTGTTGCGTTGCTTTCTTGCTCCCCTGTCCATTTGTCTGTCTGTGGTCAGAGACAGAGGCAGAGAGAGAGAGGAAGGGACGCACAATACCATCTCTCTCTCTCCGTTCTAATGCTCATTCGAGCTGACCACATCCATAGCTCTGAAGTCTCAGCAGAGGGAATTCAAATCTATCCAATGCAAATGGCTGTGAAATTAGGTTGGAGATGAGCGTGGTTTGATGATGTGGCTCCCAACCTCTCCTGTGACTCCCCCCCCCCCCCCCCCCCCCCACTTTCGGCTCCCTCACCTTCTGATCTTTCTTCAACGTCCCTGTCTGTTCCTCCGATTGTCTATTCACCTCAACACCCCTCCCCTTGCACCCCCTCCCCTGACACCCACATCTCACCATCTCTCCTCAATGTCTCTCCTCGCTCCTATCCATTCACCTCAGCCCTCTTGCCTCCCTCCCCCATCAGGGCTCTCTAACAGCTTTCCAGGGTCAATCACCATCAGTGCAGAGGATGTGAGAAGAGAACTCAGCAGACTACGCCCAGGCAAGGCTGCAGGGCCTTGCACCAGAGTGCTCAAAGTATGTGCGACTCAGTGCTATGAAGATGTGCATGCTTTTTCAGCACATCTTCAACCTGAGCCTGAGCTTGATGATTGTCCCCGTCCTGTGGAAAACATCATGCCTGGTTCCTGTCCCCAAGAAAAAACACCCTCAGTGACTATAGACCAGTGGCTTTGGCTTCACATGTCATGAAGTCGCCATGAGGTCGAGAGGCAAGTCCTGAAGTCTGTTAACTAGTTGAACCATCACTAGATCCCCCTGCATTTCACCTTGAAGTGGAAGATGCCATCATCTTTCTGCTGCACAGGGCTTATACTCACCTGGAAGAGGCAGACAGCTTTGTGAGAGTCATGTTATTCGACTTTTCAAGTGTTTTTTAACACCATAAGACCTGCCCTGCTCAGGACTAAGCTACTGGACATGCAGGTGGATGCTCCACTAGTGGCCTGGATCACCAAGTACATCACAGGTCGGCCTCATTACGTGAGGCTGCAGAGCAACATGTTGGACACAATAGTGAGCAACACAGGAGCACCTCAGGGGACAGTCCTGTCTCCCTTCCTGTTCACACTCTACTCAGACTTCAGATACTACTCAGTCCAGCCACCTGCAGAAGTCTTCGGATGACTCTGCCATTGTGGGCTGTATCAGCAGGGGACAGGAGTCTGAGTATAGGAGTGTGGTGGACAGTTTTGTGGAGTGGCATGGACAAAATCACCAGCAACTCAACATAGACTTAGGAGTTGGTAATGGATTTTAAGAAGCAATGGACTCGTCTGAAACCAGTCAGCATCAGGGGGACTGAGGTGGACATTGTTGAGGAATAGAAGTATCTGGGCATCCACATAGACAATGAGATGGACTGGACTAAAAACACAGAAGCTCTGTACAAGAAAGCTGCACAACTCTTTTTCCTGTAAATACTGTAAATGTAAATGGTGTGGATATTCTGATTCTGATTCCTCTAATTCAATTTGTGATATTTGTATTGTTCTGTAAATATGTTGCCACTTTTTCCTTTCACTGCACATCCTGTATGTACATGTGACGATTAAACTTGAATCTTGAATCTTCAGTCGCCTGTATTTTCTCTGGAGACTCAGATCTGCAGAACCATGCTGCAGATGTTTTATCACTCGGTGTTGGCCAGCGTTATCTTCTAATCTTCTACACTGTTGTGTGCCGGAGGCAGCAGGGTGAAGGCAGCCGATGCTAATAGAATCAATAAGCTTATCAGGAAAGCGTGTTCTGTCCTCAATGTCATTCTCAATATGAGAATGAGGGGGCAGTTAAAAATTGTGAGGGGGCTATTTTTTTAAGATACTAAAACAATCGGTTATGGCAATATAATGGCATTTTGACTAAATAACAACAAAACATTAATTTCACAGAAGTGGTGTTGTGATCTGATAATTTTATCCCATGCCGTGTACTGGCAAGGATTTATGTAACTGCAGGTGGTTGCTCTCAAACATTGAATGCCCGACCCTCGATGCCCAAGATAAACCTTATGCAAAAACCATAGCCTACAAGACTTGTTGCCATATGGATTAAGGTAAGGAGTCAAACGCATGTGCCATAGGAAATGAACAGCAATCACCGACACACACACACACACACATGCACGCACGCACACACACACAAGCACCCATGGTGCTGAAAGCGTGAAGTAAGTTTGAGTATGTGTGATTGATGGAAGCAGGGCTTTCCTGTTTTTAGCTGTCATGCAAACCTCACAAAATACTTATTTTTTGTGGCATCATCTTTCAACAGGAATTGTATACATGTCCATTGGCGGTTCATCTGACGCATTGTTAGTTGTTAGTTGTCAGTTGTTTTTGCTCTTTTTCTCAAGTAAATAAACCTTAAACTGGGGGGGAGGGGGCAGAAAATACAACTGAGGGGGCAAAGCGCCCCCCTAGCCCCCCGTGGCCCCGGGCCTGGACTGCCCCCAGGGTTGCTTGTGTCTACATTCCTCTCATTCCCAGCATGCATCAGGGGTTTCCGTTTCCCTATTCAGGCTTGTTGGGGAGATAAGGATGTGTTCCTGAAACACACATGTAAACACATTGCACAATACACACACACACACACACACACACACACCAGTAATGTGGCCTTCACTGACTCCTTTCTGCATTTCTTCCCTTCCTCACCACCCTAACTAACACCTCCCTCACTTCAGGCCTGTTTCCGGCTGCCTTCAAGACCGCCAGAATCAAGCCACTCCTTAAGAAACCTACCCTGGACACCACCGACGTCCGACACTACAGACCTGTGTCTCTCCTATCATTCCTCTCGAAAACCATAGAACGTGCTGTCTCCACCCAACTATCATCCTATCTCTCCGAGAACAACCTGCTCGACCCTCATCAGTCAGGCTTCAAAGCGGCGCACTGCACGGAGACAGCCCTGCTCGCAGTATCAGAGTCCCTTTGCGACGCCAGAAGCTCTTCCCTCTCATCCGTGCTCATCCTCCTTGACCTGTCCGCCGCTTTCGACACAGTGAACCACCAGATTCTCCTCTCCACCTTGGCAGAGCTTGGCATCGCTGGAACTGCGTTATCCTGGTTCACTTCCTACATGACAGATCGCACTTATCAGGTCACATGGAATGGCTCCCTGTCCAGACCCTGCACCCTTGACACCGGAGTACCCCAAGGCTCAGTACTGGGACCCCTTCTGTTTTCTTTATACATTAGATCTCTCGGCTCTGTAATCACATCCCACGTCTTCTCCTACCACTGCTATGCTGATGAGACCCAACTGTTTCTTTCCTTCCCCCCCTCAGACACCCACATCGAAACACGCATCTCAAAATGCCTGGCCGACATTAGCAGATGGACAACCGCCAACCACCTGAAGCTCAACCTCGACAAGCTTCTCTTCATACCGGGTAAAGACTGCCCTCAGATGGACCTACTTGTCACCATCGAGGACATCGAAGTCTCCCCTGCACCCACGGCAAGGAACCTTGGCGTGGTACTGGATGACCAGCTGTCCTGCAATGCCAACATTACCTCTGTGGCCCGATCTTGTAGAATTGCTCTCTACAACATCCGCAATATCCGGCCCTTCCTCACACGTGAAGCAGCGCAGATCCTGGTCCAAGCACTCGTTATCACTCGTCTCGACTACTGCAACTCTCTCCTGGCTGGACTCCCCGCCTCAACAATCAAGCCCTTACAACGCATCCAGAACGCAGCAGCACGCCTCGTGTTCAACCTACTTAAATTTTCCCATGTAACCCCCTTCTTCCACGCCCTCCACTGGCTCCAGGTAATCGCTCGTGTTCGATTCAAGACTCTGGTACTGACTTCCATGGCTGTCAACGGAACCGCCCCTACCTACCTCCAAACATTAGTCTGACCCTACGCCCCAGCCCGAGCACTCCGCTCTGCAACTTCTGCCAAACGACTGGTACCGCCTTCACTAAAAACAGCCAAACATCGCTCTTCCAAGTCCCAACTCTTCACGGTTCTGGCTCCGCAGTTGTGGAATGAGCTCCCGGCTCATGTCAGGACAGCCGTGTTGCTCGCCAGCTTCCGCAAGAGACTCAAGACCCACCTGTTTAGAGTTCACCTGGACTCTACATACCCACCCCCCCCCCCCCCCCCCCCAGCCACTAACCTGCGTGTTTATACGTCTTAACATTTATTAATGGCACTTAGCATTGTTGTTTGTTCTCAGATGTTGTAGCATGCTTAGAATTGCATGCCTGCCCAGCTACTTATGCAGGCAACTTGGCAATTATGAAACTCGTTCTATTCGTCTCGTAAATAGGAATGCTTGAAAACAGCTCTATTCTTATCTTCAGGTACCACAGTGATATATCGCTGCCTCTCCTTCAACAAACTCTTTGTACTCTTTGTAAGTCGCTTTGGATAAAATCGTCTGCCAAATGCCCTAAATGTAAATGTAAATGTAAATGTAAAGTGATTGATAGTAACCCCCTGTGGACATTTTTCTCTCTCTCTCCCTCTCTCTCGCTCATTCTCTTCTCATTTACTGTCCCTCTGCTGAAACATGCTCCTAAGTTAACCTGGTTCCTTCAATCATCAGGTAACCATGATGAAGAAATGTGACAATGTATTGTCAAATTTCTCCTGCTGCAATGCCACATACAGTGGCTTAATTCAGGGCTCCTCCAAAGACACAGGCAGGTAATGGGGTAAAGTCTGGTTCATACAGTACAGATTTGATCAAATGACATAACAGAGCAGATGGTACATGCATGCTCGCGCTCGCTTTGAGTGTGTGTGCTGGTGGTTGACTTAACCTGTGGTGCACTGATTAGCCAATGCACCACAGGCGTGCAGCCCCACCCCTCAGACTATAACTCGGCCAGGTGAGCCACCATTGACAGCCACACACACACTCCTACATGTACAGTATATATCTGGAACTTCGTAAAAATTGCAGCTTGAATAGTAAAACTCAAGTTTTACTGGTGAGGTGGAGTAATCTTTTGTTGACAAATGCATGTTGGCTTAGTCTACTAATACAAGACTAGCACACAAGATATGTCACATCCTTCCTATTTAGGTCGGAGTGGAAGCAAGGGGAATGCACTCAGACAGGGAGCTTAAAGAGACGCAACTGGCAGCACACAACAACCCAAGACCTGACCTGACCTCCACACATCTAAACTACTTCTCACCCAATACCTCAACTAAACGACCAGCAATACCTAAACTTAACCATTCATAAAGCTTGAACTGTTCACCTAAAGAACCTTACTTTTAAAAGAAAAAAGACAAACAAGAAGTAAAAGAAAGAAAGATTTCCAATACAAACCAAATCACTTACCAGTACCCAGACCCGAGGAGTGCTGATACATTGAAGTAAGTGCCCAAGAGGGCTGACAGACCTGATATACAATGGAGAGATACACAGTTAAATTGAAAGTTAAGGTAAAATAAGAGAGTGCTCACATTTTCTAAATCAGTTCTCAAGTATGTGTATACGAACACCACGGAGGAGCTAAAGAGACGAGTCGGACGCGGAGTATAGTTGTATTGTTGCTCTGTGCCCCTCTACCACACGACCCCAGAGTCAACCTTTTTATTGTGCTTTCCCACGTGAACCCCTTTTATACCCTCGTGACAGACATAACATTTCCCATAATCCCTCGGGCCCCCCCCCTAGCCGCTACAATATATTCTCAGCACTGACACATTGTAGATGTGCCCACCCAAATAGCATATTATAATCCTGGGTGAAGAGATAGGCTACGTGTCCACAGGATGCGTTTTTTTTTGTCGCAGTGGCCACAACCTCTTTTTCAGAGCGCTTCTCAATCGCTTCTTCTTCCAGCGCTTCTTTTAGCGCTTCCGCATTCCTTCGTTGTGACATCACACTAGCATATCCCGCCTATTTCTATGAGAAATTACAATGGAGAGACATCGCGTCCTGGCATTGGCAGCAACTCTCGACATGAGTGATGATATCCCTCGAAAATATTTTTTTGTGTGGTCACGGTAGCCTTTCAGCGACATATCATAAATCACTGGTTTGTCCGTGATGGCCAGTATAAGGTTCTCCTCCGCCATTATTGACAAGCTTGATTTTGATTGATTTTAAAAAGAGAGACATGACATTGACGAGCGCGGCGCTTCTCCAAAAGTTGAACTATTTTAAACTCTAAAACGCTGAGCGCCCAGGGCGTTTTTGCGCTGAGCACTGTAAACGCTGAACTTCATAGGGTTTGCATTGAAAATAGGCACTGCCAGCGCTAAAAATGCATCCTGAGGACACCCAGCCATAAACAAGCATTCGTCAAAATGTTTCTTAAAAAAAAAATATATATAATATCGCTAAAATCTGTTGTCGACATGCTCACACACTAGAGGTTTAGCAGTTTTGCCTGCATGTATTTATGAAGCTCGTCAGAGTAGTATGTTTTTATTCATATGGGAAGGTTTTTGTTTAGTCTTTTTTTGTTGCATTGATTCCCTTTCTAGTGTAATATGGGGATGTTTTGGTCAAGTTGGCTGTAATCACTCCATCCCTTCCCTATTGAAATGATTCATCCCAAATGAACAGGAAACCTGGATTGTTTTTGAGCGGCTGCAAGAGCAGAACTTGCACCCAAGAATTGCCACCACCTCCAATGCTGAGTCAACAGCGGACAATGCATGTGTGAAGTTTAACAAGCAGCATGTCTGCCCTGAGCAGCCAACAGACTCAGCTAAAGTTGAGGCTATATTTCTGAGCATGTTTCCTGATGGCCAGACGCCTAACCCCAAAGCATTAATTCCTTGGTTTACTGATGTGGTATCAACATTTCATCCCCAATTGCTCTGCGATGGCTAGGCCTCTCTTCCAGCTGACAACAAGACAGAAGGAAAAGCTAACCAGCAAAAGCCTGTGGATCGAGACTGTATTCTTGGTGTAGCAGACTGGACTCCTGAATGTGAGAGAACTGTGCAGAATGCAGATGGATGTGTTGTTGGCTAATGTTATTATGGCCCACCCAGATCCTTTGTCCTAACTCAAATTCCTGGCTCTCAGTGATACGTTTAACCATTGGCTAAAGGGGCATGCCTTCATGGCGTGGACTAATAACAACCCCCTCAATTACATTCAGGCCAAACTGAAGCCAGATTGCTGTGAACAGTGCTGGGTGGCAAAACTGGCAGCATATGAATTCAACTTTCAATGTCTCTGGGCTTAAGAATGTTGTGGCCAATGTGCTTAGCTGGGAGCCTTCGCAGGTCACAATATACTGCCCTACAAGCCCCACTGCAGACCCACTCAAAGGGTAAAACTGAGAACAATGTCCAGGATGTTACAGACAAGGTTAAACTGCACTGCCGTCAATCAGGAAACATGACCTCTGAGCCAGACAGCAAGCAGACACCAAGTTGCCCCATGTGCTTTCCAACATCGACTGTTGCCAACCTTCTAGATTGGAGAGACTCAACGTGCAACTAAATTCCCTGAAGCTCATGAAGTGGGATTAGCTAGTGCTGGAAGATGCGGGCCACCAAGGCCAGAAGAGATCACACCATTTGATCAAACAGAGATTCTACTGAAGTACTATGGAACATGGACTATAGTGATGTGAGGAACCATGTCAAGTGCTGTGCCTGCGTAAAAAAAGAGCTGAGCTGTAAGGTCGAGCAATGCTTGAGAGTATCAAAACAACAGTGTGTAACCCATGTTACAAAGAGATAACACCATCAACTGTCTCAGCCAGGTCACAAAGAGTTAAGTCCCTGAAGTGCCTCAGCCAATCAGAGCACAGGGCTGCAGCACTGTGTAGAGGCTGGACTGCATACCTAGTCAGACGCTAGGTGACAATAGAGAGAAGACATGTTGCTGAACTGTGAAAATTCCTAGATGTCTGTGTGTGTGTGTGTGTGAGAGGCCCTGCTCAAATGAGACCTGCTGAGTGATAGAGGAACTCCTGAATTGGTCAGGTTTTTTTTTCTCCAAGTTGATTTGAAGTTGATGGCGAGCTAACCCAGATGAGACCTTGAGATCCCTGGTTTGAAGATCCCTGAATTGAGGAGCCCAGATCCCAGATCAGCCAACCTTGCCTGTCTTCTGCCACAGCGATGGGATAAACATCATAAACTGCACAAGGCCAGCCCCACTCTGTGGCCTAGTGGTAGAGTGTCCGCCCAGAGACTGGGAGGTTGTGGGAATCCCCGGCCGGGTCATACCAAAGACTATAAAAATGGGACCCATTGCCTCCCTGCTTGGTACTCAGCATCAAGGGTTGGAATTGGGGCGTTAGATCACCAAAATGATTCCCGAGCGCGGCACCGCTGCTGCTCTCAAATGCAGAGAACAAATTTCACACACTCAGGTGTCTGACAATCAGTGGGACTTTAACTTTAACTTCACCTCACCTCCCAGCGCCACTTGCACAACCCCAAATTCCAGACTCTGACTTTGACTTGACTTGGAAAAGACTTACCTTCTTCATTCTTTCCCTGTGCCCGTGGAAGGACTGGAGTGTGAACATCATTGGTAAAAGTGAATGGACTGAGTATTCATATTCATAGGTGTTGTGTATTATTGTGCCTGGTTTATGGTGATTTTGTTATTGATGATAAAGTGAATAGTGTACAGTATTAGGTTGCACCCAGTACATCAGGTTGCTGAATTCAAACTGAAGTAACTGTGGAAGTGAATTGAACACTGCACCCATCTATTTAATTTCATTTAATTTTGTTTATTTGTTTAAAAAGAAATATACAGTGCCTGTTCATAGCCCTTTGTCTTGTGTGGTCATTGAATATTGCAAATTGCCCTTTCTGCTTCCTGTTCGAGTCTGGTATCATCTGATTCTAGTCCAGTACAGTATAATTGTAATACTTTCTAACTCATCATTAATTTCCACTATAAGTAGTGTTAGGAGCTGTGTGCTACTTAGTGCCACTTAGTTTGTAAGACCATTTTACCAAGCTGGCTCATGTTTTCCACTGCCCAGACCAGACATACTGTTGTACATACTGTACAAACTTGCTTTGCTCACAGATAGTGATATTTCCTACACAAATGTATGTATTCCTAATGAAAGCTCTTAAAGGGCCATGATCTTTGCTGAGAAACAAGCGGCAAGCTGAGATCTACAATCGGAGAGCCAAGGCTGCGCTCATCGAATCAAGTGAAAAGTTATTCTAGCAAACAAGGAGAGAGGACAGAGGAAGTTGGCAGACAGGTGGGAAGATATTGTCTCCACTGTGGCGGACGGCAATCCCAGGAAACACACCTTCCGGATCTGCTATCCTGCCTCAGGCCAGACAAACAAGATGTCGGCCATCGAAACCTGCTGCTGTGCATGAGCTTTCTGCCAGTCTTGCCTTCGAGCAGCGATGACAGTGCTTCCATTGTATCCAGTGCAGCCAGGCTTGATGAACATCTCCGGTGAGGTGTGGACACTTTTCATGTCCATATGACACCCATTGCACTTTGAACCGAACCCTGGAAGGGGGGATCCCCCACTCCTTCTTGAGATTTCCTCCTTGTTAATTAAGGGAGTCGTTTCTTGCCCTTAGGGGGGCGAGGGCTAGGGGGGTGTCATAATCACATGACCCATCATCATATGGCCTGTAAATCCTGTTGAGACTGTAACTGTGATTAAGGGCTATACAAATATAATTGACTTGACTTGACTCTGGCCTCAGAGAGAGCGGAGGCCAGAGTCAAAAAAAAAATATGTGTCCAAAGCAGGCCATGTCATTACACCGGTGAGCATTGGCTTATCCAGACAATGAGTGATCAGAAGCATTTAGATGTGCAGACACATAAGCTTAGGATGTGGGCTACTTCATTGTTCAGCATCAACACATCCACTTAAATGTCAGATCCATCAGGGACTGACTTTTGGTTTTCTTTTCCTGTTCTTTCTTCATTCTGGGTATTAAGATCAGCTTTTTAGAGTGACCTGTGTCTGAATTGAATATGATGTGATGTGTAAGCCGGCACATTTATGTTGTCATTGAAGGGTTTTTGATAAACAACTTTTGATAAACAAACAGCACTTTCTCTCATGAGTTCTTATGGAACTATTTGTTATGCCTTTATTTGTTGCATTGCGGATCCCTTCTGGTGTAACCTAGTGGTGTTTTGGTAAAGTTGGCTACATTTGTTCCCTTTTGAAATTATTATGGTGACGACGGGGTCTTGGGGTCTTTTCTTTCAAAGACCCCATGAAAAGACTCCCGGAAAGAACAGTCACCTCGCCCGGACAAGGGAAACTGGGGCACCCTTCTGGAGCCAGACCTGGGAGGGGAGCTCGTCGCGAGCATCTGGTGGCCGGACCTGGATCCACGGGGCTCGGCCGGGCCAAGCCTGAAAAGACAATGTGGAGTCACCTCCCTGTGGGCTCACCACCTGCAGGGAGAGTCATTGGGGTCGGGTGCATTGTATACCGGGCGGTAGGCAAAAGCGGGGTCCTGGGCGTGCGGATCCCCGTCATCGCCGACTGGTTCTAGGGGACGTGGAACGTCACCTCACTGGCGGGGAAGGAGCCAGAGCTGGTGCGGGAGGTGGAGCGGTACCAACTAGATATGGTTGGGCTCACCTCCACGCACAGCACCGGGTCTGGAACCAAACTCCTGGAGAGGGGCTGGACCCTCTACTTCTCCGGAGTTGCCCAGGGTGTGAGGCGCCAGGCGGGTGTGGGGATACTCACAAGTCCCCGACTGAGCGCCGCTGTGTTGGAGTTCTCTCCGGTGGACGAGAGGGTCGCCTCCATGCGACTACAAGTCGCTGGGGGGAAGGCTCTGACTGTTGTGTGTGCTTACGCACCAAACAGCAGCTCAGAGTATCCGGCCTTCTTGGAGTCCTTGGGTGACATCCTGGAAAGGGTTCCATCCGGGGACTCCATAGTTCTACTGGGGGACTTCAACGCACACGTGGGCAATGATGGAGAAACCTGGAGGGGAGTGATTGGGATGAACGGCCTGCCCGATCTGAACCAGAGTGGTGTTTTGTTATTGGACTTCTGTGCTAGTCATGGACTGGCCATAACAAACACCATGTTCGAGCATAGGGTGGCTCACAAGTGTACCTGGTACCGGACCACCTTAGGCCAAAGGTCGCTGATCGACTTTGTAATCGTATCAGCAGATCTGCGGCCGCATGTTTTGGACACTCGGGTGAAGAGAGGAGCAGAGCTGTCAACTGATCACCACCTGGTGGTGAGTTGGATCAGATGGCGCGGGAGGCTGCCAGACAGACCTGGTAAACCCAAACGTGTAGTGAGGGTGAATTGGGAACGTCTGGTGGAAGCCCCTGTCTGTAGGGTCTTTAACTCCCACCTCCGGAAGAACTTCTCGTGCATCCCGGGGGAGGTTGGGGACATGGAACCTGAGTGGGCCATGTTCAGAGCCTCCATTGTAGAGGCTGCAGCTCGTAGCTGTGGTCAAAAGGCTGTCGGTGCCTATCGTGGCGGCAACCCAAGAACCCGTTGGTGGACACCAGCGGTGAAGGAAGCCGTCAGGCTGAAGAAGGAGGCCTTTCGGGCCTGGTTGGCCCAGGGGTCTCCTGAAACAGCAGACAGGTACCGGGAGGCCAAAAGGACCGCAGCTTCAGCGGTTGCTGAAGCAAAAACCCGGGTGTGGGAGGAGTTCGGGGAGGCCATGGAGCAGGACTTTCGGTTGGCCTCAAGGAGGTTCTGGCAAACTGTCCGGCGACTCAGGAAGGGAAAGCAGGGCTTGGCTCCGGCTGTGCTCAGTCGGGGAGGAGAACTGCTGACCCAGACTGAGGATATTGTCGGGCGGTGGAAAGAACACTTTGAGGAGCTCCTGAACCCGACCAGTACGTCCTCGGGGGAAGAGGCAGAGTCTGAAGACTCGGGGGAAGTCTCACCCATATCCTTGGTAGAGGTCGCTGAAGTAGTCAAAAAGCTCTTCAGTGGCAAGGCGCCAGGTGTGGATGAGATTCGCCCTGAGATGCTGAAGGCTCTGGACATTGTCGGGCTGTCGTGGCTGACATGCCTAGTCAATGTAGCGTGGAGGTCGGGGACAGTACCTGTGGAGTGGCAGACCGGGGTGGTGGTCCCCATTTTCAAGAAAGGGGGCCGGAGGGTGTGCTCCAACTATCGGGGTATCACACTGCTCAGCCTCCCCGGGAAAGTTTATTCCAGGGTGCTGGAAAGGAGGCTCCGGCCGATTGTCGAACCTCAGCTCCAGGAGGAACAATGCGGTTTCCGTCCTGGCCGTGGAACAGTGGACCAGCTCTTTACCCTCGCAGGGTTGTTGGGGGGCGCATGGGAGTTTGCACATCCAGTCTACATGTGCTTTGTGGACTTGGAGAAGGCCTATGACCGTGTCCCCCGGGGAATCATGTGGGGGGTACTACGGGAGTATGGGGTACCGGGGCCGTTGATACGTGCCATTCGGTCCCTGTACGAACAAAGTGCGAGCTGCGTCCGTATTCTCGGCACAAAGTCAAGCATGTTCTCAGTGGGTGTTGGACTCCCCCAAGGTTGCCCCTTGTCACCGGTTCTGTTCGTGATCTTCATGGACAGAATCTCAAGGCGCAGCCGAGGTGAGGAGAGTGTCCGGTTTGGGGACCTCAGAATTGCATCTCTGCTCTTTGCAGATGATGTGGTTCTGTTGGCTACATCAGACCGTGACCTCCAGCATGCACTGGAGCGGTTTGCAGCCGAGTGTGAAGCGGTCGGGATGAGAGTCAGCACCTCCAAGTCTGAGGCCATGGTTCTCTGCCGGAAAACGGTGGAGTGTTCCCTCCGGGTTGGGAGTGAGTTGCTGCCCCAAGCGAAGGAGTTCAAGTATCTCGGGGTCTTGTTCACGAGTGAGGGCAAAATGGAGCGGGAGATGGACAGACGGATTGGTGCAGCGTCTGCAGTGATGCGGGCGCTGTACCGGTCCGTTGTGGTGAAGAGGGAGCTGAGCCGGAAGGCGAAGCTTTCGATTTACTGGTCCATCTATGTTCCAACCCTCACCTATGGTCACGAGCTTTGGGTAGTGACCGAAAGAATGAGATCGCGGATACAAGCGGCCGAAATGAGTTTCCTCCGCAGGGTGGCTGGGCTCAGCCTTAGAGATAGGGTGAGGAGCTCAGACATCCGGAGGGAGCTCGGAGTAGAGCCGCTGCTCCTCCGCATTGAAAGGAGTCAGCTGAGGTGGTTCGGGCATCTGATTAGGATGCCCCCCGGGCGCCTCCCTTTGGAGGTTTTCCGGGCACGTCCAACTGGGAGGAGAACCCGGGGCAGACCCAGAACCCGCTGGAGAGATTATATATCTCGTCTGGCCTGGGAACGCCTCGGGATCCCCCAGGAGGAACTAGAGAGTGTGGCTGGGGAGAAGGAAGCCTGGAGGGCCCTGCTTAGCCGGCTGCCACCGCGACCCGAACCCGGATAAGCGGACGCGAATGGATGGATGGATGGATGGATGGTGACGACGGCACTGCTACATTTGAAGACCGGTTATTTCTTTGAAAAACATGCTTGTGTGATTGTGAGGGCACCAGGGGGCATCCACCTGGAGGTGCCTGTAGGTGGAGTGCTGGCTGCTGCTGGCAGTTGCTGGCTAAGTGGCTGATTGAAGTAAGTGTACATGGAAGCGTACTTAAGCAACTCCTACAGCCACACCCAGTCTTCTCTCTCTTTCTAGAGGCTGGCTAGTAAGAAGGTTGCTTGTCCCCATGATGGCAAATCGTTGTTACAGATAAACTATATATTTGATGACAATTCTGTGTTGTGTTCCTTTGTGTTGCAGCTCTCTGTGTGAAGGTGAGCTCTGCACCCTTATGTAAAATAATATATAAATAGTCAACATACTAAGTAGAATTTACTTTAAAGTGTCTTATCAATGTATGTTTATCACAATGATCACATTATTTTGCTTATTTTATTGAATGTATTGAAGTACTAATGAGTCGTGTTCACTCTAGCAGGCGGGACGATGCTATGGCGGTGGTTTATTTTTGGAAAGTTTTTGCAGTCCCTTGACCATCCACTGTTGTTTGCCTGTTGAATAAGTTTACTGCGTTTATTGTGTTAAATCTTACAGAGCAGGTTTGTTGGTTACAGTTTGTGTATTGTAATGTCATGAGAGGTAGTACTTTCCCTCCTGGTGGATGCAACAAGGACTACAAACTAAAATGGCAACACTAAAAAACTACAAAACCCATAGTAAATGTTAAAATGGCCTTGTAGCTGAGGCAGCAGGTAAGGAGTATTTGTCTCTTCTCAATGTTCCATCAAGGCACTGTTCAGGGTCACTATTGCAAAAATCTAATCATTCCTCTCATCTAAAGATCTTGAGAAGGTCATCCATGCTTTCATCACATCACGTCTAGACTATTGTAATTCCCTGACATCACACCTATTCTGGCCTCTCTCCATTGGCTTCCAGTGCAGTTTAGAATAGACTTCAAGGTCCTCCTGTTTGTTTTTAAAGCCTTGAATGGGCTTCTTATATCTCAGATCTTTTAACCCCCTACTCCAAATCCAGGTCCCTCTGTGGAATAGCATTCCCCTTTCTATTAGATCTGCCCCCCTCCATTGACTCCTTTAAGTCCAAACTGAAAACACACTTTTATTCTTTAGCGTTTCCTGATGTGGTTTGATTTGATTTATGTCTGTTGTTTGCTTGATTTGTTGATTCGTATGTTTAGCCTATATTGACACCTACGTATCTGCCTGTTTTTAGTGCCGTTATTGTGCAGCCTATTTATTGTGATTTTATTGTGATTTTACATGACTGCTCTGATAGTACAGCACTTTGATCAACTTGCGTTGTTTTTAAATGTGCTTTAGAAATAAAATTGACTTGACTTGACTTTACTTGACTGTGCCTGAATGCATCTCAAAGACGTCTGAGAGCCCACAGGGGACAGCATCGTGACGTGTGGACAAAAGCTGTTCACCTTGAACTGTAGTGCACCTCATAGACACACAAAACATGCTGCACTGTACGGCTGCTCAGTCAAGATACATTAAGAGCGTTCAGAGTTCACCTGGCCTCTGCATAGCTTCCCTCCGTTACACCCAAGACCCTCTTCTCCCTAACCCACTTCGACCTACCCTAACCAGAGTTCAAATCCCATCCCCTCTTGGATCCCTAGCACTTACTTTTATGATTGTACACTTATAAATAGTCCTTATTATTGTGTAGCATCTTATTCTAGTTAAGTCACTTTAGACAAAAGTGTCTGCTAAATGCACTTTATGTCAATGTCAATGTAAGTTATGTCTCCTGCTATGATGCATGCTATAGGTTCACCGTGGTGGCCCATTGCTAAGCTCAAGGGTTCTGCTAGAGCAGGGGTGGGCAACATTTTTTTTCCAGAGGGCCATACTGACTTAGATAAAGTAAGCAAAGGGTCATACATTGGACGATTGAATTGAAACATGAAACACATTGCGCTGAATTATGTTAAACTACATGAATTTGGTAGGGATGACAGATTGCTTTAGATTCCAATAGGCTATTTGCCAGCCCAGAAGGCCTGGGTCCTTGTTACAAAAGACAAGAACTTTCTGTTAAATAATGTTAAAGATTACTTACATAAAACAATCCACTTGAATGCCACTTGTCACTTCAATGTCAATGCAGTCAACTTTTAAATTAGCCTAACTACATTTTGTCAATTGTCTGATATGAACCACTGCATGAAACATATTGCATTATGTTATAATTATGGACCCAAGGCAGACTGTTTTACGAATATCAAAATTGAATATGCCACTTAATATGAACAAATACATCATCTATTCATGGATATATACATTCATTTTACTCAAATAATTTTCTTACTTACAAGTTATTACTTGTGTATCTGTGTGACACTGTTTTTAGTTGTGTAGTTAACTCAAACTTAATACCATTGCAGTACAGACCTGCATCACTGAATGAAGAAAAGATCAGGCTAATATGTATGAACAAACACACATTGTCTTATACATGAATACATTCATTCATTTTCCGTTCTGATTCACTCATGTAACTGTACCTAACCTATGAGAATGAATTATAATTGGGAGATATTTATGAATGACACTGTGTATCATGAAAAGCATGTAATTTAGCCTAATGGGAACAATTGAGACAGTCACCTCTCTTTGCAAGAGTATTAAAGTCTGGTGTCATGTCTGATCGTGAAATACGCAGCACAGAGGATGGATGTTTATCAGTTAGCCATGATCTGTAATGTCACTTGTTGTAGTTCATCACAGAAAATGTTTGTTCGCACACATACGTGGAGCCAAACAAAGTAAGCTTCTTCTGTGCATGCCTACACAGGTTCGGAAACTGTGTTTCCTTTAGTGAGCCGTAGAAGTTGTCCAGTCTGGATGTAGTTAGTGTGTGCTTGAGAGCAGGGTTGCACTGGATGTCAATCAGTTTAACTTACGCATCCGGGGGCACGTTCTCGCTGTCTGAATGAAAGGGGAGAGGACACCAGCTCCAGTTCTCCTTCAATCTTAGACAGCACCCTCCATTGGAATATAGTTAGATAGCAGTAACAGTGGTCACACCAGGTCCTCAGGGTCACAACAGGTCCCTGGATCACCTGACCAAATCTGCTCTGTCGGTAGATCCGTGATCTACCGACCACCAGGCATTCTTGGCAACTTATTTAACGAGATGGATGCCCTCGTCAGCTGTTTTCCTGAAGATGGCACCCCACTTGTTGTTCTGGGTGACTTCAACATCCAGCCAGAGAAGTTACAATCACCTGAATTCCTAAACTTTTTACCACAGATCCTGGGCCATTTCGGCACTCTCTATTACCCTCCTCCCTGTGTCTGACCACCATTTTTTAGCTTTCTCCCTCCCCCTTAATTCTTCCTCCCCACTACTCCTCACATCGTCACCTCCCCCAAAAACCAGAAAACTCTCTCTCCTACTCTCTCCGCAATGGTCCTCTCCTCACTACCACCCCCCCCAACATTTCTCCCTCCTGACAGTACAGGAAGCCTCCTTCACTCTGACATCCTCTCACTCCTTCTCCTTCGACTCACTCTGTCCACTCACCTCCAGACCAGCACGATCGTCCCCTCACCCTCCCTGGCTATCTGAAGCTCTGCGGGCTCATAGAACAGAGCTGCGGGCAGCTCAGAGGAAATGGAGGAAATCAGACTCTGCTGATGATCTCTCTCACTACCTCCACCTCCTCTCAGATTTCACCTCTACCGTGTCAGCAGCCAAATCTGCCTTCTACCTTGCAAAGATTAACTCTTCCGCCTCCAACCCGAGGAAACTTTTCTCCATTATCTTCCCTACTCAACCCTCCCTCCCCTCCTCCTCCCTCCTCCATTACAGCTGATGACTTTGTCACCTACTTTACAAAGAAGGTGAAGAACATTACCTCCTTTTTCACCGCTGCTGCTATCCTCCCTCCTCCTACACCCACTGTTGTCAGCCTGACCTGCTTCGCCTCCCTTTCCTCTGAAGAAGTCAACAGGCTTGTGACACCCAACCACGCCACCACCTGCCCCATTGACCCAATCCCATCCTGCCTTCACCAAGACATTTCGGGCAACATCCTCCCCTTCCTCACCACCCTAATCAACACCTCCCTCAATTCAGGCCTGCTTCCAACCGCCTTCAAGGCTGCCAGAATCAAGACACTCCCATTCTCCCTGTCGTAAGACTACCTGTTTATTATCCTGCATGGATCGCGATCGCCTCCAGCCAGCCGATCACCTCCCTGCCTACCTGCCTACCGGTTCCTGCATCTGCCTACCTGCCTGCCGGTTCCTGCATCTGCCTCCCGCTTTCTTCACTCCCGTTTCCTCACGCGTGTATCTGTATCCCGCATGGATCGCGATCGCCTCCAGCCAGCCGATCACCTCCCTGCCTACCTGCCTACTGGTTCCTGCATCTGCCTACCTGCCTGCCGGTTCCTGCATCTGCCTGCCGAGCTCACCACCCGTCCCGCTGGCTTCACTCCCATTTCCTCACGTGTGTTTCTGTAAATAAACACTCCATATTGCATAACTCTGAGTCTGGGTCTTGGGTTTGGGTCCGCCACCGCACACACCCTAACAGAATGATCCGACCAGACATGGACTCAGCAGACTCAGACTCAGACTTGGAGTTCCGACCAGACATGGACTCAGCCGACTCAGACTCAGACCCGGAGTACATCAGCCTATGGGAGTACCTCGGCCTCCAGTGCGAGCCGCTGCCGAGGTATAAGACTCAGCAGTCGCCGAGCTACCTGGGAACCCGCCTGGCCCTGGGGGGGCCTCGTAGTTTCCAGCAGGCTCGCAGGCCTCAAGGCAGGCAACCCCTGGCTCCCGGGTCCCGGGTTGGACCGCAGCAGCCCCTGTTTCCCGCTGCTGGGTCGCAGCCATCCTGGGTCCCGGTTGGACCGCAGCAGTCCCTGTTTCCCGCTGCTGTGTCGCAGCCATCCCAGGTCCCGGCTGGACCGCAGCAGTCCCTGTTTCCCGCTGCTGGGTCGCAGCCATCCCGGGTACCGGTTCCGGGTGGACTGCAGCAGCCTCCCGTTCCTGCTACTGGGTCACAGCCATTCCCGGTCCCGTTCTTGGTTCCCGCTGCTGGGTCGCAGCCATCCCGGGTGGTCCCGACTGGACCGCAGCAGCCCCTGTTTCCCGCTGCTGGGTCGCAGCCATCCCGTGTCCCGGATGGACCGCTGCAGCCCCTGCCAGTCCTACTGCTAGGTCGCAGCCATCCCCGGTCCTGGTTGGACCGCAGCAGCCATTCACAGTTCCGCTCCCGGTTGGACTGCAGCGGCCTCCGGTTCCTGCTGCTAGGTCGCAGCCATCCCGGGTCCCGGTCCAGGCTGGACCGCAGCAGCCCCTGCCGGTTCCTGCTGCTAGGTCGCAGCCATCCCGGGTCCCGGTCCAGGCTGGACTGCAGCAGCCCCTGCCGGTTCCTGCTGCTAGGTCGCAGCCATCCCTGGCCCCGGTCCCGGCTGGACCGCGGCAGCCCCTGCCGGTTCTTGCTGCTGGGTCGCGGCCATCCCTGGTCCCAGTCCCTGGCTGGACCGCAGCAGCCTCCGGTTCCTGTGGCTGGGTCGCAGCCATTCCCGGTCCCGTTCCCGGTTCCCGCTGCTGGGTTGCAGCCATCCCCGGTACCGGTTCCGGGTGGACTGCAGCAGCCTCCCGTTCCTGCGGCTGGGTCGCAGCCATTCCCGGTCCCGTTCCCGGTTCCCGCTGCTGGGTCGCAGCCATCCACGGTCCCGTTCTCGGTTCCCGCTGCTGGGTTGCAGCCATCCCCGGTACCGGTCCCGGGTGGACTGCAGCAGCCTCCCGTTCCTGCGGCTGGGTCGCAGCCAGTCCCGGTCCCCACTCCGACATCACCAGTATCATCCGCCCTGCCTCCAGGTCGTCCACCTGGGGTCACTGCTCGGCCTCTATTTCCCGCTGCTGGGTCGCAGCCATCCCGGGTCCCGGTTGGACCGCAGCAGCCATTCGCGGTTCCGCTCCCGGCTGGACCGCAGCGGCCTCCGGTTCCTGCTGCTTGGTCGCAGCCATCCCGGGTCCCGGTCCCGGCTGGACTGCAGCAGCCCCTGCCGGTTCCTGCTGCTAGGTCGCAGCCATCCCGGGTCCCGGTCCTGGCTGGACCGCAGCAGCCCCTGCCGGTTCCTGCTGCTGGGGTCACGGCCAGTCCCTGGCCCGGTCCGGCTGGACCGTGTGCAGCCCCCTGCCGGGTTTCCTGCTTGCTGGGTCGTGGCCATTCCCTGTTCCCGGCCCCGTGCTGGACCGCAGGCCAGCCCCTGACACGTTCCCCGTCGCTCGCGTGGGGCCTCACACGCCATCCCCGGTTCTCCGGTCCTGGTTGGCCACTGCAGCACGTCACGGTACTCGCGGCTTCGCGGTCGGCAGCATTCCCCGGTCCGCCGTTCCCGGTGTTCCGCTGCTGGGTCGCAGCCAATTCCCGGTCCGGTTCCCGGTTCCCGCTGCTGGTCCACAAGCCATCCCCGGTCCCGTTCTCGGTTCCCGCTGCTGGGTTGCAGCCATCCCCGGTACCGGTCCCGGGTGGACTGCAGCAGCCAGTCCCGGTTCCCGCTCCGACGTCACCGGTATCATCCGCCCTGCCTCAGGGTCGTCCACCTGAGGGTCCCTGCTCGGCCTCTGCCCTGCCTCCAGGTCGTCCACCTGGGGTTGCCTGCTCGGCCTCTGCCTTGCCTCCAGGTCGTCCGCCTGACGGTGCCAGCCCGGTGATTGTGGGTCGCCAGGAGGCTCCCGTTGAGGGGGGGGTACTGTCATGGTCTCGAACGTGTCTCCAGGCTCACGGTGTTGGTGGGCATGGCTCCGGGCTCTGGTGCCGCCCCAGCGTCATTAGCAGCACCTGCGCTGCGCTCGCGCCTGCCATCTATCAACAATTAGTCTCTGTATAAAAACCCCCGCTTTCCACCCACTCGGCGTCGGATCATTGTCGTCAATTCTCCCTGTCGTAAGACTACCTGTTTATTATCCCGCATGGATCGCGATCGTCTCCAAGCCAGCGATCACCTCCCTGCCTACCTGCCTACCGGTTCCTGCATCTGCCTACCTGCCTGCCGGTTCCTGCATCTGCCTCCCGCTGGCTTCACTCCCGTTTCCTCACGTGTGTATCTGTATCCCACATGGATCGCGATCGCCTCCAACGAGCCGATCACCTCCCTGCCTACCTGCTTACCGGTTCCTGCATCTGCCTACTTGTTCTCCTTATAGACTAGATCTCTAGGCCCTGTAATTACATCCCTCGGCTTCTCCTATCAATGCTATGCAGACAACACCCAACTGTTCCCTCTGACACACAAATCGCAACACGCATCTCTAAATGCCTGGCTGACATCAGCAAATGGATGACTGCCAACCACCTGAAGCTTAACCTAGAAAAGACTGAGCTTCTCTTCATGCCAGAGATAGACTGCCCTCAGTGCAAGGAAACTCAAGACCAACCTGTGCAGAGTTGACCTGTACTCTGCATAACCCCCCCCCACTGCCTTCCCACTGTGCGAACCCTGGCATTAACTTGCGTGTTTGTTGGCATTAACAATACAATATTAACAATACTTATCATTTCTTTGCATACTGTAAGTTCTTAGGTGTTGGTTATGTGCTCAGAATGGCATGTCTGCTCTTATCCCAGCTATTATGCAGGCAACCTAGCAATTATGAAGCTCATTATATTAGCCTCGTAACTATGAATGCACAAAACCAGCTCTATTTTTATCTTTATGTACCACAGCGATATATTGCTGTCTCCTTCACCAAATGTGTTGTTTGTAAGTCACTTTGGATGTCTGTATACATTTTCTCGACCACCATTCATCTGATCAGCTTCAAACTGAGTGCATTGGCCAATCAAGTCACACACTTGCATTGCTGAGGACCGAGGAAAGTGCACTGTTGATTATGTTTTTTGGATGAGCAGTGGGCACGACACTGGCGTATTGCTGGGTGTATTGCTGAGGACCCAAGGAGGTGCAGTTTCGAGAGTTATGTTATTTGGTTGAGCAGTTTTCAAGAAAATTGCGAGCAGCAATACCGGAGGCTATGCAAATGGCTTTGGGCAGGGGTGTGCTGGTTCTTACAAATGCCGCAAGGGTTTATGCTGCAAGTAATAGACAAAATACACTGGTAATGCTTTATATGCCCATATCTATAATGTATGATAAAGACTTATCATGCATTATAATCTGTATAATTATAGTTATAAGCACTCATACATATTCATAATGCTTTATAACAATAATAAGAGATTATAAGGCATTTTATAATGAGCATCATAATACTTTATAATTGCTGGTCACTCGCTGACATTTTTTTTGCAAGAATCATAGTGTATTATAATTTTATAGTTGTAATTTTTACTCACAAAAAATACAAACTCACAAACTCTCCTCTCTCTCCACTTCTTTCCATACCACTCTCTCATACTGATTGGGAGAATCCCCACAGAGGTGGATGGAGAGCAGCGGCTCAGCCTGTGTCATGACTTCCCTGCTGAACATGCCAAGTAGAGAGAAAGCGAGAGAGAGAGCGAGAGAGAGAGAGACACCGAGAGAGATGCAGAGAGAGACGCAGAGAGACAGAGATGAAGAGAGAGAGAGACAAAGACAGAGAGAGATATTCTAGTTTTTCATGTAGTCTGATCCAGACACACAAAATGCAAACTAAACTGGTTTAAGCAGCCTAAACTGGCCCACTGATTGAACTCTGGGGCTGGGTGGTGCACACCTGTGGTGCATTGGCCAATCAAGTCACACACTCCACATAGTCATGGTGGGAAATACCAATAGAAAATGGTTGGTATTGGCATCTTAAATGATGGGGAATACATTAACATCCAGTTAATCAATAGGCCTTCAGCACAGAGGTGTAATAAGGGAAGGGGGGGGGTGGGGTGGGACAAGTGTGTCTCCTGACATTCATTCTCGGCACTATATATCTCTCGCAGAGATATATAAACGTAGATTCGGCATCCGGTCTTGGGAGATGCGTTTCTGCCACTGCCACCTTGCTCAGGGGTTCAGACCCGACCTGTCCTGTTCCAATTGTAGAAAGTATCAGACGTTTGTGCTGCTTTTTGAACAAATGCCAAAACCAAGCAACGGGTAATAAGATTTCAGGGCGGCAGTAGCTCAGGAGGTAAGAGCGGTTGACTCGCAACCGGAAGTTTGCTGGTTCGATCCCCGGGCTCTGCCTTGCTATGTGTCGAGGTGTCCGTGACGTGCTCCTGGCGTCGGTGTCTGATTGGGTGAATGTGAAGCAACTATAAAACGCTTTGGATATAAGTGCTATATAAATGCAATCGATTTATCAATTCAAAGGGGAGAATTTGTTTTACAATAGTTTACCGTTACAAATTAAAAAATCTAAGTATTCTGTATGATAAATACTGGACATGTCTGGCATTTGTAACAAACCAAACCGCTTGAAAATCAGTTGAATATTCATATGATTGAATTCATATGATTGAATATAGATGGCGACCAATATGGCGGCCGCTTTGGCGCATCACTCCAATGAACAACAGTGGCTAATGTGGTATCTATGTGTATATATCTATGGAACTGGCATGGTTACGGACCAATATTGAACTGAATGAGATACACCTGTTTTCGCCCTTGCTAATACATGCTGATAAAGCCTGTTACAATGAAGCTCAACTAATATAGTAGGGGCCCACAGTGTGTCCTTGGCTGGGCTAGCCTGCTGGATAGTTCAATAACTAATAATGATGAAGATGATGTGGCAAAGTCATCTGGGTGAGGGCAGTGCAGGGTGAAGATCCTAAAACATCATCTTGTGGGGGTGGGGATGTGGGGTGTATGTGGGGGATCATCAGGAGAGGAGAGATAGTTGGAGGGAGTGTGTGACTCCCGCTAAGCACTGAGCTTCACCTTGCCAACAGGAATCCCTCAGAAAGGACAGAGCCTTCAGGCTATGGATAAACAGTGTGCAGTTTACCACACACACACACACACAAACACACACACACACACACACACACACACACACACACACACACACACACACACACACACACACACACACACACACATGGTGTGGTACTGAAAGGGCGGTACTGTCGAGGAAGCTCCACCCCTACCAGGGACCTCTCATTGCCTCTGCCTAGGCCAATTCATGGATAATCAAGAACTGTTCTTAAAGGTGCTCTATGTAAGAATCATTAATCTGTTCAGGGACTACACGCAGCTCAGAATGCACGACTGATTCGTGGTTTGTTGGGAGCCACATTCCAACATTCTTTGTTAATTCTCCCCTTTTCCTCAAGAGGAAAAGGCAGAGCAGCGCAGACCATCCTTCGCTTGGCAATGATTTAAGTTTAATTTTGTTCCCCTCTCCTTTTTCCACATCCTTTTTGTATATAAAAATCCCTAAGTTTGTTACTCCGCAACCTTCTGTCTGCTTTATTCCGACTGGTCAACCCACTACACTGTCTCGCTAGGCGGGGCTGCCACAACACACACACACGCACACGCACACACACACTATAAATACAAGCGTAAAAATGTAGACACACACATACACAAGTGCACACACACACACACACACATACACATGCACACACACACACACACACCACTGTCCACATATAATTACATAAATATATGAAGACACACACAACTGGCCTTAACTCTGCTTTGAAGTGGAGCTTCATTGGAACCATCATTTTGAAATGGCTGAGGGTCTGGAGGGTCTGTGTCCATCCATCTTACAGCCTCTATATTCTCACTCTTTTTCTCTGCCTTTCTCACACTGCCAACACTGTGTGTGTGTTTATTCACTATTTGACACACACACACACACACACACACACACACACACACACACACACACACACACACCCCTGTGCATTTCTCAGCTCCCCTAGAACTACTGGCAAAGGGGGAGGGCTGGCTTCTGTTTTTAAATCTAACTTTCAGTGTCGGCAGATTCCATCTGTTACCTACACTAGTTTTGAGCTGCAACTTTTTGAAATAAATCTGTCTCCTCCCATGCTTTGCGCGGTAGTGTATCGTCCTCCAAAATGTAACAAGAATTTCATAGAGGACTTTGCAGATTTTTTGTCGGGGATAATGTTGAAATTCGATCGTTTTTTAATTTCTGGTGATTTTAACATACATGTCTGTTGTGAAACTAAACCCCTCGTTAAGGACTTTCTGAATCTCATTGACTCATTTAACCTCACTCAGTCTGCCTGTTTTATTTACTGCTACAGTTCTTTGCTCTATGGTTAAAACGTGTCCCCCTCCACGTCGTTTGCGTGCGATTGGCCCTGAAACTGCGTCGCAGTTTTCTGGTATTTTTAAGGATTCCATGATTTCTAAACTGGATCGTAGTTGTAATCTCAGTGCTGAGGAGCTTACCACCCTCTTCAACACCACTTGTGGTGACATCTTGGACTCTGTTGCTCCCTTTAGGTCTAAACGTACCAAATCACTCCCTGAGCCCAGGCTTAATGATTCTACCCGCGCTCTCAGACGTGCATGTAGATGTGCTGAGAGAAAATGGAAGAAGGATAAGCTTCAAGTCTCCCTATGCATTAAAGAGAGTGTCTTTCTGAATATCAGAGAGCTGTTAAATCTGCCAAAACTGAGTTTATGTCTAGGCTTGTTTCCAATAACAGTTATAGACCTCAGGTTCTTTTTAAGGTTCTAAATTCTCTTATAAATCCTGTATTACACCATCTTCTTCACTCTGTGAAAACGTTTTGAAATTTTTCACTGAAAAAATCTCTGCTCTCAGGTCTCTACCCACCTCCGGTGCAATGGACCCCTCTGTCCCCCCCATGTGCCCAGCTGTTTTCAACCAGTTTGAGCCTGTGTCCCTCTCCTCGCTTTCGGAGGTAATCCAGCATCTGCGCCCGACAAATAGCCCCCTAGAAAATATTCCCTCTCATTTGCTCAAAGAACTTTTTAAAACTGTTGGGTCATGTATTCTTGCTTTGATTAACTCCTCTTTTATCTCAGGCAGTCTTCCAGCTGCCTTTAAACATGCTGTAGTGCGGCCTATTATCAAAAAGCATAACCTCGACCTCTCTGTTCTCGTTAATTTTAGGCCCATCTCTAAGCTACCTTTTCTGTCAAAAGTACTAGAGAAAGTAGCTCTCACCCAACTGCAAATATTTTTGGACTGTCACTCCATCTATGAAAAGTTCTAGTCTGGGTTTAAACCTCGCCACAGCACTGAAACAGCCCTCTTGCGAGTTTTTAACGACCTCCTTCTTACTGTCGACGCAGGGAGCTCTGCTGTCTTGGTGCTGTTGGACCTGACAGCTGCTTTTGATACTGTAGACCATAAGATCCTCCTTTCACGCCTAGAGCACTGTGTAGGCATCAAAGGGACTGCCCTAAAATGGTTTCAGTCCTACCTATCGGACAGGAGTTTCTCTGTTCATCTAGGAGAATATGCCTCAGCTGTGGCCCCACTCACGTGTGGGGTCCCTCAGGGATCCATCTTGGGCCCTATTCTGTTCTATTTATACATGCTGCCCTTGGGGTCCATTTTCAAGAGACACAACATTCCTATTCATTGTTATGCAGATGATATCCAAATCTATCTACCATTAAAATCCAGTTGTAAAGAGTCAATGCAGCCTTTGCTGGATTGCTTAAACGACATTAAAATCTGGATGGAGTTGAACTTTCTCAACCTGAACGAAAGTAAAACTGAGGTAATATTGTTTGGACGACCTAAGCTTTTGGATGACTGTGCTAGTGTTCTTGGCCCTCTAGCTTCTCACAATCATCCAGCTGTTAGGAATCTTGGGGTCATTTTTGATTGCTCCTTCAAATTTGAAAAACAGATTAGTGCCGTTGTCAGAGCTAGCTTCTTCCAGCTTAGACTTTTAGCCAAGGCAAAACCTTATCTCCCCCCTAAAGATCTTGAGAGAGTTATCCATGCTCTGATTACCTCTCGGCTGGACTACTGCAACTCTCTATATGTAGGTTTGGAGCAGTCAACCCTACGTCGTCTCCAGCTAGTCCAAAATGCTGCTGCACGACTTCTAACTGGGAAAAAAAAAGAGGGAACACATTACCCCAGTATTGGCTGCCCTTCACTGGCTTCCCGTCCGCTATAGGATTGATTTTAAATCAATTAATTCATTGTTAGCGTTCAAAGCGTTAAATGGGCTGGCCCCTCCCTACCTTGCTGACCTCTTACATCACCACACTTCTTCCAGAGCACTGAGGTCGTCCAACCAGATGCTCCTGGATGTTCAGAGTCCAAGGAGGAAAACCAGAGGAGATCGAGCATTTGCGGTGGCTGCCCCTCATCTCTGGAACAGCCTACCAGCTCACATAAGTTCTGCCCAGACCCTTACCATTTTTAAATCACTCCTAAAGACTCACCTCTTCGCCTTGGCGTTCAATTTGAGTTGAGCACGGCATCCCCCCATTGTGCTCTTTTCTTTTTTATTGTTTTTATAGTTTTATTGTATTATTGTTATTGTTTTTATTGTTGCTATTGTTATTGTTTTCTACTGTTTTATTCTTTGTGCACCCATGTAACTTGTTCAGCACTTTGTCGACAATAGTTGTTTAAAATGTGCTATATAAATAAATAAAACTGACTTGACACACACACACACACACACACACACACACACAGACATACAGACACACACAAAGACAGACAGACAGACAGACAGACAGACAGAATAGGCAGACACACACACACACACACAGACACACACAGGAAACCGTCCAAGCATGGCCTAATGAGTCCAGAAAAGAGTGAAACAGATTGATTGATTGATTGATTGATTGATTGATTGATTGATTAAGCAGGGAGTCTATGCAGTGAACAATGCAGAGGGAGTCAATGCAGTAAACAACGTTCAAAGGGGAATGTGGCTCTCACCAAGACTCAAAAGACACATCACAGAAAGGTCAGAGTTATACTACAACTTTTTTGGAGAGATTTCCTGGGTAGTGCTTTTACCTTGAAAGGACAAAGTGATAGACTCCTATTCCTAGGAGTCTAAAGAAATAATTCTAGCTTGCCAAGATGAAAGCCTTGAAACTGCAGCAGCCCATCTGGAGCTGTTCAGACGGTGTGTGTTGGGTTTAGTATAAGATAGGTTAAAGGAAGAATATGTTTGTCAAAGGCTAGGTTTTTAGCCTTGAGTACCGCATGGCCATGGATGGCTTGGATCCTCTTAGCAAACAAAAAAAGATGACATTTGTATGCTAGTAGTTTCCAATATAATACATCTTGACAGATATGTAATATTGTATTTTTGGCATGTTCGGTCATCATGTTTATCCCAAGCAAAAGCGTAAGCCTCTCATTGTTCTTGTGAGACTGACATGGACAACTGGACACCTGTTGAATGTTGCTCAATGCATTGTTCAACACGCGCACAGCTGTGAAGCTGAGAATGGAACCCTTTTTAAAACCTTTTGGCTTTAATAGTAAAAGAGAAAAACAAAGTGAGATTTGTCTCCCAGGGCATTGGCATAGCGACTGTTGCCATGCCAGTATTTCCAGCTGCTGCTAAGGTCTATGGTCTGTCGTCTCTGCTTTGATTCTGAGTGTGTGTGTTTATGTGTGTGTATGATTGTGTGTGTGTGTGTGTGTGTGTGTGTGTGTGTTGAAACTCCAGGAAAGGGGCTCATTAGTTATGAGTTGAAAGGCCAGGCTCAGCTTCCAGACAGAGCTGAATGTCACCAGGTCAAATCGCCAAAGGGTATCTTCTTTCTCTTTGCTTGTCTCTCTCTCTCCACCTGCCTCACTCTCTCTCTCTCTCTGACAGCCAAATCTGTCTCAGTCCCCAGATGAGAGTTTACCCAAGTTCCCGTTCCAGAGCATATGTTGAATGTCATGTCCACGTACGTGTTTAGGACCCAATTGCAGCACAACAAAGGAGACGTTTGGTAAAGTTCTGGCATGGTACAGGGTAGCATGAAACAACAGGTGAATAGATAGGTAGGGGGTACGGGGTCCACGGGTCTTGAAACAGGTGACGTTGGGGTGGGGAACAGGTGAGTGTGGCTATGGGGGATAAGTCACACTCAGCGGTACCGGCAGGGAAGGGCGGAAGACATCGTGGTGGTGGTAGCAGGTCCAGAACCGGGTGGGTAATCAGCTGAGCAGAGGTACCGTAACAGGCAGACAGATGGTCGGGGACAGGTGGATGATCAGGAAGCTGGGAAGCGAGGTCGTAGCCCGTACCTGTGGCCAAACAGCCACAGGTACGGGCAGACAGGAATCGTGGTCGTGCGTAAAATCTGATGTTTTCAAATTTGCGCATGCAGCTCAAAATGTGTTATTTTCGTGTGCAAAGTATACTTTCTGATGCACCAACAAAGCACCACCTGATTGGTCCGTAAAGGCCAGCCAGCTATTTGATTGTAGAGCCACCGGCGTACACTTCTAAACAGCAATTTTAAAACAAAATCCATGAGGGACATTATGAGGAGTGTCTATTTCAATTGTGTTTTCTTAAGGGGATGGGACTTTGTAATTCGCCGATTGTGTAGAAATACGATTAAAACGCTCTATAGAGAGGAGTGCTGCTGCCTGACAGCTTCATTCGGAAGCCCTGTATCCTGGGCAGGAATACACTGCTATACCTATAGGACTCGTACCGTCTCCTGGGCAGGAATACACCGCTAGACATATGGGACGGTGATCGTGTCTTTAGTTCACCGCACCTTGCGTTACCATGCTTGCCTTCTCTGAGTGAAGGTGGTACCAGTCATCTAGCCAAAGTTGTTGAGTGGAGTGCTCGAGCTGGCCTGAGAGGTCTGACTAATGTTTGGAGGTAGGTAGGGGCAGTTCCGCGAACAGCGTTGTAGGCCAGTACGAGTGTCTTGAATCTAATGCGAGCGATTACTGGGAGGTTGCAGAAGATCGTCTCCAGGCACGCTGCTGAGTTCTGGATGCATTGTAAGGGTTTGATTGCGGAGGCAGGGAGTCCAGCCAGGAGAGAGTTGCAGTAGTCAAGGAGAGTGATGACGAGCATTTGGCCCAAGATCTGTGCTGCTTCAAGTCTGAGGAAGGGCGAGATACTGTGGATGTTGTAGAGAGCAATTCTACAAGATTGGGCCACAGAGGAGATGTTTGCTTGTAGCACAGCTGGTCCGGTTCGACTGGCCACGACGGTAATTGAGGAAGGTGAGCTGGGGCCGGAGATCTGAAAATCAGCGCCGTTCGCGCTGATCCAGTTGGAGAGCCATCTTTCTCCGGGCCAGAGAAGCGAGGTAGCCAAGTTACAGCAATGTTTTGCAGACATTTTCTCCCAATTCAATGAGGGGGCCGCACCACCCTCATTGAACACCGCATTGAACACTGCATCGCATTGGCATGTCTGTTAGGTCACGTCCGTAAAGGTTACCTGAATACAAATGGAAAATTTTGAAGGAAGAGATAAAGGCCATGCTGGAGATGGGGGTAATAGAAGAGTCGATTGTAAATAAGCCAGATGGGGCTATTCGCTTCTGTGTTGACTATTGCATGGTGAATAGTGTCAAAATTTGATGCATATCCCATGCCTTGGGTCGACGAACTCCTGGACCAGCTATGCACAGCTTGGATTTAACCAAGGGCGACTGGCAGATTCCCTTCTCGACAGAGTCCAAGGAGAAATTGGCCTTCTCCTCTCCATATGGGTTATACCAATTCAGAACACTTCCATTCCATTGTTCAGGGCACCGGCCACACTCCTACCGTCAGGCAGGCGATACCGCAGTATCAAATGCCACACGAGCAGATTCAGAGACAGCTTCCACAGTCAGGCCATCAGGCTGCTGAACAAGTTTGGCATCAATGTCTAAATGCTAGTGCTAAGTGTTACTGCTAGTGCTAGTCCTGGTGATAAGTTGTTACTGCTGGAGCTAGCGCTGGTAGCAGTGCTAAGTGTTGGTGCTAGTGCTGTGCTGGTGTTACTGCTAGTGCTGGTCCTGGTGCTAGTGTTACTGCTAGTGCTGGTGCTGGTGTTAGTGCTAGTCCTGGTGCCAACTGCTGGTGCTAGTGTTGTGTCGACTGTCTGGGAAGGTATCCCGTGACATTCTGTGAATGTCAGCATACAGCATATAACAATGTATATTTTAGTACATCGATTTATATGTGTATGGATATTTTACTGTATATTTCATTTTAGATTTCATTTACGTATTTTATATAGAATTCTATTTATAGTTCTATTTTGTAGTTTTACCCTATTTTGTATTCTTTATAATTACTGTCGGCTGTCGGGCGTTTTGCACAAAAAGTTTTTAACTCACTGTTTATACTCACGTGTAAATTGTGAAGTTACAATAAAAATACTTGAACTTGAACTTGAACTTGAACACATTCCAGCGACTTATGGACCGGGTGCTGCGCCCGCACGCAGAAGATGTAATTATTCATAGTGACACCTAGCCGCAGCATCTTCGCCAGGCGGCCTCCTCGAGTTGCTGAGACAGGCGGGGCTCACTGCCAAACCCGAAGGAGTGTGTAAAATGGACGCGGTAGCAACCTGTCTGTGGCCTGAGATGAAAATGCAGATGAGGGCGTTTTTAGGGATGGCCGGCTATTACAGGCGGTTCATCCCCGTCTTCGCGGAGCTGACCAGCCCTTTGACTGACCTCACCCGAAAGGGGGCCTCAAATCCGGTCCAGTGGACCGAGCAATGTCAGCTGGCGTTTGAGGAGTTAAAAAAAGACTCTTTGTGGGGTGCCACTCTTATTTACTTATTTACTCATTCCCGCAAATTAATGAAAACGTGGAAATGAATTGTATCTTGTGCGCACACAATAGCATTTTCTCTCTACGGCCACTCCGGGGTTCCGTATGAACTCCATCTGAATCTGTAACTTTTCCGAAAAATTTGAGATTTATTTTCCCATGCATGGAAATGTTTCACAGTTGACTCTGTTAGTGTAATGGGGAAACTATTGTGCAACTTCATTTGCACAGCAATTAAATGCAGTCTGTGTCATTCTAGTTCAGGAAAATCATATTTTAAAGTATTCCTTAGTGATTTGGAGATAAAAACGTATTGAACTTGTGTATGCCTGCTTGACGTTCAACTGCTGTAGTGTCCTGATTTCCCTAAGGTGATCTGCAAGGTGATCTCATCTAAAAGTAGGCTAGAAAAATGTAATGTTTTACAACTACCACAAATCAACCATCACAACCATCACAAAAAAAGCTGATGATGAAACAGAGAGCCCCCCCAAAGAATCGCCACCTTATTGTGGTGGGGGGATTTGGGTGCCCCCGTGACCGTGGGAGCTGTTAGCCCCTGGTAGGGTCTCCCAAGGCAAAGTGGTCCCAGGGGAGGGGCCAGAATAAGAGCGATTCAAAGACCCCATGAAGAGACTCCCGGAAAGATCAGTCACTTCGCCCGGACAAGGGAAACCGGGGCACCCTTCTGGAGCCAGACCTGGGAGGGGAGCTCGTCGGCGAGTGTCTGGTGGCCGGGCCTGGATCCACGGGGCCGGCCAGGCCAAGCCTAAAAAGACAATGTGGAGTCACCTCCCTGTGGGCTCACCACCTGCAGGGAGAGTCATTGGGTTCGGGTGCAGCGGTAGGCAAAAGCGGGGTCCTGGGCGTGCGGATCCCCGGCATCGCCGACTGGTTCTAGGGACGTGGAACGTCACCTCACTGGTGGGGAATGAGCCTGAGCTGGTGCGGGAGGTGGATCGGTACCAACTAGATATGGTTGGGCTCACCTCCACGCCCAGCACCTCATCTAGAGGGGCTGGACCCTCTCCTTTTCAGAATTGCTCTTTGCAGATGATGTGGTTCTGTTGGCTACATCAGACTGTGACCTCAAGCATGCACTGGGGTGGTTTGCAGCCGAGTGTGAAGTGGTCGGGATGAGAGTCAGCAGCTCCAAGTCTGAGGCCGGAAAAAGGTGGAGTGTTCCCTCCGGGTTGGGAATGAGTTGCTGCCTCAAGCGAAGGAGTTCAAGTATCTCGGGGTCTTGTTCACGAGTGAGGGCAAAATGGAGCAGGAGATGGACAGACGGATTTGTACAGCATCTGCAGTAATGCGGGCGCTGTACCGGTCCGTTGTGGTGAAGAGGGAGCTGAGCCGGAAGGCGAAGCTCTCGATTTACAGGTCCATCTACGTTCCAACCCTCACCTATGGTCACAAGCTTTGGGTAGTGACCGAAAGAATGAGATCGCGGATACAAGCGGCCAAAATGAGTTTCCTCCGCAGGGTGGCTGGGCTCAGCCTTAGAGATAGGGTGAGGAGCTCAGACATCCGGAGGGAGCTCGGAGTAGAGCCGCTGCTCCTCCGCATCAAAAGGAGTCAGCTGAGATGGTTTGGGCATCTGATTAGGATTAGGCGCCTCCCTTTGGAGGTTTTCCAGGCACATCCAACTGGGAGGAGACCCCGGGGCAGACCCAGAACCCGCTGGAGGGATTATATCGCTCTGGCCTGGGAACGCCTCGGGACCCCCCAGGAGGAGTGTGAGTGTGGCTGGGGAGAAGGAAGCCTGGGGGGCCCTGCTTAACCGGCTGCCACCGCGACCCGGCCCCGGATAAGCGGACGAGGATGGATGGATGAAACAGAGATGAAACAAAGGTGAAGTTACAGAGTGAGAGACAGAAGAGATGCTACTTTTTGGGGTATAGGTGCTGTCAAAATGTGATTTGATCAGATAATAATTGGAGCTGTGTGAGGTGTCTGATGCATGCCAGACTCCTACAGACGGTCTTCCTGTCTTTATATTTTGTTACGACCTCTGTTATTTTCTGTGACCATGTGTTGGAACCAGGGCTGTCAAAGTTAACACTTGCGATTAATCTGGAAACAAAACCAAAACTATTTATAAAAAATTACACAAAATGTATCACATTACCCAAACCTCCTCCTGTATTTCCAGCGCTGATTTATACCTGTTTTTATGTGTGATTACAATACAATTAAATTCAAAGTTTATTTGTATAGCACATTTACAACAAACAAAGAGGTGCTGAACAGAGGTAAATACAAGAGGAAGTCAAACAAATAGAATAAAATAGAATTAAATACATAAATCACAAAATAAATAAAATAAATAAAAAGCATACCATGCAACATTAAGAGCAACAAAACATTAAAGGAAAAATGCAGTTTCGTAATTTTTAGCTTGGATCGGGGAACCTCAAGCAGCAATTGGTTTGTCGACCTAAGTGCTCTCGCTGGTGTGTGATTGTGCAAGAGATCTGCCAGGTCGGGGTGCTACCCCATTTAAGGCCTTGAAGGTGAGTAGTAGGATCTTAAAATCAAGTCTAAAACAGACCGGAATCCAGTGGAGGGAGGCCAATACAGGTGTTATGTGATCATGTTTTCGTGACCTTGTTAAAAGACAAGCGGCTGCGTTCTGGACCAACTGCAGACGATGGAGGGACGACTGGTCAACACCCACATACAGGGAGTTACAGTAGTCTAATCCAGAGGTAATAAAAGCATGGATAACTCTCCCGAGGTCTGTGTGTGGGAGATAGGCCTTAACCTTGGCTAGGAGTCTCAACTGATAAAAACTTTTTTTGACAACTGAGCTGATCTGCTTGTCCAGCTTAAAGGAGCTGTTAAAGATGACGCCAAGATTCCTAGCTGAGGATTGATTATAAGAGGCTAAATGTTACGGCTCGCCCGTCCTCGCATCCACGCCCGATCCTCTCACCTCCCGCTACACGCCCTGCACGCTCCTCTGCACGCTGCCGTGGTCCGGGCATATGGCGCTCCTTCTCCCCGGAGTTCCCCCTGGCTGCCGGGCGCTCGCGTTCCCCATCCTCCGCCGCTCCTGTCCTCTCGGCAGGCTCCTCCCACCTGTCGGAGTCAGAGGTTCCCGGCACGTCGGCGCAGGCGCCACGGTGGAGTGCCAATGACACGCCACACAGCGTCAGTTCCCGCACCGGGCTCCCATTCCCAATCACCGCACCTGCGCCGGATCGGCAATCACCACCCGCACTACAAAGGCCTGGCCGGCGCGCCACTCGGCGCCAGATCGTCTCCTAAAACTACAGGTGGTAACGTATGCGTCAGATACACCATCCTGTAGTAGTTTATCCAGTAGAATAACGTTACGCCTTACTGCCTGTGTTTGCCACCACCGGGATCTCTATCCCTCACCCCATTCTTTTATCTCCCCTCCAGCGTTCCAGACCACCCCGCTGAGCTGGGACCAGTCCGTGGAGCCCTGTCCGGATCCCCGAACTCCTTGTGACTTCGTGTGTGGCAATCCTTTGTTTTGTGAATTAAAACCCCTTTTTTCTGACTTACCACGACGCCTCATCTATTGCTGTGCGCCTGGGTCTCACCTCAACCCCCTCATAACACTAAAGGGCCAAGAGAACCATCAACATCGGAAAGAAGGTCAGGTTGTCCAAACATAATGACCTCAGTCTTACTTTCATTGAGATTGAGTCATCCAAGTTTATATATCCTCTAAGCAGTTTAACAAAAGCTGTATGGATTCTTTACAATTTGCTTTGATAGGTAAATAAATTTGCGTGTCATCAGCATGTATAAAGAGAAGAGGATAGGGCCCAGGATGGAACCTCGAGGGATCCCGGAGGAGAGAGGGGCTGCAGTCGAGCAGTATTCACCTAAGTGGACAGAGAAGCTCCTTCCTGTCAGGTAGGACTGAAACCATTTAATGGCTGTACCTTTAATGCCTACACACTGTTCGAGGCAAGCTAAAAGGATGCTATGATCCACAGTGTTGAAGGCTGTTGAAATTTAATAACAATAGAATAGCAGAGTTCCCTGAGTCAACAGCTAAGAGTAGATCATTAAGGACTCGTAGGAGAGCTCTTTCAGTGCTATGACGCGGTTTAAAGCCAGACTGAAACTTTTCACCAATGTTAGAATTGTCTACGAATATTTGCAGTTGGGTAAAAACTACTTTCTCCAAGACTAGAGAGAAAAGGTAGTTTAGAGATTGGCCTGATGAGAGAACGGATGGGTCTCGATTATCCTTTTTGATGAGAGGTTGCACTGCAGCATGTTTGAAGGCAGCTGGAACACACCCAGAGGTGAGTGAGGTATTAATCAACGCAAGGATACTTGGCCCAACAGTGTTAAAAACGTCCTTCAGGAGATGAGAAGGGATGCTGTCTAGGGGACAATTATTGGTCGCAGCTGCAGAACCACCAGATAGAGAGGAGAGGTAGGGCCTCAGCCATCCAAGGTGGTGGTTGGGACCATATGCTTCCTTACTCGAAGGATGGGGGCAACACAAAGTCTGATCTCGACTGAAGATCAGAAGAACCCAATCACACTTCGCCCCCAAAAAGAGAGATAAAGAAATCTCCACCAGAGCCTGTTGTCCACTGAGATGGAGCAGTAAAACTGCGTTTTACTGCTGCTCCCGTCAGCAGTAAAACGCAGAGAAGTCTGTGTCGCAGGAACAGATAACAGACACCCCGCTGGGCCTGCCTCATAGGGGGTCGTAGCCAGGAAGATTGGCAAACAAATTCGCCCTCACCACACTCTTCGGGAGAAAAGGGGCATGACTCAAAAGTCTGCCCATCGACCGTCACTTCTGTTCATTGGTCTGAATTAGGATGAATGAATTTGGGCATACCTGCGCTCACCTAGCCTATAAGTTTGACACGGAGAAGCTCGCCCGCCTCTCTCCTGGACCCAGCCGACTGGTCCTGAACCCTTGTTGGTTCTCCCTTAGCTCTTGGTCCTTCAGACTTGGTCCTGCATCCGCAATGCTGAGCAGCCGCCTCAGTGCTGTGCTCCTGATACGCATTTTGTAGCGGTAATTCTCAGTTATTAGACTAGACGAGCTAACTATGAGGACGAAGTACCTCCACTACCTTTAAACGCTACTTGCCGCGACATAGTATAAAGATTTCTTAGCTAGTATAAAGATTTCTTAGCTAAGCGTCAGTCTAGAATAACTATCACGAGAACATCAGTCAACTCCCTGCGAACCACGCAGCTTTTGTTTTGAGAGGATAAAGGGCAATCGATTCCCCTTTAATTCCCGACATCGATGGACCGCCACTGCGACGCACAAAACCCCGCTGTCGAACCCCCGGACATCAGGATCAACCGCACCCAACCCCGCTGAACTCGATGCAGTTCTTTAGGGAAAGAACTTACTGCCTTCAGCAAGGCTGACCACGGGACCATCAGCACGCCACCCCGCCGAACTTGTTCAAAGCAGTTCTTTGGTAAAGAACGAGTCACCTCTTGATCGCGACACACACGATCTCCAGTGAGGTAGATATCTGGGCATAGTTAGATAGAACTGTTTTATATGATTGTGTGTTTAACTGTTTATTGATATTAGATAGATAGATAGATAGTTTTTATTGTCCCCAAGGGGAAATTCTTTTCCACAGCACTGTACACCCACTTGACCCACATTACATGCGACAGGACACGACATACAAAACAACACACAATGACAGACAGTTGACTATTGTGATGGAAATATAGCATATTGACCATTTACAAGCAACATGCCTTCATCTGCATATCATTGAGAGGACCCCTACTGTGAACAGCCACTGGCAGAAGGCACTGAGATGATTGGTCGATAGCTTCAATACTTGAAACAGGAAGACCTTTGATGTCAATTTCAAAGGATCTAGTAATGTTAATGCAAGAAACTATGTGTTGCTGTGATTGGAGCGTTCGTTTCAAGTGTTGCTGTGATTGGAGCAATCGGGGGTGATTGGAGCATTCGGGGATAATTGCCACGACACTATTGACGGACGATATTGTAAACACGTTTTGCCTTCTTTCCTTATGTTTTGATCTAAAGTCTGAGTGGATTCCTGTCCATTGTTAGATCTGTACATGCCCCTCCCTTTTGGTTTTCTCTCCCTTTTACTAACAAAGCGCATACATCTCATGTTAGTGTTTGATATTGGTGTTAGAAGTGAGTGATTCAAATCCTCCCGCCTAGTCACTCACTGATCACTGATCACGATCAAGATTCCTACACCCCCCCCAACACACACACACACACACACACACACACACACACACACACACACACACACACACACCACACAGACACTTCGGTTTGTGCGTTGCTTATTGTATGTGCGGATACTTTATGCCATTTGCCAACTTGAATTTAAATAAACATTCTCATATTAGAACTATTTGTGGTTTTTGCTTGAATATTGTGTTGAAGCCAGCCTCTGTTGTGTAAAGAACTCTGAATCCTTCAAACTTTACTAGATATTGATATGGTAATTATTGATCATAGTGGATTAAGTTATTTGACTTAATCCACTGTCCGGTTATTGATCCCTGATTTTAGGGTGGTGCCCTGTTATTATTAATTCAGATTAATACCTTTTTAATTTTAATTATTAATACTTTTCTTTGATCATTATTAATTCTAAGCTAATAACCAACCGTAGGATGTACAGTAAAATGGGCTCAAACTGATTGAAGATAGCTGGGCACATACAAAGGACGGAGGGGTCCAAGGCAGAGGGAGCAGCTTTCTGATATTGGGATAGGCAGTCGTGTAAAAATGCTAGGGAGACATGAAGCTTGTCCTTCTTCCACTTTCTCTCTGCCTGTCTGTATGCTCGTCTGAGAGCACGGGTTGTGTCATTTAACCATGGCTCTGAAAGTGGTTTTGAGTGTACAGTTCTGTATGGAGCAACAGAATTCAAGATACTAGTGCAGGTTGAGTCGAAAAGGGTGCTGAGCTCATCAGCACTGAGAGCATTGCAGTTATCCAGTGCAAAGAGCATATAATCTCAAAGTCAACAGAGAATTCTGTGGCAGTTAAGGGGTTAATGTGACGCAGGCACCGTGCAGGAGAAAATGTTTTAACCATGGAACACAGGATTGAGACAGTAAATAAAACAGGCAGATGATCCGATATAGGAGTGTCACTGACTTCAGTGATACAAACACATAAACCATAACACAGTACCAAGTCTAGAGTGTGACCTTTTTAATGTGTCGGACCAGACACCAAATGAGTGAAATTAAGAGAGTCAATAAGATTCTGAAAGTCTTTAGCCATAGGTCTGGATTCACAGCATACATGAATATTAAAATCACCAACAATCAAAAAGCTGTCATATTTGAGCATAATCGAATAATAGAAAGTCAGCAAAGTCATTGATAAAATCCTTGTGGGACTTTGGTGGACGATGCCCGCAATGAACAATCACTCACAGTGCCTTGCGTTTGGGTCCTCCTGCCCCACAGCGTAACAGAATGGTCCGACCAACAATGTACCCAGCAGACTCAGGCTTGGGGTTAGTCCGTCAGTGGCAGGACATTATCGCCCAGATCCAGTCGCACCCTACAGTCGAGCTCCTACCGGCACCAAGCTACGAGGGGTCCCGCCTGGCCCTGGGGGGTCCTCGAAACATCCTGACCGGACTACAATTTGGCCCAACAGACTCAGACTCCGAATTCGAGTCCTCTCCAGACACTGACTCGGCTGATTCGGACACGGATTCGGCCGAGTCCAACCCAGAGTATGTCAGCCTCTGGGAGTACCTCGGCGTCCGGTGTGAGCCGAGGTTCCGTTATCCCGCTGTTGGGTCACAGCCATCCCGGGTCCCGGTCCCGGCCGCACCGCCACAGTCCCGGCCGGTTCCTGCTGCCAAGTGGCAGTCACCCCGGGTCTCTGCGGCCAGCCTGCCACCCCGGGTCCCGGTCCCGGCTGGACCGCAGCAGTTCTGTTTTCCCGCTGCTGGGTTACAGCCATCCCGGGTCCCGGTCCTGGTTGCACCGCCGCAGCCCCTGCCAGTCGCTGCTGCCAGGTGCCAGCCGTCCCGAGTCACGGTCCCGGCTGGACCACAGCAGCTCCCACCAGTCCCTGCGGTCAGGTCGCAGCCACCCCGAGTCCCGGTTCCGGCTGGACCGCAGCAGTTCTGTTTCCCGCTTCCGCCTCGACGTCACAGCCATCCTGGGTCCCCGGTCCTGGTTGCACCGCCGGCAGCCCCTTGCCCAGTCCCTTGCATGGCCAGGTGCCAGCCCCCCTAGTCCCGGTCCCGCTGGACCACAGCACTTCCCGCCAGTCCCTGCTCCCAGGTCCCAGCCACCCCGAGTCCCGGTCCCGGCTGGACCCCAGCTTCCCTGCCAGCCTGTTCCCAGGCCCAGTTCCCCAGGTCCCGGCTGGACCCCAGGTCCCAGCCCCCAGGTCCCCACCCGAGTCCCCGGTCCCCGGCTGAGACCTCAGCAGCTCCCGCCCGTCCCTGCTCCCAGGTCACAGCCACCCCGAGTCCCGGTCCCGGCTGGACCACAGCAGCTCCCGCCAGTCCCTGCTCCCAGGTCCCAGCCACCCCGAGTCCCGGTCCCGGCTGGACCACAGCAGCTCCCGGCCGGTTCCTGCTGCCAAGTGGCAGTCACCCCGGGTCCCTGCGGCCAGGTCACAGCCACCCCGGGTCCCGGTCCCGGCTGGACTGCAGCAGTTCTGTTTTCCCGCTGCTGGGTCACAGCCATCCCGGGTCCCGGTCCTGGTTGCACCGCCGCAGCCCCTGCCAGCCGCTGCTGCCAGGTGCCAGCCGTCCCGAGACACGGTCCCGGCTGAACCACAGCAGCTCCCACCAGTCCCTGCGGTCAGGTCGCAGCCACCCCGGGTCCCGGTTCGGGCTGGACTGCAGCAGTTCTGTTTTCCCGCTGCTGGGTCACAGCCATCCCGGGTCCCGGTCCTGGTAGCACCGCCGCAGCCCCTGCCAGTCCCTGCTGCCAGGTGCCAGCCACCCCGAGTCCCGGTCCCGGCTGGACCACAGCAGCTCCCGCCAGTCCCTGCTGCCAGTTGCCAGCCACCCCGAGTCCCGGTACCGGCTGGACCACAGCAGCTCCCGCCAGTCCCTGCTCCCAGGTCCCAGCCACCCTAAGTCCCAGTCCCGGCTGGACCACAGCAGCTCCCGCCCGTCCCTGCTCCCAGGTCCCAGCCACCCCGAGTCCCGGTCCCAGCTGGACCACAGCAGCTTCCGCCAGTCCCTGCTCCCAGGTCCCAGCCACCCCGAGTCCCGGTCCCGGCTGGACCACAGCAGCTCCCGCCAGTCCCTGCTCCCAGGTCCCAGCCACCCCGAGTCCCGGTCCCGGCTGAACCGCCGCAGCTCCTGCCGGTCCCGGCTGCAACACCGCAGCCTCTCCCGGTCTCGGCTGCAACGCCGCAGCCTCTCCCGGTCCCGGCTGCACCACCGCAGCTCCTGCTGGTCCCTGCTGCCAGGTGGCAGTCATCCCCGGTCCCGGTCACCTGTCTGCCTGCCTGTCTCACGGTAATAAATACCACTCCGCACTGCATAACCCCGAGTCCTGAGTCTTGCGTTTGGGTCCTCCTGCCCCACAGCATAACAGTCTTATTTACTAGCAATCTAGTGTTTATCAGAGCCAAACAAAGAGTACACTCGTCGCTGGCAGATGTTGGTGTTGGAACACGGGCCAGCTGACTGAGATTTTCTTGGATCACACCGGTTCTGCAGACTTTGTCAGTGCCAAATCGGCGCTGGTGATCTTTCCTGATAATAGTCTGTATGGGGAAAGTGACAGGCGAGGCTGATTGGGGGTTCTAGCGAGTTTATTTGGGTGGACTCCGTCAGATCTAAAAAAGGAGGGGCGGCCCCAGAACAAATTAATATTGTCAATAAAACCAATGTCATTCATTCTGCAAGTGAACTGGAGCCAGGAGTTGAGGCTGAGGATACGGCTGAATCACGTCGCGGCGTGGGTACCCGAAATAAAAACTGACTTTTCACAGTTAAAAAGGTTAAAAAGGTTTAAAAAGGTTGTTAAAATCCTTTTTAGTCAGCTCAGACTGCTGACGAACTGTGTCATTGCTTCCTACGTGGACTATTAGCTGGTTAATGGAGGATGAGAGTGAGGCCAGCAGCCCTGGGAGCTTACTTAGGATGACAGGGGCCATAGCTCCAGGGAGGCAGTGATGTCCCTAGTTATAGTCTCCCACTATTAATGTGGTCAGAGAGAAAAGGGGACAGGGAGATCAGAATCAGAATCAGAATCAGAATTGCTTTATTCGCCAAGTAGTTTTCACATACGAGGAATTTGCTGTGGTTGTTGGTGCATACAGACAGTATAATAGATAAGAGTTAAAAAGCATTAAAAAGCAAGCAGTGCAAAAACGACGCATAAATATAAAATAAAGTAGAATAGTATGAATGGTATATACAATTAGGGTTGGGTATCATTTAGATTTCTCCGATACCGGTGCCAAAACGATACTTTTAAAACGGTACCGGTTCCTAAACGGTGCCTGAACCGATACCTTCTTTAAAATAAAGAGCAAACAATAACGTTAAAGAATGTCTTTTTTTATTGCTAAGGCAAAACCATTGAACAATATATTAACTCTTAAAGTAACACTGTTTAAATTATAATTACAATTAAATACAAAACACTATTAAACATTACTAATAAATATTAAATTAACAATATCAACAAATAACAATTTAACAATAAATAAGTTACAGTACTGCTACTAATAATAAATAACAGCAAACAAAGCAAGTGAAAACTACTCTACACTACTCTGCATATTCTACATCCACCTGTGCACACAATCAACAATTTTTCGATGAAAACCCGCTAACCACGATCAGAACCCGCTAGACACGATCAGAACCCGCTAAACACGATCAAAACCCGCTAAACACGATCAAAACCAAAACCCGCTAAACACGATCAAAACCCGCTAAACACGATGTAAACAAGCTTGAATCCTCTGTCTCCTCCTGCCACTCCTCCTACAACTCTTTTGCGCAACTCTTCCGCGCAACCCCTTCGAGTTTACCCCTATATGGAAAATATGGAAAGCGCAGCTTCTCTGCTTTCAGAAACCATTGGAATTTCTTCGATCGCACAAACGGTCTAGGAGTTACGGTAGTTTGAAAAAAGTGAGTAATGGGAGCGCCGGCGCTCCCTTCGGTCGTGGCACCGAAATGAGGCACCGAAATATGCGTTTTGATTCGGTACGGTAGGTACCGGTCGTACGGGAACCGGTGCCATAGTGGTACCGGGTTTCGGTACCCATCCTTATATACAATACAGAATGATTTCTGAATGATGAGATATTTACAATACAGAATGATGAGATATTTACAATACAAAATGATTTTTCAGAATATGGAACGGGTGTGGGTTGTGCATTAATGTAATGTGTAGTGTCTATGGAGGCGGGATAAGAGTCTGTGTCAGTGGGGATCCCGGGCCTTGTTAATGAGGCTAACTGCAGATGGGAAGAAACTGTTTTTGTGGCGAGAGGTTTTGGTCCTGATGGACCGCAGCCTCCTGCCAGAGGGAAGTGTTTCAAACAGTTTGTGTCCGGGGTGAGAGGGGTCGGCCACAATCTTTCCTGCACCCCTCCGGGTCCTGGAGGCATACAGGTCCTGGAGAGATGGCAGATTGCAGCCAATCACCCTCTCTGCGGAGCGGATGATACGCTGCAGTCTGCCCTTGTCCTTGGCGGTGGCAGCAGTGTACCAGATGGTAATGGAGGAGGTGAGGATGGACTCGATGATGGGAGTGTAGAAGTGCACCATCATCGTCTTTGGCAGGTTGAACTTCTTCAACTGCCGCAGATGGTGAGTCCACTGGAAGGATCGAGCGCCGAGCTACGGAGGTCACCAACCAGCAAGAGGGCCGCTGATCTGGCCCCGCAATGGAATAAGGAGTTGGAGTAGGAGGAGGCAAGGTATGGTCGACAACAGTGGTGGAGCAGCCATCGTGCTTAGGAGCGGAGGCCCAGGCAAGCGTAGGGCCGCAGTAGCAGCCTGCAACAGCGGTGGAGGCCAGGGCAGCAGGTGGTGAGGCACTGTCCGCAGCAACGGAGGGGCCATCAGTTGGCGCGGATGGCCAGGCCGAAGAAGGATAATTGCTTTGCTGGAGCCCCACTGGAGAGCGTGGTCCCCAGTGTCCAGAGCCTGGAACTTATTGCTCAGCAGCAGAGTTTCAGAGAGACGCGGCCGAGGGGAGTGTTGTAGGAGCCGCATTTAAGGTTTTCTTTTGCAATTAATGGATTTTTCTTTCTATGTGAAAGTGCACCCTCTACAGGTGGTGAAACCATATGAATATAGATATGGCTACTCTCTGTAGAATTAATTTGGGTGAGATGTTACCTTACAGGCAATCTGTTTACATTCTCTTTGTAGCAGATGTTACTATTGCTCTTAATGTTACTGTTCCTTATGTGATGCATTTGTTTGTGATGCATTGATTTATTACCACTCATGTATTTGTCTCACCCCAAAATACAAAATAAAAGTAAATACTAATATTTTAAACTTGTGATTAATCATGATTAATTACAGATTATTATTGTGATTAACTCGATTCATTTTTTGTATCGATTGACACCACTAGTTGGAACCCAATTCCAGAAATGTTTTACGAGTGTCATCTTCCAGAAGTTTTTTAAGTGACTTTCCCACCAAAGTTAATGTTGTTTTCGATCTGAAACTTTTACAATTGGTTTTAATGGAAATATTGTCACCAGATTTACAGGCAAGCTCATTAGATTGTGGTTTATATCTGTATATCTATGTCAGCAGGAACATTTGGGCACCGTGGGGCCTTAATTCTGCTCCGGCTGCTTGTCCTGAATCAGTAGAAAGTTTGGTAAACGACTTTGGTAATGGCTGGTGGCGACGACAAAACAAAGGGCATCAGAGAGGCTTAATCATAGATCACAAAGCAATGGAATGTACGAGCACATTGTACCCTCCAACTGGAAGTGTGTTGCACAGAAGACAGCACTTCTTGGCTGTTGACAGGAATATGATGGGCATGTGGTGCCCGGTGACAGACATACACAAACACACACACACACACACACACACACACACACACACACACACACACACACACACACACACACACACACACGACCACACTCTATGCGCCATAATGGGTAGATTGTTTGGAGTGGTGTGACAGTCTATTTTTTTGACCTGTTGTTTTTGTAATGAGCACTTACACACAGAATGTGAATATTATGCAGTGAAAAAGCAATTTTTTTTATTCGGAACAAGGTACATTTTTATGAGATCTTGCGCTTCAAATAAACACATCAACCAATCATGTTGTGTGGAACGGATGTCACTTAATAATAACAAAAGGGTTTACTGACTCGTGTTCACTAGAGCAAACAACTGAACGATCTGTTGGAATGTGAGAGTGCCATAAATACAACAGATATTATTCAGATATTAGTCTGCTTAAAGAGTGGGCTGCTTTTGACCTGGACATACTGGATGCGACGCGTGACTTTGAGCATGAGGTAAATTCCGTGACCAGACTGACGGAGAAGTTCCAATATCTTCTGATGGAAACAGGCGAGGCAGGCACGATGCGAAAAATGGGAGTGATATAGTCTCATGAATTGCATCAAGACAAAATCAGGGAACCGACTTGAGGTCACCCACTTGGACCAACTCAAGCAGAGGTGACAAAAGTATCCACATCCTTTACTTAAGTAGAAGTACAGATACTTGTGTAAAAAACGACTCTGGTAAAAGTTGAAGTACTGATTCAAATTCTTTACTCAAGTAAAAAGTGAAAAGTACAGGCTCTGAAATGTACTCAAAGTACAAAAGTAAAAAGTAGCCATTTTAATTCTTAATAGGCTATATTGAAAATAATCAACTTAATGTGGACCAATATTAACGTGAGGCTCCAATGCAGAAAATCAGCTTTCAAGGCCAGCAACACAACTGGAAACTTTTGACACTTTTGAAACTTTTAGACTCTTTTGTCATAGTATGATGTTTACTGACACATTATACATAGTAGTTGTAACACACACACACACAATGTTACACAAGACAGCTAGGTGTGTGTGTGTGTGTTTAGTTCTCGCTAGTTACGTCACGTGTCCCTCTCGTATTTTATTTTGAAGTCTGTTTCGTGTCGTTACGTCTGACGTCACATGCGTGACATCGGAGCTCCTGTAACGCGGATGGATACACCAAGCATTTCAAGTTTCAAGTTTCAAGTATTTTATTGTCACTTCACAATTTACACGTGAGTATAAGCAGTGAGTGAAAAACTTTTTGCGCAAAACGCCCGACAACCGACAGTAAAGGAAATAAAGGAATACAAAATAGAATAGAACTACAAAATAGAAATAACTGTGCAAAATAGAAATAGAACTATGAATAGAAATTCTGTGTAAATAAGTAATGAAATATAAAATGAAATGGAATATACAACATTGCTCATCCAGGTGAGCAATACACATATAAATCAATGTACTAAAATATACATTGTTATATGCTGACATTCACAGAATGTCACAGAATACCTTCTCAGACAGTCAACACAACACTAGCACCAGCAATTGGCACCAGGACTAGCACTAACACCAGTACGAGCACCAGGACCAGCACTAACACCAGTACTAGCACCAGGACTAGCACTAACAGTAACACCAGCACTAGCACCAACACTTAGCACTGCTACCAGCACTAGCTCCAGCAGTAACACTAGCACTAGCTCCAGCAGTAACACTAGCACTTATCACCAGGACTAGCACTGGCAGTAACACTTAGCACTAGCGTCTTTTCTATGTGTTGTTGTCCATCCATTTAGCTTGGGAACACGTGATGCAATGATGTAAAAAAAACCCGACAATTCTCCTCAAATGCAATAAAACTAAAGTAACGACTCCCGTTTTGAAAATGTAAGGAGTAGAAAATACAGATATTCGAGTGTGAATGTAGGGAGTAAAAGTAAAAAGTTGTCCAAAAAATAAATACTCAAGTAAAGTACAGATACCTGAAAAATCTACATCACCCATCACTGAAGTCAAGACAAGTAAAGGGCCCGATAAACCAAAATTCAGTTTTTCTACCATTTATTAAAGCTTAAAATATTTACGTTTTGCTTTGTGTAATAATAAATAGTATGTGCTGTCATAATTCGTTTATTAATTAGTTGACTGAAACTTAAACATTTGTTTAAAGGTTTCTCTTTTGGTTGGTGTGTTTTTCAGATGCTTCTCTGACAGAGGTCTTCCCCAGCAAATGATGAGCCACAGAGCCAAAGCACTCTCTAAACCTGGACAAAGCCAACAACACAATCACTAAAATATGTTGTTGTTAAACACTTCAAAACACATGAAAACAATACGTCAGTCATCCAATACATTTATAAATATATAACATATCATTATAGAGAGATTGCTGGGATTATTATCATGATATTAATTGTATCCATATCACCCACCCCCTATATGGCTAAGGCTGTTCAATATAGTCTGCTGGTTAGTTGCGGGGAACACTGTATGCAAATTGCTCACAATGCTGAGGTTTGCTGACAGATTTATATGTGCTCAGCGCTGAAAGACATTTGAGGGAACATTGGTTAGTGGCCATATGTGTGGGTGGCGGGCGGGTTCAGTATTGCACGTTGCAGGAGCAGGGTGGGAGTGGGTTTTGAAAATCAGACCTGTGCAGGATTCTGATACCGATAGTCTCGTGTGTAAAGGCCTTAGGAGATTGTGGAAAAATGTGAGGTACACATATGTTAGGAATAAGAAGGAGAAGAAGGACAATAGGTGTGGCCAGGCTAAGAATGTATGTATTTGTAACTTTATTGAAAAAGTGTCATAACAATGTGTGTAAAGGCCTTTAGAATGAAACTTCGAAAGAAATCAACATACATGTCTGGATATTGTAATTGTAGTGTTCTTTCACCAGCAACTCCCAGGGTGCAGCTCTATGTTTTCCTGGTGTTGGTAAAAGCAGCGACTTAGTTTTGGCCTAGATGATGAATAGAAGCTACAATTATATTTTACAGTTACAATTAATTACATTTGTAATGGCAATAACATTGTTTCTGGAATCTGGCAAGACAAGCTTTCCCCGTCCACAGGGATCAATAAACTGATGAGGATTTTTGTTCTCTTTGTTGGCAAATGCCATCTTTTTGTGTGCCCGTCTCTAAGTAACATGAGCAGTCAGTGAGAAAACTTAAACGATAAGCCCAGCAAATATCTTTTTTTCTTATTGCTGACATTTACTATAAATATAGAGTCTTCTGTCTTGTGGTTGGCAAATAGAATTTTCAAACATTGTTGTCCAAAAGCAGATAAATAGGAAGACGTCAGAGCGGTCCTGTTGGTTTGGTCAGCATGTACCAACAGTGCTCTCCTTTCTACAAAACATATTTGTCAAGCCACAAGATTCAGCATGAGGAAGACGCTGCACTTTCATTCAGTTTGTTTACTGCCTCGTCTGCTGTGCTTTTGCTGAACAAGGCTGCTTTAGAAAAAAAATGGGCTCGCTGCACAATTCTGTTACATTTGGATAAAACTGTAAAACAGAATTGTTCCTTTAGCACTTCACCAGACAGATTATATAACAATAACCACAATATTAGTGAATATGCTGATACTCCAACAAGAACATTTCCAAAATTAACTCCAGTGTAACAGTCGTTTCAAACACTTTTGCAGTTGTGTACTGTCTCACATCTACAATATACTGTATGTATACCATCTCTATATGGGTTCTAGGACATACATATCTACATATAAAACACATGTTGCTATGCACATTTCACATGCATGTCAGTCAATACCCATACAGAAGGTGCAAGTCAATGTCCCTCTGGCTTTGACACCACCCTGGGAGAGAGTTGGCGGGGGTAGAAAAGGTGGAGGGGAAGATGAGAGGGAGAGGAGAAGAGAGGAGAGGTACAGAGGACAGTAATATGCAGAGGATACGTGATGATGAAGGAGATACCTGTCCCATGGTGGAAGCTGGGAGATTGACAGCAACTGAACTATTTGATTTACTTATAAAATAAGATAATCCCAAAGGAAATTATTGTGCCAGAGGTTTCATAGCAATAGAATAATAAACAATAGAGAAATAAACAATAGAATAATACAAATAAAATAAAATAATGATAATGATTATTTTCTTTTGTTAAAGATGTTCGGGAGTTGAGTTGTTTACTGGTACAAACTGTTCTGCAGGAAGTGCCTGTTCATTTTAGTTTAAGTGGCGGGCTAAATAATAGAGAAACTTTTTTTCACAGCATGTTTCCAGCTAAGCCAATGATTGTATTTTTATGAATCATTGTATTCATAATTAGTGCTTATTTGTTATCATATACTGTTTATATAAAGCGACTTACAATAAGAACATTTGTTGAAATAGACAGCAATATATCGCTGTGGTACATAAAGATAAGAATAGAACAGTTTTCAAACATGCATAATTGCAAGGTTAATAGAACAAGTTTCATAATTGCTAGGTTGCCTGCATTGTAGCTGGGATAAGAGCAGAAGTGCCATTTGTGCTATACCAACATCCAAGAACATACTATATGCTAAACAATGCTAACTACTATTATTTTGTGTCAAGACATACAAACACACAAGTTAGTGCTAGGGTTAGGAGAGGGAAGTGTGTGTGTGTGTGTGTGTGTGTGTGTGTGTGTGTGTGTGTGTGTGTGTGTGTGTGTGTGTGTGTGTGTGTGTGTGTGTGTGTGTGTGTGTGTGTGTGTGCGTGTGTGTGTGTGTGTGTGTGTGTGTGTGTGTGGGTGGGGGGGTGGTATGCAGAGTCTAGGTGAACTCTGAACAGGTGGGTCTTGCTTATCTTGCGGAATCCCAGCCATCAGCTGGGAGCTCATTCCACCACTGCGGAGCCAGAACAGAGAAGGGTTTGGACTTGGCAGAGCAATGTTTGCCTGTTCTTAGTGAAGGTGGTACCAGTTATCTCACCAAAGTTGTTGAGCGGAGTGCTCGAGCTGGGACATGGGGTCTGACTAATGTTTGGAGGTAGATAGGGGCAGTTCCGCTGAGAACCTTGTAGGCCAGTACCGGTGTCTTGAATCTAATGCGAGTGATTACCAGTGGAGGTCACGGAAGAGGGGGGTTACATTGGAAACTTGTGTTGAATACAAGACGCGCTGCTGCATTCTGAATGCGTTCTAAGGGTTTGATTGCAGAGGCAGGGAGTCCAGCCAGGAGAGAGTTGCAGTAGTTGAGGCGAGTGATGAAGATCACGTGGACCAAGATATGTGCTGCTTCATGTGTGAAGCAGCACCTGCTTCCTGTGAGGATGCTCACCACCGCACCGGTGTAGAAGGTCTGAAGGATCCTCTGGGAGACTCTGAATTTCCTCAGCTGCCTGAGGTGGTAGAGTCGCTGCTTCACCTTCCTCACCAGAGTGTCAATGTCTGAAGTCCAAGTCAGATACTCTGAGTGGCCTCCCAGGTACCTGAAGCTGCTCACCCTCTCCAAAGTAGTCCCATTAATCCCCAGTGGTGTGTAAGTCATTTCATGTTGTCGTGTCCTCCTAAAGTCCACAATCAGCTGCTTAGTTTTGGAGACATTCAGCATGAGGCTCTTCCTCTAGGTAGGCCTTCTCATCACTACCGGAGATCAGGCCCACTACCACTGTGTCATCCGCAAGCTTGACGATGGTCTTGGAGCTGAACCTGGCCACACAGTCATTGTGTGTACAGGGAGTACAGTAGGGGGCTGAGGACGCAACCCTGTGTTCAGGTCGAGGGGTCTGGAGTCTGCCCACCCTGACGACCTGGAGCCTGGTGGTCAGGAAGTCCAGAATCCAGGCACACAGGGCGATGTTCAGACCCAGCTCAATCAACTTGCCAGCCAGACTGCTGGGAACTATGGTGAAAGCAGAACTAAAGTCAATAAACAACATTCTCACATAACCCCCTTCCGACTGTCAAGATGAGAGAGGGAGCTGTGTATTACCTGTGAGACAGCATTGTCTATGGATCTGTTTAGCCGGTAGATGAACTGCAGTGGGTCCATGGAGGGAGGTAAGAAGGCGCAGATGTAGTCCTTGATCAGCCTCTCAGAACATTTCATAACCACTGAGGTGAGTGCTACCGGTCGGTAGTCATTCAGGCATGCTGGAGTGGCAGTCTTGGGCACAAGACTACTTGAAGCAGGCTGTGACTCAGCCAGGGAGAGGTTGAATATTGTGGTGAACACTGGAGCTAGCTGGTTAGCACATGTCTTAAGCACTCGTCAGGGTATGCCGTCTGGACCTGCAGCTTTCCTGGTGTTCACCCTCATCAGAGCCCTCCTCACATTGTGGTTCGTCACAGATAGAGTGTGTCCATCCCTAGCAATGGACACTATCTCTCCCAGGCCATCTGGCCCCTTGCTCAGAACCAGCTTTCTTCTGATGTCATGTTCTATGGGTATATGTGTGCATCTCCCCGTCCTACTGCGTTTTTTGGTACTATACAAAAAAACTCCACTATCTACTGTACTTATTTTTATCCATCCATCCATCCATTCTCATCCACTTATCCGGGGCCGGGTCGCGGTGGCAGCCGGCTAAGCAGGGCCCCCCAGGCTTCCTTCTCCCCAGCCACACTCTCTAGTTCCTCCTGGGGGATCCCGAGGCGTTCCCAGGACAGACGAGATATATAATCACTCCAGCGGGTTCTGGGTCTTCCCCAGGGTCTCCTCCCAGTTGGACGTGCCCGGAAAACCTCCAAAGGGAGGTGCCCGGGGGGGCATCCTAATCAGATGCCCGAACCATCTCAGCTGACTCCTTTCGATGCAGAGGAGCAGCGGCTCTACTCTGAGCTCCCTCTGGATGTCTGAGCTCCTCACCCTATCTCTAAGGCTGAGCCCAGCCATCCTGAGGAGGAAACTCATTTCGGCCGCTTGTATGCGCGATCTCACTCTTTCGGTCACTACCCAAAGATCGTGACCATAGGTGAGGATTGGAACGTAGATGGACCTGTAAATCGAGAGCTTCGCCTTCCGGCTCAGCTCCCTCTTCATCCACAACGGACCAGTACAGCGCCCGCATTACTGCAGACGCTGCACCAATCCGTCTGTCCATCTCTCGCTCCATTTTGCCCTCACTCGTGAACAAGACCCCGAGATACTTGAACTCCTTCATTGAGGCAGCAACTCATTCCCAACCCGGAGGGAACACTCCACCGTTTTCCGGCAGAGAACCATGGCCTCAGACTTGAAGGTGCTGACTCTCATCCCGACCGCTTCACACTCGGGTGCAAACCACCCGAGTGCATGCTGGAGGTCATGGTCTGATGTAGCCAACAGAACCACATCATCTGCAAAGAGCAGAGATGCAATTCTGAGGTCCCCAAACCGGACACTCTCCTCACCTCGGCTGCGCCTTGAGATTCTGTCCATGAAGATCACGAACAGAACCGGTGACAAGGGACAACCTTGGCGGAGTCCAACACCCACGGTCATAAGCCTTCTCCAAGTCCACAAAGCACATATAGACTGGATGGGCAAAATCCCATGCCCCCCCCCAACAACCCTGCGAGGGTAAAGAGCTGGTCCACTGTTCCACGGCCAGGACGGAATGCGCATTGTTCCTCCTGAAGCTGAGGTTCGACAATCTACTTATTTTTAGTCCCGGTTTATCTGTCCAAGCCTCTGACTGCCAAGAGGGGTTAGGGGGGTCTCCACTGATATGATGTTGGGTGAGGTGAGACGCACGAGTGTTGGTAATGGAGGAACAGTAGGAAAGCCCCAATGCAAGGAAAGACAGAGAAAACAGATGAAGACACATACACACACACACACACACACACACACACACACACACACACACACACACACACACACACACACACACACACACACACACACACACACACACACACACACACACACAGGAAGAAACTTGACATTGTGTTATAATAGAATATTGTGCCCCAGTCAGACCTAACGCTTGATTCATGGTTCAGTACCAGAACAGTGTGCGGGGTTCTGGCAAGCTATTTTTAAATGGTGAGTTGACTTTTAAAAGTCACAAAATATATCCAATCAATGGCTTATTAATGAACCTCTATCTATCACAAGATAATGAATGGACAATGTGCTGCTTGCTGAGTGTGAACCAGCCCTGGTTCGCACTGAATCATCCCTGGTTCAGTGCGAATTAATTCAGCACCAAGGACAGAACCCAGCACCACCGTATTGAGTCGAGGCAAGAAAACAAAGTGCATCGCAACCAAAAACCCACTAACCACTAGGTAAATAAGAATGCACCCTTTGAGTCACAGGTCATCTGACACACTTTTGAAAAGGTATAAATATGCCCCAATCCAAAATCATAGTTGCCCTGATAAATTGCAGAGCGAGATTGAGATATTGTTTGACCTCTTTGAAATTAATGTCCATCTTGAAAGTACGATGAACCCAATCTTTTGTTATTTCCTTGCTTCAGCGGAACAGATGTCCATCCTGCTGGGTTAGCCTTCTCGGGATTGAGATGTATCGTAGCAATTCTGATTGGGTTCATGGCCTCAGCCATTCAAAATGGTGGTTGGGACGACATGCTCCTTTACGGTGTTTTTTACTACATGCTCCTTTGTTCTGGGGGTAAAGGAGAGCCACTAAGACTCATTTCCCCAGGATCCTTCACTCACTCCCCTTTTCACACCTATATGTGAAGTCCACCCATAGGCCCGGTCACCACTACTCATTGGTCAGATAGACCAAGCCGATAGGAACACGGTTAATGGCCAATCCCATGTGCGCATGCATACACAAAAGTCTCCTCCTCTTCTCCTCACCAAGACGCTCCTGACAGGTCTCCTCCGCACAGTTGCTCCGGGTATGCATTTTGAAAGTACCTTGTTTCTTTAAAACAATACTAGTTATGACATAGTATAAGATTCCTTTCGCTAAGTCTCAGTCTAGAGTAACTACCACGAGAACATCGGTTTAGATTTAGTCTTAGTCTTAGTCTTTAGACGAAAATGCATATTAGTTTTAGTCATATTTAGTCATTTTTATCCTTCTTAGTTTTAGTCTAGTTTTCATTGACGAAAACTCATAAAATTTTAGTCTCGTTTCAGTCACATTTAAAAAATAAGATGACCGGAACTGCTGTGAACAACAGACCGGGTATCCTTCTAATGATGTATTGCATAGATACATACTGCGCGACGATTTGATGCATTCATCTGATTGATAAAAACCCGACAATGCGAGCCTGCCCCCCCCTTCCAGCATATAACAATGTATATTTTAGTACATTGATTTATATGTGTATTGCTCACCTGGATATTTTTGTTGTATATTCCATTTCATTTTATATTTCATTTACTTATTTACACAGAATTTCTATTCATAGTTCTATTTCTATTTTGCACAGTTCTATTTCTATTTTGTAGTTCTATTCTATTTTGTATTCTTTTATAATTACTGTCTTCGTGTTGTCGGGCGTTTTGCACAAAAAGTTTTTCACTAACTGCTTATACTCGCGTGTAAATTTTGAAGTGACAATAAAATACTTGAACTTGAACTTGAACTTCCTCGCTGGACCTTATTAACTGGACCTTATATACTGTGACTACAGTCCGTCTTCTTGGTGTGTGTGTGTGTGTGTGCAAGAAATCGCCGGCAACACACACACCAAGAAGACGGACTGTAGTCACGCTGATCAGCTCATTGCTGGTGATCTTGATCAAAACGTCCAGTCTTTCTACGCTCATTCAACTAAAGTTGAACAGGACCAGGCGCTTCTGCGTCTTAATAAGGTCTAGCGACCACCGCCAGAATGTCGCATTTTCTTCACATTCTCCCGTCTATGATGATCTTTTGATGGTTTGTTTTTTTCCCACTGTAGAAACAACCACCGGCTCCTCTGTTCCATCAAAGTTATTCATTATTTCATTCAATGAATAATTTCGCTTAAAATCTCTTACGATATGTGTGTGTTGTCTCTGACAGGACTTTGACAGCTGTCACTAGGCTAGTTAAGTCACGGGAATGGCGCGCTGTGATTGGCCGAGCGGATATATCTGAGTCTGCTGAAAATCTGTCGTGGCGTTTATCACAGTTTGGAAAGAAAGGGAATAATATAATAATATAATAATATAATAATATATAATGCAGAGAAACTAGCCGGTTGTCGCGTTTTGCGGAAATTGAATGTAGAACTTTGAATAGTGATCAAATGGCAAACTCCTGGTGGCGAGAACTCGATATTTTTTTTAAATGGCGCTTATCGCGTTTTGGAACCAAACTCTTTAATAATTAATTCAATTTTGAATGTCCGTTCGTCCACCACTAACATTTTCGTCTCGTCTCGTCTCGTCAACGAAAGTAAAAATAGATTTAGTCACAGTTTTTTTTTTCAAAGATCCGTTTTCGTCACGTCAACGTCACGTCTTAGTCATGGGAAAAAGAGAGAGAGAGAGAGGAGAGAGGGAGGGAGAGGAGAGAGAGGGAGGGGAGAGAGGGGAGAGAGAAGAGAGGGGAGAGAAGGGAGAGAGGAGAGAGAAAGGAGAAGGAGAGAGAGAGGAAGAGAGGGAGAGAAGGGAGAGAGGAGAGAGAGAGAGGGAGAGAGAGAGGGAGAGGGGAAGAGAAGAGGAGGGGGGGGGGGGGGGGTTAGTTTAAAGGAGTAGGAACAGGGAGGTGTGAGAACACAGATATTAACAGAAAAGCTACAGGAGGTGCAACAAACACACAGGGAACAAAGGAAGAAGGAACAGAAGTACTTTCTTTATGCTAAATGTTAAATGTTGTGGTAAATGTCGCTGAATGTCAATCATTTCTCAAATTTTTTCATTGGGAATGTGAGAGAGCTCAATCAAATGTTATTTTCTTAGTGATTGGTACATTATATGAGAGGTTGATATAAATTGCAGCATTGTCTAAAAGCTGTTCACACAAAATCTCGAGCTGCCTGAGGTGGTAGAGTCGCTGCTTCACCTTCCTCACCAGAGTGTCAATGTCTGAAGTCCAAGTCAGATACTCTGAGTGGCCTCCCAGGTACCTGAAGCTGCTCACCCTCTCCAAAGTAGTCCCATTAATCCCCAGTGGTGTGTAAGTCTCATGTTGTCGTGTCCTCCTAAAGTCCACAATCAGCTGCTTAGTTTTGGAGACATTCAGCATGAGGCTCTTCCTCTAGGTAGGCCTTCTCATCACTACCGGAGATCAGGCCCACTACCACTGTGTCATCCGCAAGCTTGACGATGGTCTTGGAGCTGAACCTGGCCACACAGTCATTGTGTGTACAGGGAGTACAGTAGGGGGCTGAGGACGCAACCCTGTGTTCAGGTCGAGGGGTCTGGAGTCTGCCCACCCTGACGACCTGGAGCCTGGTGGTCAGGAAGTCCAGAATCCAGGCACACAGGGCGATGTTCAGACCCAGCTCAATCAACTTGCCAGCCAGACTGCTGGGAACTATGGTGAAAGCAGAACTAAAGTCAATAAACAACATTCTCACATAACCCCCTTCCGACTGTCAAGATGAGAGAGGGAGCTGTGTATTACCTGTGAGACAGCATTGTCTATGGATCTGTTTAGCCGGTAGATGAACTGCAGTGGGTCCATGGAGGGAGGTAAGAAGGCGCAGATGTAGTCCTTGATCAGCCTCTCAGAACATTTCATAACCACTGAGGTGAGTGCTACCGGTCGGTAGTCATTCAGGCATGCTGGAGAGGCAGTCTTGGGCACAGGGACAATAGTGGACCACTTGAAGCAGGCTGGGACCACGGACTCAGCCAGGGAGAGGTTAAATATTGTGGTGAACACTGGAGCTAGCTGGTTAGCACAGGTCTTCAATACTCGTCCAGATATGCCGTCTGGACCTGCAGCTTTCCTGGTGTTCACCCTCATCAGAGCCCTCCTCACATTGTGGTTCGTCACAGATAGAGTGTGTCCATCCCTAGCAATGGACACTATCTCTCCCAGGCCATCTGGCCCCTTGCTCAGAACCAGCTTTCTTCTGATGTCATGTTCTATGGGTATATGTGTGCATCTCCCCGTCCTACTGCGTTTTTTGGTACTATACAAAAAAACTCCACTATCTACTGTACTTATTTTTATCCATCCATCCATCCATTCTCATTCCACTTATCCGGGGCCGGGTCCGCGGTGGCAGCCGGCTAAGCAGGGCCCCCCAGGCTTCCTTCTCCCCAGCCACACTCTCTAGTTCCTCCTGGGGGATCCCGAGGCGTTCCCAGGACAGACGAGATATATAATCCACTCCAGCGGGTTTTGGGTCTTCCCCAGGGTCTCCTCCCAGTTGGACGTGCCCGGAAAACCTCCAAAGGGAGGTGCCCGGGGGGCAATCCTAAATCAGATGCCCGAACCATGCTCAGCTGACTCCTTTCGATGCAGAGGAGCAGCGGCTCTACTCTGAGCTCCCTCTGGATGTCTTGAGCTCCTCACCCTATCTCTAAGGCTGAGCCCAGCCATCCTGAGGAGGAAACTCATTTCGGCCGCTTGTATGCGCGATCTCACTCTTTCGGTCACTACCCAAAGATCGTGACCATAGGTGAGGATTGGAACGTAGATGGACCTGTAAATCGAGAGCTTCGCCTTCCGGCTCAGCTCCCTCTTCATCCACAAACGGGACCAGTACAGCGCCCGCATTACTGCAGACGCCTGCACCAATCCGTCTGTCCATCTCTCGCTCCATTTTGCCCTCACTCGTGAACAAGACCCCGAGATACTGTGAACTCCTTCATTGAGGCAGGCCAACTCATTCCCAACCCGGAGGGAACACTCCACCGTTTTCCGGCAGAGAACCATGGCCTCAGACTTGGAGGTGCTGACTCTCATCCCGACCGCTTCACACTCGGGTGCAAACCACCCGAGTGCATGCTGGAGGTCATGGTCTGATGGTAGCCAACAGAACCACATCATCTGCAAAGAGCAGAGATGCAATTCTGAGGTCCCCAAACCGGACACTCTCCTCACCTCGGCTGCGCCTTGAGATTCTGTCCATGAAGATCACGAACAGAACGGTGACAAGGGACAACCTTGGCGGAGTCCAACACCCACGGTCATAAGCCTTCTCCAAGTCCACAAAGCACATATAGACTGGATGGGCCAAAATCCCATGCCCCCCCCCAACAACCCTGCGAGGGTAAAAGAGCTGGTCCACTGTTCCACGGCCAGGACGGAATGCGCATTGTTTCCTCCTGAAGCTGAGGTTCGACAATCTACTTATTTTTAGTCCCGGTTTATCTGTCCAAGCCTCTGACTGCCAAGAGGGGTTAGGGGGGTCTCCACTGATATGATGTTGGTGAGGTGAGACGCACGAGTGTTGGTAATGGCAGGAACAGTAGGGAAAGCCCCAATGCAAGGAAAGACAGAGAAAACAGATGAAGACACATACACACACACACACACACACAGCCACACACACACCACACACACACACACACACACACACACACACACACACCACACACACACACACACACACACACACACACACACACACACAGGAAGAAACTTGACATTGTGTTATAATAGAATATTGTGCCCCAGTCAGACCTAACGCTTGATTCATGGTTTCGAGTACCAGAACAGTGTGCGGGGTTCTGGCAAGCTATTTTTAAATGGTGAGGTTGAACTTTTAAAAGTCACAAAATATATCCAATCAATGGCTTATTTAATGAACCTCTATCTATCACAAGATAATGAATGGACAATGTGCTGGCTTGCTGAGTGTGAACCAGCCCTGGTTCGCACTGAATCATCCCTGGTTCAGGTGCGAATTAATTCAGCACCAAGGACAGAACGCCAGCAGCCACCGTAATTGAGTCGAGGCAAGAAAACAAAGTGCATCGCAACCAAAAACCCCACTAACCACTAGGTAAATAAGAATGCACCCTTTGAGTCACAGGTCATCTGACACACTTTGAAAAAGGTATAAATATGCCCCCAATCCAAAAATCATAGTTGCCCTGATAAATTGCAGAGCGAGATTGAGATATTGTTTGACCTCTTTGAAATTAATGTCCATCTTGAAAGTACGATTGAACCCAATCTTTTGTTATTTCCTTGCTTTCAGCGGAACAGATGTCCATCCTGCCTGGGTTAGCCTTCCTCGGGATTGAGATGTATCGTAGCAATTCTGAATTGGGTTTCATGGCCTCAGCCATTCAAAATGCGTGGTTGGGACGGACATGCTCCCTTTACGGTGTTTTTTACTACATGCTCCTTTGTTCTGGGGGTAAAGGAGAGGCCACTAAGACTCATTTCCCCAGGATCTTCACTCACTCCCCTTTTCACACCTATATGTGAAGTCCACCCATAGGCCCGGTCACCACTACTCATTGGTCAGATAGACCAAGCCGATAGGAACACGGTTAATGGCCAATCCCATGTGCGCATGCATACACAAAAGTCTCCTCCTCTTCTCCTCACCAAGACGCTCCTGACAGGTCTCCTGCCGCACAGTTGCTCCGGGTATGCATTTTGAAAGTACCTTGTTTCTTTAAAACAATACTAGTTATGACATAGTATAAGATTCCTTTCGCTAAGTCTCAGTCTAGAGTAACTACCACGAGAACATCGGTTTTAGATTTAGTCTTAGTCTTAGTCTTTTAGACGAAAATGCATGAGTTAGTTTTAGTCATGATTTAGTCATTTTTTATCCTTCTTAGTTTTAGTCTAGTTTTCATTGACGAAAACTCATAAAATTTTAGTCTCGTTTCAGTCACATTTAAAAAATAAGATGACCGGAACTGCTGTGAACAACAGACCGGGTATCCTTCTAATGATGTATTGCATAGATACATACTGCGCGACGATTTGGATGGCCATTCATCTGGATTGATAAAAACGCGCGACAATGCGTAGCCTGCCCCCCCCTTCCAGCATATAAACAATGTATATTTTAGTACATTGATTTATATGTGTATTGCTCACCTGGATATTTTTTGGTTGTATATTCACATTTCGATTTTATATTTCATTTACTTATTTACACAGAATTTCTATTCATAGTTCTATTTCTATTTTGCACAGTTCTATTTTCTATTTTGTAGTTCTATTCTATTTTGTATTCTTTTATAATTACTGTCTTCGTGTTGTCGGGCGTTTTGCACAAAAAGTTTTTCACTAACTGCTTATACTCGCGTGTAAATTTTGAAGTGACAATTAAAATACTTGAACTTGAACTGAACTTCCTCGCTGGACCTTATTAACTGGACCTTATATACTGTGACTACAGTCCGTCTTCTTGGTGGTGTGTGTGTGTGTGTGGCAAGAGAAATCGGCGGCAACACACACACCAAGAAGACGGACTGTAGTCACGCTGATCAGCTCATTGCTGGTGATCTTGATCAAAACGTCTTTCTACGCTCATTCAACTAAAGTTGAACAGGACCAGGCGCTTCTGACGTCTTAATAAGGTCTAGCGACCACCGCCAGAATGTCGCATTTTCTTCCACATTCTCCCGGTCTATAATGATCTTTTGATGGTTTATGTTTTTTTTCCCACTGTAGAAACAACCACTGGCTCCTCTGTTCCATCAAAGTTATTCATTATTTAATTCAATGAATACTTTCGCTAAAAATCTCTTACGATATGTGTGTTGTCTCTGACAGGACTTTGACAGCTGTCACTAGGCTAGTTAAGTCATGGAAATGGCGCGCTGTGATTGGCCGGCGGATATATCTGAGTGCTCGCTGAAAATTCTGCCGTGGGCGTTTATCAGTTTGGAAAGAAAGTGAATAATATAATAATATAATAATATAATAATATAATGCAGAGAAACTAGCCGGTTCTCGCGTTTTGCGGAAATTGAATGTAGAACTTTGAATAGTGATCAAATGGCAAACTCCTGGTGGCGAGAACTCGATATTTTTTTTAAAATGGGGCTTATCGCGTTTTGGAACCAAACTTTTTAATAATTCATTCAATTTTGAATGTTCGTTAGTCCACCACGAACATTTTCGTCTCGTCTCGTCTCGTCAACAAAAGAAAAAATAGATTTAGTCACAGTTTTTATTTTTAAAGATCCGTTTTCGTCACGTCAACGTCACGTCTTAGTCATGGAAAAAAGGTTGTTAACGCATATTTTTTGTCAAACATTTCGTTAACGAAATTAACACTGATTTAAAGGGAGTGGATTTCCATCCATTGTTGTTAGATCCATGCATGCTCCTCTCTCTTGTTTTCTCTCCCTTTTACTAAGTGCATACATCTCGTTAAAGTGTGATATTGGTGTTAGAAGTGAGTGATTCAAATCCTCCCACCTAGTCACTCATTCACGTAGATCCCTTTGTTCCAACTACCTCCCACATTTACGCGTCCTCAACCACCTCCATTTTGAGGCTTTGAACAGCCACGCCCATGTTCCTCCCCTGTTCCTCCCCCACACACATGGCTTCATCAGAGCCGCCATTTTGCTTGTGTCTTTCTTTGTCACACACACACACACACACACACACACAAACACTTCAGGTTGTGCATTGCTGAATGTATTTAAGGAATATTTACTTTATGCCAATCGCCAACTTAAATGTAATAAACATTCTTATATTGTAACTGTTTATGGATTTACTCGAATATTGTGTTGAAGCCAGCCTCTGTTGCATAATGAACTCTGAACCCTTCAACCTATGCTAACTATTAATGGTAACTTTGATTGTAATTATCAATTAATTCTTAATCATAGCCCCAGTTTAGTCCACCAGATCAGGACACCACCCTGATCTCATGGTGGTGCCCTGTTATTATTAGTTCAGATTAATACATTTTTATTTTCATAATTAATCATTTTCTTTGATAATTACTATTTATGAGCTAATACCTGACCGTAGGACCTTCAGAGTGTAAAATGCTGAAGAAGGCCGCAATGTATTTGCACAGATGATACGCATCAAGGCAAACTCAATAATCTGCACTCACTACAAATAGTGCTTCAGCTCGCGCTGATGTCTCCATACACTGGTTATTCAATTTGTGGTCGTTCCAGGGGAAACGTGGGATCCAGTGTCAGGTAAGTACACTCACAGACTATCTATGTTAAATCCAATTGGATTCAGTCATTTTATGGCACCTGCTTTGTGTGACTTGAACAATGACGAAGTGTCCATTAGAATGTTTTCTGACACACCATTTGAGCTCTATCCCCATCAACTTCATTTATTTTAACATCCTACAACATCCCCAGAGAAGCAAACAACATCACCGACACATATTCCTGCATCCTAGTGGCAGTTGATCCGGTGCCATGGCAGCAAGGTTGCTGCCACTTCTCTGACAGCGGAGATCTTGGCATGCAGACATTATGTGGAAAATCACAGTGGAGGCCAGGTAATAATGCCTGGTAATAAAGTGAACCGAGTCGTTTTTCAATGCAATTCAAATGTCTGCAAGATAATTGGAAACAACAGTGGTGAATCACAACCGCCATGGTGCCAAATTGGGAGGCCTGCGCCCATCTCAAATTTGGAATTACTTTTCTTTGTGTACCATTTTCCACCCACAGCTCCCATAGGCTGAGAAAAAGCACACATCTACTGTAGGTGCAATCATGTTGACACCCTCGTCAAGAGCAGAACACACGATGGATGACACACATGCATGTGACACGCATTCATTCCATGTCTTCTAAAAAAGACCTCATGGACTACTAGTTCAAATGGCTTCTACGTGTTGGTTGTTACCTTGCATGGTTGACACTGCCGTCGGTGTACGAATCAGTGAATGTGAGGCAACACTGTTAAGTTCTTTGGATAAAAGCGCTATATAAATGCAATCCATTTACCATTTACCATTCTATGGACGTCATTATAGACCAATGGGGGGTTGAGCGGGAAGGGGGGGCTTATAGCATTAGCATAAGAAGGGGCTATTGAGCGAGGAGAAAGGGAGAGTGGGCATGTCTAGTAAACAGGGGCACCCAGGTGTTCACATGGTTGCCATGGAGATCAGAGCCACCCCCAGCCCATCAAAGCCCCCCCAGCCCACCTCCACCCATACCCATGCGGGCGACAGAGAGCACCTCACCAGTGGGCTTGAATGATTCATCAGTTCTGAAATATTAAGGAGCTGTAAATCAGGGCCGAAGAGAAGAGGGAGAGGAGTTGGAAGAGGAGAAGAGAGGAGGAGAAGAGAGGGGGGGGGGGAGTCTGTAACTTAAACTGAGCTGACCAGCCCAAGGCTAATTAAGAATGAAGAGGGTGGAGGGAGGTGGAGAGAGACAGAGCAAGAGAGAGGCGCAGATGGAGGGGGGGGGGGGGGGGCGGCATAAGAGATATTGTTGAGAAGGGAGTGTGGCTAAACTTGCATTGTCAAATAAGTGCATAAAAGTTTAATAGAGTCAAGGAGGCCAAATGGTGAGAATTGTAAGGGAAAAAATAAATAGCTGGAGGAAAACTCGATGACCTACTGCATTGACTAAATCAATGTAGACATTTCAACACTACATTTACATTTACATTTAGGGCATTTGGCAGGCATCCAAAGTGGCTTACAAAGAGTACATTTGTTGAAGGAGACAGCAATATATCGCTGTGAACAGAATGGTAAATGGTAAACAGATTGCATTTATCTAGCGCCCTTTATGTCAGGCCACTTTACAGTTGCCTGACATTCAACCATTCATGCACCGACGGCGGTGTCAACCATGCAATGTAACAACCAACACGTCAGGAGCAGTTAGGGTTATACGTAGGGATGCACCGATACCGATACCAGTATTCGGTATCGGTCCGATACTGTGCTCATGTACTCGTACTCGTACTCGTTAAACTACTCCGATACAACCGCACCGATACCACTTTGGCAACGCAACGTTAACCTTGTAATATTCTTAGCCAAGGAATATTGAAATAAAGAGATGCAACCGAGTTGGCGTTTATGGATGTTTAATAGCAACTGCGCATGGTACCGAGCATGGGCGTAGAATTTAGTGGGGACGCTGGGGACATGTCCCCACCAATTAACGGAGCACCCCCCCCCATCAGAACCGCAAATTAACGGAGCACCCCCCCCCCCATCAGAACCGCGAATTAACAGAGCACTCGGGCTGGGGCCTAAGGTATGACTAATGTTTGGAGGTAGGTAGGGGCAGTTCTGCTGACAGCCATGTAGGCCAGTACCAGTGTCTTAAATCTAATCTGAGCGATTACTGAATTACAGCCAGTGGAGTTCACGGAAGAGGGGGGTTACATGGGAGAATTTTGGTAAGTTTAACATCAGGTGCGCTTCTGCGTTCTGGATTCATTGCAAGGGTTTGATTGCGGAGGCAGGGAGTTCAGCCAGGAGAGAGTGGCAGAAGTCAAGGCGGGTGATGAAGAGCGATTGGACCAAGATCTGTGCTGTTTCACATGTGAGTAAGTGCAGGATCCTGCAAATGTTGTAGAGAGCAATTCTACAAGATTGGGCCACAGAGGTTATGTTGGTGTTGCAGGACAGCTGGTCATTCAGTACCACACCAAGGTTCCTTGCAGTCGGTGCAGGGGAGACTTCGATGTCCTCGATGGTGACAAGTAGGTCCATCTGAGGGCAGTCTTTTCCCAGCATGAAGAGAACCTCAGTCTAAGTTAAGGTTCAGGTGGTTGGCAGTAGTCATTTTGCTGATGTCAGGCATTTAGGCATTTAGAGATGCGTGTTGTGTTTTGGGTGTCAGAGGGGGGGAAGGAAAGAAACAGTTGTGTCATCTGCGTAGCAGTGATAGGAGAAGCACTGGGATGTAATTACAGAGCCTAGATATCTAGTGTATAAGCAGAACAGAAGGGGTCCTAGTACTGAGCTTTGGGGGACTCCGGTGTCAAGGGTGCAGGTTCTGGACAGGGAGCCATTCCATGTGACCTGATAGGTACGATCTGTCAGGTTGGAAGTGAACCAGGATAACGCAGATCTAGCAATGCCAAGCTCTGCCAGAGTGGAGAAGAGAATCCGGTGGTTCACTGTGTCGAACACGGCAGACAAGTCAAGAAGGATGAGCACAGATGAGAGGGACGAGCCTCTGGCGTCACAGGGGGACGCAAGCCATCTCCGTGGAGTGTGCGGCCTTGAAGCCTTACTGATGAGGGTCTAGCAGGTTGTTTTGAGAAAGATAGGAGGATAGTTGGGTGGAGACAGCACATTGTAGGGTTTTGCGAGGAATTAAAGGAGGGATTACCTACAATACTACCTCTCATCTCCTCTCATCATCGTGTGCTATATTCTTAATGTCATGTGCAATACCTCGCCTACATTAACCTTCAACATTATGTGCAATATTCTTAATATTCTTCATTCTTCTTCATGTGCAATACGTCCCCTTACCATTATTATTATCACAGCTGTATTACACATTTTCTTCGCCGTCTGAATACCTTATCTTGCCTATATATTTTTATATTTTGACTGTACATTTGTACATCTGTTCGTTTATTTTTATTATTCTGTTGATTTCTCTATAGTTTTATTGTATTGCTATGCAACCATAGCATAACAATAATTTCCTTCGGGATAAATAAAGTTCTATATTATCTTATCTGATACAGGTCTGTAATTCCAGATTACAGTGAGATTCTTGTGGAGTAGTATAGGCAGTTAGAAACAGACCAGAATTGAGGGAGGTGTTGATTAGTGCAGTGAGGAAGGGGAGGATGTCGCCTGAAATGTCTTGGAGAAGGGAAATTGGGATTGGGACAAGGGGGCAAGTAGTGCACGGTTGGATGTCACAAGCCTGTTGACTTCTTCAGAGCAGAGGAGAGAGGGGCAAAGCAGGTAAAGCTGACAGGGTGGGTGTAGGGGGAGGGAGGATAGCTGCAGGGGTGAAAAAGAAGGTAACGTTCTTCACCTTCTTTGTAAAGCAGGTGACAAGGTCATCAGCTGTGAGGGAAGAGGGAGGAGGAGGGGATGGAGGGTTGAGGATGGAAGAGAACATGGAGAAAAGTTTTCTATGGTTGGAGGCGGAAGAGTTGATCTTTGCTATCTGTTCTACAAGCCCGCAGAGCTACAGCCAGGGAGGGGGAGGAGAGGATTGTGCTGGTCTGGAAGTGAGGGGACATAGCGAGTAGAGTAGAGGTAGAGAGAGTTTTCAGGTTTCTGTGGGAGGTGACGATGTGAGTAGTGGGAAGGGAGTTGGGAGATTTTAGGGGGAGGGAAATGCGACAACATGGTGGCAGGATGTTGAAGTCACCCAGAACGCCAAGTGGAGTGCCATCTTCAGGAAAACAGCTGAGGAGGGCATCCATCTCATCGAAAAAGTCACCAAGAGGGCCTGATGGTCGGTAGATGTTGAGCTTGATTGGAAGGGTAAGAGACATAGCATGGAGTTCAAGTGCAGATCTGGTCAGGTGTTACCAAGGACCTGGTCTCTCATTTTGGAGAGATGAGGAGTCCCGTTCCCCCACCTCGCCCGGAAGGTCGGGGGAAGTGGGAGAAAGAGTAGTTAGTGGAGAGGACGGCTAGAGTGGCAGTGTTTTCCCGGATGATCCAGGTGAGAGCCAAGAAGTGGAGAGATTGGAGGGTGGCATAGGCCAGAATGGTCTCAGTTTTCTTGACCGCCGATTGGCAATTCCAGAGTCCCCCTCTCACATCAAGGCCTGTGTAGGTTGAGATTGGGTAGAGGAGATTGGAGGGGTTGCTGCACCGAGTGGAGGGCCTTCGGCAACATCTGCTACGGTAGGATGTCCTGACTGTAATGGAGTCTCGGCACATGGCTAGGATGGGTGGAAGGAAGAACGAAGATGTAGCTGGAGGACTCTCTGGACAGACTCCCGTAGAGTTCAACAGAGTCTTCCTTCGCAGGGCCTGCCACTACAGCTGACACTGAGATACTGTCTCTGTATTAATAGCCAAGTTTGCAAGGGAGGCTCATGCAGGGTTAAGCTCCTACTCGCCGTCGAGTCAATTGACTACAGCTGAATGTCCGAAACGGGGTGATTATTCCACTCAGCACAACAATAGGGAGGAGGGTGTTTACACCACTCTTACTTTGACTATCACCACTAATATGAAAAGTTTACGTTCTATTCTAAATAGGCCTATAAAGTCTGCAACAACAGCAATACTGTAGCGGCCAGGGTTTGGTGGAGCCATGCTAATTATGCATAAGGCGCAGAGGCTTGTGGGAGTTGGAAATGTTCGTCTCAAGTTCGGGTTTTGGCTTATAAAACAATGTTAACGTTTTCTAATCGTAGTGTTGTTTGTAGGGTGGTTTGTGTGTGTTTAGCTGTTCCTTATGCGTGTTTATCATTTGTGTAATGTTGCGCCACCGTTGGTGCAAAGTGTGTCGTCTGGAGTGACCCCCGGTCAGCCGGTGTTGATTTGTGGGTTAGTGTGGGTGTGAATAAACATTGTACCTGGGGTTGTGCAGTGTATGGGGCACAGGGCAACATTAAAAGTGCTCCCATTCGCTTCCTCCGTGGTGCTCGCAACAATACCAACCCTGCAATAGGTTACTTTGAGAATAACTACGACAAGATTAGCTTCTATGAAAGTAGGTACGTTTGAGAATAACTACTACAACAATAACTACGACAAGATTAGCTTATAAGAAAGTATCAACACTACCACGACAACAGCCAAAAACCAATACTGCAATAGGTTAGTTTAAGAGAAATAGCTCTGCCAACACTGATACAAGATTAGCTTTAAGGAAATAGCTGTACCAACACTACTATGGCTTAGCTTTAAGAAAATGGCACTACCTACTACTTACTTCAACCTTCTACTTACAGCCTACTACTTCAACAAGAATAGCTAAGAAATCCAGCACTGATTCTTTTTCTCCACTCACCAACAGCAGCCTACTATGCAGCCTTCTTTCAAAACAAATGGTACACGACCTAGTTCTTCTCCACAAGCCATTACACACTCCATTGTCTTACATCTGGAGAAAAAAATATATGGATATTATATTATTAATATTCCATATTGCGATTTTGATAACATTACTCCATTATCCGATGAATTCGGTCTCTTAATTAGTTTTGCACATTGGATTAGCAAATGTTTGTTTTCCTTATACCTAATGGGGATTGGAGATACATTGATCAATGTTGTATATTTCAGGTTTTTTCATTTACCAACATGTCCCCCTGCCCTATCCCCATGTGTCTCTTGTGGAAGTCTGCAGTGCTGTCAGAGTGGCTACTTCCTGTGGTGACAGTGTGCCGATGGACGCATGCAGCCAATAGAGAACCCCACCCCAACTTATGCACCCCACGGAGAGGCCCATCACCCTCCGCCCAGAAAATCCATTTCCACATCCCCTGGCCGGATGGAGTGGAAAACAGCCCGCCGCTGTCGTGCTAATGGCGCAAGACTCTGGGCAGATCGGATCAAGGGAGGAACGTCTTTATATTTTGTGAACCAGGAAATTGCGGCCATTCCCTGATAGAATCAGCATTGCAAAGACAAACAATTTCAGAATCTTCTTTGGAGCACATCAAATCCCCCTGGACCACACAGGCCAAGATAGATGCTTCTATATTTTTTAAGTGATGGAAATACTAGGACAAAAAAAGGAAACAGAGACGACATGAGCAGAGAACAAATCATTGAATGAAATAAGGCAGAGGCTAACAAGGGAGAGCTAAGGCCAGCTCCACTGTGTTCCACCCGTCTAGCCCTACACCACCCATCTAGCCAACACCACCCCTCAGGCCCAACACCACCCGTATAACCCTAGAACACCCGTCTAGCCAACACCACCCCTCAAGCCTAATCCCACCCATCTCGCCAACACCACCCTTCAGGCCTAACACCACCCATCTAAGGAACACCACCTCTCAGGCCCAACACCACCAGTCTAGATAACACCACCCCTCAGGCTCACCACCACCCATGTAGCCTGACACCACCTGTCTAGCCCTACACCACCCATCTAGCCAACACCACCCCTCAGGCCTAACACCACCCGTCTAGCCAACACCACCCCTCAGGCCTAACACCACCTGTCTAGCTAACACCACCACTCAGGCCCAACACCACCCGTCGAGTCAACACCACCCCTCTAGCTTATTGTTACATTTTGGTCACCTAAAAATGTCTTAGTGTTAGGTTGTACTGAAAGACACTCCACAATCTTGTCCACATAGGGTAACTTCCGTGCAAAAAACCAAGATGGTGACTTCCAGATGCCAAACTCAAAGTTTCAAAATGGTAGTCCACAGCCAATGGGTGACAACACCGTGACTACGTCCATTTTTTATTTACATGTCTATGATCTAGCCACACACCACCTATCTTGCCCAAGGACTACTTTTGTCTCATATTATTCTCCTTGCATGTCCGGGGGTATGGATTTGGACATTGAAGAGTCATTGAGATGCTTGGGGGGGTGCTCTTTTTAGAAAATATCAGGCATGCATGTGGAGGGCATAAAACCTGCACTGGTTAAAATTCAATTAAAATGAGCAATTCGAATGACGTTCGGACTTAACGGCTTAATGTGCGAACAGCATTGATTGAACCGTCTGGTTGAGTTGAACTGACTGGTTGATAAATACCTCTGTGGGTGGTTGACTGAATTGATTTTTTGACTGGTTGAATGTCTGAATTTTCTCACATCCAGTGAAATGGTAGATAAAAATGTTGCGTAGGATAATTAAACATTGAAATGACCACACATTTATGTAATTATAACAGTTTTGTTGAGGAAACTAAGAACCTGAAAATTTATTTAGCTTGTAAGTCTTCTAAAAGTGCTTGCTTTTGCACTGACATGCTTGGAGTTTTATTATAACACAACTTTATGGAAAGGATCCCAACAGAGAAATACAACTTTTATTTTCACCTTTTGCTTGAGTTGGTCTGTTTGTTATTGTGTCAAACCAAGTCTCGCTCAAGAAGAAGTCTTGCTCTACCCTGGAAATCCAGAGTTCTCGCGAGAGCACAATTTTAATTTGCTCAGCGAGTCACTCTGGTAATGAGTAACGTGCTCATTAGCTATTCCTGTTGTTCCGAACATAAACCAATCACATCGGTATATCTGATATAGGCGGGCCAGAGGCGGGCTAAACAGAAGCGCTGCTTCTGCTCTACCTGCCTTGTTCATTCGCAACTTACAGCAGGTCCAAAGGGAGGATATTAGCTAACATCAAGATTTTTTCCAGTTTCACTTTTCTACAAATTTGATAAGACATTTTGATGTAATAACTCTAACTTGTTAGTGTCATGCAGGGCTGGACTTGGACAAAAAATCAGGCCTGGCATTTTGGCCCAGACCGGCCCAACACAATCGATGACATACACGACCCATCTTTATGCTTCCCTGAATATATATGCCTTAAAAACTCTAAAGCTGTGTAATGGGTAAGAGGGGATCAAGAGAGGAAACATGATTCTTTAAAACATGGCATTTATTAATGCAATACAATTGTATACTCAATGGGCAGTGTTTTAATCAACTGATGCTGTCTAAATTAATATTATTTTTGCATACATTGTGAACAACATGTTATGTGTTCTTATAGCACATAAACCAGATGTGAGTATAACCGGCAATACTTAATGTGCTACGTCATAAACGGCTCCGGGAGGAAATTCGGACCTTTGAACATTGGTTACACACACACACACACACACACACACAAAGACACACAAACACACACCTTTCATTGGTTAAGACAACGCTGCATCTGTTTGGTACAGACGTACACCGAACAGGAAGAAACATTTGGTATGGATATGTGTCATTACACCCCTAAAAGCTAATCATCATCATCTCTTATATCTTATCTTATATCTCTCATATTGTTGAGCCAGGCAGCCAGCCCATTTGCCATTTGTTTTGAAAGAAGGCATAGTATTCTGGTGTTGGTGAGTGGAGAAACAGAATCAGTGCTGTATTTCTTAGCTACTCTTGTTGATGAGTTACTTTTGTGGTAGAGAATACTTGAAACTAATCTTGTAGCAGTGCTGGTAGAACTATTTCTCTTAAACTAACCTATTGCAGTGTTGGTTTCACTTTTGTGGTAGAGGATAATTGAAGCTAATCTTGTAGCAGTGTTTGCAGAGATATTTATCTTAAACTAACCTATTGTGGTAGAGGATACTTGAAGCTAATCTTGTAGCAGTGTTGGCAGAGCTATTTCTCTTAAACTAACCTATGCAGGGATGGTGTTGTTGTTGCAGAGTTGATGGCTAATTTGAATAGAATGTTAACTTTGCCAAGTACTTTTCGATATTAACGGTGATTGTCGAAGTAGTGTAAACGGCCTTCTCCCTATTGTTGTTCTGACTGGGATAATCACCCAGCTTTGGGCGAAGGAACACCAGGTCGAACAAAGACAAGGGAGACTTTTCCAGGGAGTCCTACAGCTACCGCCTCATCCTTCCTTCCTCCTGTCCGAACCATGTGCCTACACTCCATTACGCCACTCCCCCACTCGCCACCTCCGATCTGCCGATGCCAACCTTCTCACCCCCATCACCAAGACCAAGTACCACACCTTGGGGGACAGAGCCTTTGCTGTCGCTGCCCCAACCCTCTGGAATTCCCTGCCTCCTAACATCCGAAACTCTAACACACTCACTTCTTTTAAAAACCAACTCAAAACCTACCTTTTCAAGAAAGCCTACAATATCTGACTTCCACCTCCACCATTCTCTTTCACTCTACAACCTCTATATTTGTTTTTGTTTCTGTATTCTGTATTCTGTATCTGTGTACGTTTATGTTATATGTTTATTTGTTTATTGTGAAGCGTCTTTGAGTACCTTGAAAAGCGCTATATAAGTCCTATGTATTATTATTATTATTATTACAGTCAGGACATCCTACCGTAGCAGATGTCACCGAAGGCCCTCCACTCAGTGCCGCAAGCCCTCCAATCTCCTCTACCCAATGATCTCAACCTATACAGACCTTGATGTGAGAGGGGGACTCTGGAATTGCCCATCGGTGGACTTCTGGTCTACGCTGCCCTCCAATCGCTCCACTTCTTGGCTCTCACAGAGACCTGGATCACCCCAGAAAAGACTGCCACTCCAGCCGCCTTCTCCACAACCTACTCTTTCTCCCACACAACCCGACTCTCTGGGCGAGATCGGGGAACGGGACTCCTTGTCTCTCCAAAGTGGTCATACCAGGTCCATTTGCTGGAACACCTGACCAGATCTGCACTTGAACTCCAGGCTGTCTGTTACCCTTCCAATCAACCTCAACATTGCCGTGATCTACCGACCACCAGGCCCTCTTGGCGACTTCTTTGACGAGATGGATGCCCTCCTCAGCTGTTTTCCTGAAGATGGCACTCCACTTGTCATTCTGTGTTCCTTCAACATCCAGCCAGAGAAGTCGCCTGAATTCATAATTTCTTTTGCCACATTCGGCCTGGCCCTCTTCACCCTCCACTCACAGAGCCGGGAACCAACTTGACCTTGTCTTCACAAGGTCCTCCTCCACTTTGGCAAGGTCCTGCTTCCACTTTGGTTATCCCCCTCCCTGTGTCAGATCACCATTTTATCCCCCTAAAATCTCCCACCTCCCTCCTCACTACTCCTTGCATTGTCACCTCCCGCAGAAACCTGAAAACTCTCTCTCCTTCTACTCTCTCTGCAACTGTCTTCTCCTCACTACCACCCCCCCAACAATTCCCCCTCCACTCCATCCTCTCTTCCCTCCTTGGACTCACTCTGTCCACTCACCTCACTCACCCTGGCTGTCCGAAGCTCTGCAGGCTCGTGGAACATAGCTGCGGGCAGCTGAGAGAAAATGGAGGAAATCAGACTCTGCTGATGATCTCTCTCACTACCTACTGTGTCAGCAGCCAAATCTGCCTTCTACTTTACAAAGATCAACTCTTCCGCCTCCAACCCCAGGAAACTTTTCTCCATGTTCTCTTCCCTCCTCAACCCTCCCTCCCCTCCTCCCCCCTCCTCACTCAGAGCTGATGACTTTGTCCCCTGCTTTACAAAGAAGGTGAAGGACATTACCTCCTCTTTCACCACTGCTGCTATCCCCCCTCCTCCTACACCCACCCCTATCAGCCTTAACTGCTTCGACCCCCTCTCCTCTGAATAAGTCAACAGGCTTGTGACATCCAACCATGCCAGCACCCTTGACCCAATCCCATCCTCCCTTCTACAAGACATTTCAGGTGACATCCTCCCTTTCCTCTCCACCCTAATCAACACCTCCCTCAATTCAGGCCTGTTTCTGACCGCCTTCAAGACTGCCAGAATCAAGCCACTCCTCAAAAAATCCACCATTGACGCCACCAACATCCGAAACTACAGATCTGTATCTCTCCTTTTATTCCTCTCCAAAACCCTAGAACGTGCTGTCTCTACACAACTATCATCCTATCTCTCTCAAAACAACCTGCACTCCACGGAGACCGCCCTGCTCGCGGTATCTGAGTCCCTCTGTGACGGCAGAGGCTCATCCAGAGAACACACAAAGAACCACCAGATTCTCCTCTCCACTCTGGCAGAGATTGACATCCTATCACTGCTATGCAGATGACGTTTCTTTCCTTCCCCTCATCTGACACCCAAATCGCAACAAGCATCTCTAAATGCCTGGCTGACATCAGCAAATGGACGACTGCCAACCACCTGAAGCTTAGCCCAGACAAGACTGAGCTTCTCTTCATACCGGCAAAAGACTGCGCTCAGATGGACCTACTTGTCACCATTGAGGACATCGAAGTCTCCCCTGCACCCACTACAAGGAACCTTGGCATGGTACTGGGTGACCATTTGTCCTGCAACACCAACATTACCTCTGTGCCAATTGTCGAATTGCTCTGTACAACATCCGCAAGTTCCGGCCCTTCGTCACACGTGAAGCAGCACAGAGTGCTCGCCATCACTTGCCTCGATTACTGCAACTCTCTCCTGGCTGGATTCCCCGCCTTCGCAATGAAACCCTTACAAAGCATCCAGAACGCAGCAACGTGCCTGGTCTTCAAAAAAAATTCTCCCATGACCTCCACTGGCTCCCGGTAATCGCTCACATTAAATTCAAGACACTGGTACTGACCTTCATGGCTGTCAGCGGAACTGCCCCTATCTACCTCCAAACATTAGTCAGACCTACGCCCCAGTCCGAGCGCTCCGCTCAACAACTTTGTCTAGATGACTGGTACCACCTTCACTAATAACAAGCACACATCGCTCTGCCAAGTCCCAACTCTTCTTTGTTTCTGGCACCGCGGTGGTGGAATGAGCTCCCGGCTGATGTCAGGATGGCAGAGTCACTCACCAGCTTCCGCAAGAGACTCAAGACTCACCTGTTCAGAGTTCACCTGGACTCTCGATAACCCTCCCTCTCCTCCTTCCTCTGTGAACCCTAGCACTAACTTGCGTGTTGTAAGTCGCTCTTTGTAAGTCACTTTGGATAAAAGTATCTGCCAAATGCCCTCAATGTAATGTAATGTTAGCTTCTGCTTACCTTAAGTGCTACACACACTCCACTCTCGTCCTCATCTCTCTCCCTTTCCTCATCCTCCTAGACCCGCCATAGCCACCATCATCGGTCACGGATGTGACAAATTTTGGACAATTTTGACACATTTGGCAGCATATGCCTGAAGGCCTGTCTCTTTTTGGCCCACAATTTCTTTGCGCCTCCCTTGCGTTTTGACTTACCCATTCTTGACTGTCTTAGATGCACTGTTTATGATGAAGCCGTCACTGAGCCCAAAGGGGGAGGTGTTTAAAGATGTGATTGGACCAGCCCAGTGTCAATTAAGGAAAAAAACAAGGGACTGATCTAACTGTTTTATGTGCTGGCTGCTCAGAAAAAAGCGACCGGCACAAAAGGCCCAAAAGGCACGTCAGCCCACCGGGAGTGTGCCTGGTGTGCAGATGACCAGTCCAGCCCTGGTTTCATGTTGGATGGCTCAAAAAGACTAGAGGGTTTAATGGTGAACATTATTTTTACTCATAATGATGCAGTAGGTTGAAGCTGTCATGCTACTCTTTCATTCTATTTGCGCATTAGCATCATATTACCACATCATTTCCTGGGCTGCTTATCCCCTCCACATGCAGTCTCATTTTCCTGATGGACAATTAAGCAGGGCCTGCTTTACTGGCTGGGGACACAGATAGAAGTGTTATTCAGCCAGATGCCCAGGGAGGGACTCGACCTAATGTGGTGGTGGTGGTGTGTGAGAGAGTGTGTGTGTGTGTGTGTGTGTGTGTGTGTGTGTGTGTGTGTGTGTGTGTGTGTGTGTGTGTGTGTGTGTGTGTGTGTGTGTGCGTGCGTGCGAGTGACACATGTTTATCATGTATAACATTACTAATATTAATACTTTTCACTATACTTTCCCCCCTATGTGTGAAGTCCGCCCATTATCTGCTCATCGGTCAGCAAAACTAAAGTCACCCAGCTCATATTAGGAAAGGACACCCCCTGACCAGCCTCTCCAGACTCATCCGCGATCCTGAGAAGTTGCCTCCATACTGTGGTACCGAGTATGCGTTTTGTAGTTGTAGTTCTCGGTTACTAGACTAGAGGACAAAGTACCTTGTTTTCTTAATGCACTACTAGCAACGGCGTAGTATGAGAATTGTCTCAGTTTAGAGTAACTACCACAAGAACATCGGTTGACTCCCGGGAAACCACGCAGTTCTTGTTTTGAGAGGAAAAAGGGCGATCTATTCCCCTTTATTTCCCAACAACGACGGACCGTTGTTTTCTTCCACAGCGAGTGGAAGAAATCAGGATCACCAAACACGCAACACCACTGGACTCGCTAGACACAGTTCATTGGAAAAGACTGAACCGCCTTCTGATCGCTACACATACAATTCTACGTAAGGCAGATATCTGGGCAGAGTTAGATATAACTGTTATATAATTGTGTGTTTAACTGTTTGCTTGTATTGTCAGATGATATTGTAAACACGTTTTGCCTCCTTTGATTATTTTTGGTCGAAAGTCAGAATGGATTCCCTCTATTTCCTTGTTAGATCCATGCATGCGTCTTTGTTTTGTTTTATCTCTCTTTTACGAACAAAGCGCATGCATGTCGTTTTAATGTTTTGATATTGGTGTTAGAAGTGATAGAAGAGAAGATTCAACTCCTCATGCCTAGTCACTCAGTCATTATGTTCTAGTCCAGGGGTGCCCACACTTTTTCAACTTGCGAGCTACTTTTAAAATGACCAAGCCAAAATGATCTACCTCCACTAAAAATGCTAAATATATCCCGACTATACTTTATATATATACAATATACCTTGCATAACTGCATGAGCCCTTGTGGGACACTACAATTCAGTACATTTTTGGTCATTACCTTACTCCAGTATTTCTCAAACTGTGGGGCACGCCCCACAGTTTTTTTACTCCCATAGTTTTATTTCAAGAATTTTATTGAGAACTTCACATATTACAAAAGTATAAAGCACATGGACAACAATCTAAAATGAACGGAACTTTGTCATGCCCCCCCCCACCCCGTCAACAACACGGTTGACTGCATATGCGCGGTGATTCGGAATGGCTGCCCTGTACGTCAATCAAGTGGCAAATGTCATGGATGAATGATCACATAAAAAATAATTTTTTTAATGGCATGCGATCTACCCAGACTTCCTTTGCGATCGACCGGTTGATCGCGATCGACGTATTGGGCACCCCTGTTCTAGTCAGAGGAGATCAAATTGACAAAATGGCTTTGTTACAACTACCTCCCACATTTATGAAACCTCAACCCCTGCCTATTTTTGGGCCTTGAACAGCCACTCCCATTGTCTGTTCCTCCCCCACACACGAGGCCTCATCAGAGCCGCCATTTTGTGTGTGTCTTTCTTTGTAACACATACACACATACACACACAACACAAACCCAACAATATTTACTTTATGGCAATAGCCAACTTGAATTCAATAAACATTCTTGACTCACTGTTTGTGGTTTTTGCTTGAATGTTGTGTTGAAGCCAGCCTCTGTCACGTAAAGACCCAACCCTTCAATTTATGCTGACCATTCATGGTAACATTGATTGTAATTATTAATTCATTATTAACCATAGTTCCAGTTTAGTTCAGCATAGTTTATGAGACTTGATCCACTGTCCAGTTATTGGTCGCTGATGTCATTATTATTAATTCTGACTAATACGTTTTTTATTTTCATAATTCATCATTTTCTTTGATAATAGCTGCTAACCGAGCGTAGAAACTACATCAGAAGCATACTGCTTGCACCTAACCAATGGCCTGATCCAATCAAAGGAATGTTATTCTATTTCTAGAATATATTCAATTTCTCAAAAAATGTAGAGAAGGACATAATATCCATTCATAGTGCCGCTTGACACACAGCCTCAAATATGACCCTCACTACAGTTAATCAGCAAATAACCTAAATCCATGTATCCGCCAGCTGTTGCCTGTCTGCTGTCTGCTGTGTCATCTCTCTGCTGACGGATGCTCTCTAGATATGTGGATTACAAGATGGACAGAAACAGAAGAGCTTACAAAATCACAGCGATTACAGTAGTCAAGTGTTTACCAAGTGTTTACCAAGCTGACACTGTCTTGTTGACAGTGTGTTCAAAACATCCAGGAAGTAAAAATCCCATAATTTCTCCCATTGAAACAATTCCTTTATGGGTTTTCAGCCATTTGTTTAGCTCAATCTTATGTAACGACAACTAGTTCTATGGAGCTATGCGGTGAAAAATCTACCAATCACAGATCTCAAAATATAACCTAGAGCAGTCTGGTCTCATCAACACTGACACTGACTGGCAAATGGAAGTGGACCTGGGCAAGCAGCTGAAATTCTCAGTCCGGATAACATCAACAACTTCCACCAACCAACTGATCATTATGGATGAGGCCAATGAGAGGAAGCGCACCAAGACCAGGAGGTTTTGAAAGAGTGCAGAAGGCAAGGCTGGCAAACTCTTTCTGTGAGCCTGTGGAGGTGGGCTGCAAAGGATTTGCATGTTCACTACTGGGCAACACTGGGGAGGCGGGCAAGGAGGAATGCCATCAGATGTGTTGCCTGGGCGTGGGTGATGTTGAGACCCCAGGTGACATCACTGATGAGGGTAAGGGCTGGGCATCCCAGCGTATCTCTAGGATACTCACTAATAGCTTAACAAAGCTACACATTCTGTGCCTTCTGCCAAAATATGACAGAACATAAAAAGAAAACTACAGAAGCCAATTGGTACACACACATATACCGTATGTGTATGTGTGTGTGCATGCATGTGTGATTGGTTGTTGTATTTATTGAAAAAAAACGGACTTCTGGCTTCTTAGATCTCACTGACATCCAGAGAAGCACAATGTGTCAAGTTAAGCGCTTCACTGAGTGAGTGAATGCATGACATAGCCTGTGAGTGAGTGAGTGAGAGAGTGAATGAATATGTGAGCAAGCGAGGCAGCAAGTGTGAGAGTGGGGTGCCTGGTGTCTGAGTGATTGGAGACAAACAAAGGACACATGAGAATAATTTGTTTGCAAACAGCAGCATTGAAAAAGAGTGCAAAAGAGGCAGAGAGAGAGAGAGAGAGAGAGATGGAGAGAGCGAGAGAGCAGAAAAGCCTTGCAGGGATCCCACCAGTCCCAGAGTGTTATTCCTGTAGCTGACTGTGTGTGTGTGTGTGTGTGTGTGTGTGTGTGTGTGTGTGTGTGTGTGTGTGTGTGTGTGTGTGTGTGTGTGGTGATGGATGTCCACTGGCTCGCTCGCCCTACCCTCAGGACTGAGCCCCGGGCCCATTACCACGCAGTCTATTGGAAAACCTGGCATTAAGAATAAATGGAGTGGCTGGTCCTCCTATTAATTAAGCAGGCCATCTATTGAGTTCAGCTGGCAGGCGTATCACAGACTGACTGCCAGGTCATCCATCAGCAGGTGCACTACATCATGCACATACTGTAGGGCGCTTCGCTTGCATGGACAAACAAACAAATTCACATGAACAGTCCGTACACACACTCATGTGTTCATTAATAAGTATATTTTTAATTCTGCCATGGTCTGCGTAAATACTCTTTTCTGATTGGCCAACAGGTGTGCGTCAAACTGTGTAATTACACACGTATAAACTGTTCGGCTCAAGTTTAATCACTTCTAAATTAATCCGCTACCCAACCTGTAACCAAAGCAACACTAAAGAGCAGAGCTTTCTACTCATTATAAACTGTGCCAAACAAAGCTGAGTTAACAACTTGATAACCAAATGAAAGGAAAATACACCAATTGTTGATTTTAAAATTTATTTCATCTATTCGGAGAATAGAGCAATTTTGAAGAATGGGACACAGCAGAGGAAAATGTAATTGAATACATTGTAACAAGTTAGGGCGATGGAGCCATAATCTTTGCTTACTTCACAATGTTATAATTTAGACGATGGCTTGATTGTAAAAGGGACTTGAATTATTCCTAAAAGTTGTTGTTATTCCTAAAAGTTGTCTTGTTTCATAACCTTTCGAATTTGCGTGCAAACCTTCACCTCTGCTTCCCGCTGGTTCTTTGCCTCCATGTCGCACCTTAAAACCATTTAAAGCAATAGTTTTAAAACTACCTCATTGATTCTCTTACATATCCAGCATTCATATCAGGAAACACTCAAACAAAGTGTGATATACATTCTCCCAATGTATATGTGTGACTCTTTCCTGTCCTGTCATTTTTGGACCCTCCATGTAGTAAAGTCTTGGAAAGTGTTTTGGCCAACATTTGGAATGGGAACACGTGACATTTTCTAACTAGCTCGTTCTAATCCTGAGGTTACAACTGGATGACTGAAAACTCATATGGGCTTAGTGCTAGGGTGAAGGAATTGTGCGGTTGTATAGGATGTTTGCAATGAGGCTACGCTGAGTAACGTAATGATTTTATTTTTCTGCTCCTTGGTACTGCCAGTGCAAGGAACATCTGATTCAGACCACAGGATTACAGCTAACATGAAAGGGCTAGCAATTTCTTATCTAGCTTCCCTCACAATGCAAACGTAATGTTCCAGGTTACTACAGATAAGATTGCTGGGTAGCCCTGAATTTGAGACAATATAATATACAAGCAGCCAAAGGAACCTATTTAAAAGTCACTGTTGTCACTGTTGTCAATGGATTATAAATGGGATTTCCTAGGGAGACCGTCAATGTTAACAAAAGCTTTGTGTTCATCGGCGTAAATATGGTCAGAGGCTTGCATAGACAGATTGTTGAAGGGCCCTGGTATGGGTGGTGGAAGAGCCTTGATATGGGTTGTAGAAGGGCCCTGGTATGGGTTGTAGAAGAGCCCTGGTATGGGTTGTAGAAGGGCCCTGGTATATGTTGTGGAGCGTCACAGATGGCTAGGTCCAGGGCCCATTGGCCCAGTCCATAATATGTTAACACCACTCCCATCCCAATAGCTGAGAGATCACAGACGGATCAATGAGGGATGGATGGATGCACTCATCTCTGAGAAATGAATTACTGACATGCAAGCATGGGGATGATAAGATATTGCAGACAGACAGACAATCAAATTAAGTAGTTCCACATGCAATACAATGAAGAAATTAAATGAAAGTAGAGGAAGAAATAGTAGATGATAAATAACCACGGAGGATAAACAACATGAAATACAATGCCCGTCGGTTTGCTTGTTGCTTCATTTACAACCTTGCAGGCTGCATTGGCAGCATCATGATCAATTCAGTGGTTTGCCTGGAGCCAAACATGCACGTAGAGAGCGATGTGCACAGACATGCACGCACACACACATACAGACATCCAGTCAATGAATGAAATGAATGAATAATTCACTGGCAAGCTAATCAACTCCAAGTAAATGGGCTACATTGGAAATAAAATCAGAGAGAGAGAGAGAAACAAAAAAGAAAGAACAGTTAGAGGAAGAATAAGAGAAGAGAGAAAATCACCAAAGGACATGAGAAATGAAGATAACTGTGTTATGTCTGGTCGTTCACAGACAGAGACTGCTCGGTTAGGGACTGTTCACGACAGTCCACTGTCTCGCTTTACGGACTGTCGGTTCCGCTTCACGTGTTCGGGTTTCTGATGTATGTGGTTGTAAAATAAATGGAGAAGCACAATCTCCGACTTGAGATATAGTAGTCAACTCCGTCATTCTACGGACATAACATTTGGCAACGAGGATGGCTGATTTTTCCCTTCCACCACCCTCTCCGTTCTTAGCCCTGCCAGGAGAGCCACCAGTGCCGTTGTCTCGCTGGATTTCCTCGTTCGAAACATACATCCTTGCTGCCGGCTTGGAGGGTGTATTCGAGGGGAGGCGATGTGCACTGCAGCTGTTTAGGAGCAGAGGGACAACGCGTGTTCGGAACTCTCGGCACCGCGACAACGTTCACAGAGACTGTGGAGCTACTAAGAGGACATTTCGCCGCTCCGCAGAGTGCTCTCCTCCGTCGAGAGTGACGCAGTACGTGGCGGATCTACGGGGTTTGGCCAGCTTGTGCAAGTTTGGGGCGTTGCAGAATGAAATGGTACGTGACCAACTTATTGTCCATACAAACTGTAACAAAATTAGGGAAAGACTGTCAAAAGATGACCTGGCATTAGCAGTGGCTTTAAATCTAGCGGTCCAGGTCGAATCTGCTCTCGGATGCGCAGCAAGTCTGTCAGCCCCTCCTACCTTGCTCGGCTCAAATGCGCCACTACGCGCAGACAGCAGCGGGGAGAGCATACTGTTAGCGTCCCAGTCACATGACCGCCAAAACCAGCCTCGTGGGAATTGCGGTTCTCCTGCACACAATTCTAGAGCTCAGATATGCCCGGCCCGTGGAAAAACCTGCTCCAACTGTGGAAAGGCAAATCACTTCCACAAGGTTTGTAGGTCTGCCCCAGCTAGAGCCCACCAGCAACCCACCACGTTCATCCACAATGTCAGCTCAGGGCGAGCGCCATTCAAAACGTGTTCGTTAATGGTTGGCGAGGTCACTCTGCCCCTCCTCCTAGATACGGGAGCCACAGTGTCTCTTCTGAACTTGGCGACCCAGTTTTTCCCCCACGAACCATTGGGGCCACCAACCAACAACCTTGCGTGGCTACGCCAACTCGGAGATCAACATTGTGGGCTCCCTTCAGCTGCCTGTGAGGTACGGAGAGAAGACATTGCCGGCTTTCAGGTTCAATGTTGCACGCCGGGGGACCAACCTCCTAGGTCTAGACCTCTTCAACCGCCTTGATTTCACCCTGTTAGACACCACTGGTTCAGAGATTCACACTGTTGTCATCCCCTGGCAGCAACAGTGGCCTGCTCTGTTCAGTGGTGTGGGTTGTCTCAAGATCTTCGCCCACCAGCCCCTGGTAGATTCAACGGTGACGCCAGTCATACAGCCCCTCTGCCGCTCTCCCCTGGCTCTCCGCGATGACATCTCCTCTGAGTTGCAGAGCATGCTCGATGGCGACATCATCGAGCAAGTGAATGCATCAGCCTGGATTTCTAACTTGGTGGTGGCGAAGAAAAAGTCAGGAGGGTTGAGACTCTGCGTGGACTTGAGAGCGGTGAACAAGGCCATCATCCCCGACAAGTATCCCTTTCCAACTACGGAGGAACTCACCGCCCAGTTCCATGGGTCCACCATTTTCTCCAAACTGGACCTCCACCAGGGTTACCTCCAGGTGCCACTACACCCTGAGAGCCGCAACCTCACGGCGTTTATCAGCCACAAAGGGGTCTTTCGTTATAAGCGCATGGCTTTTGGTTTAAGCTCTGCCCCCAGCTGCTTTCAAAAAATCATGGCCTCCATCTTTGCTGGGATCCCAGGTGTGACCTTGATGACATTGTGGTCCACGGGGCCACCGCCAAGAGCCACGATGAGCGCCTCCACAGTGTTTTCAGGGTGATGGCCAAGCACCACCTCACACTCAATGGCGAGAAGTGTGTATTTGCCGCCCCAGCCATTGAGTTTGTAGGGTTCCGCCTCTCAGCTGACGGCACGTACCCACTACACTCAAACACGGCAGCCATCCACCGTGTCCCGGAGCCCACCTCAGCCACTCAGGTGGCCTCTTTCCTGGGCATGACATCGTATTATCTCCATTTCCTGCCACAGTACTCATCCACAACCGCGCCGCTGCGAAAGCTGTTGAAACAGGACGAGCCCTGGCTTTGGACGCCTGCCTGCTCGGACGCTGTGCGCCTCCGTCTCCACCTTTGGGCCGACCGACTGCAGCAATACAACAACCGCCTGCAGTTCACACCGGGCCGGGACAATGTGGTGGCCGATTTGCTGTCATGTGCAATCCCCAACCCACCCATAGGCCCAACTCTTGCCCCCGGATGGGACTCGGCCGAGCATGATCTCGTGCAGCTCCTCCACACACCCCTTCAGGGGACGGTGTCACTGAAAGAGCTCCAGGACGCTTCAGCTGAAGGCTGGCCGGCGAAGGTGCTTGACGAGCTGCTTGCTTACTTCAGGATCAGGGAGGAGCTGTCGTGTTGGAACGACACCTGCATCGCCCGTGGGCTCTGCACTGTGGTCCCAGGTGTCCTTCGGGCACGTGTCCTTGCTATAGCGCATGAGGGCCACTTGGGCATAGTCAGGCTCAAACAGCGGTGTCGCGACGTGGTGTGGTGGCCAGGCATCGACAGGGAAATTGAGACCCTGGTCAAGGACTACACTGCCTGTCTTCTTAGCGGCAAGACCAGGGACCCAGCCCCACCCCCACCCATGCAGCCGTTGGATTGGCCGTCCCAACCCTGGGAACATCTGCAACTCGACGTCTGTGGCGAGTTGCATGGGGTGTTGCATCACCAGCGGTTCCTCGTGGTAGTTTACGACCTCCACTCTAAGTGGCCAGAGGTGACACCTGTGGGCTCCGTCACAGCCAGGGTGTTGATCGACATCCTTGAGTCCCTGTTCGCACGTTGGGGCCTGCCTAAGAAGATCACGACCGACAACGGCCCACAAATGGTCTCCCATGAACTGTCCTCATATCTGGTGGGGAAAGGGATCCACCACATCCACACGGTTTTCTACAACCCGGCTGCGAATGGGGGGGTGGAGCGGCTGAATCAATCACTGAAGAATGGCATCAGGGCCCACCTGGCACAAGGGTGCACGCTCACCACCAGTCTCCTCCAGACACTGTTGCACTATCGGGCCACCCGTCACGCCACCACAGGAGTCTCCCAAGCCTCCCTCATGCTGGGGCGGGAGCTCCAGCTGCCTCTGAATAGGCTCCGCCCTACACTGGCTCAGGCTTCGGTCCACCCAGTTGGAGCCACACGCCAGAGCCTGATGAAGGACCGGTTCGATAGGGCCCGACGGGTTAGGCCACCGGCCATCGCTGTCTCGGATTGGGTCAGGATCCAACGGCCCCACCGCAACAACAAGCTCCAGACGTTTTGGTCGGACCCCATTCAGGTTGGCCAACAGCTTGGCCCGGCTTCATTCAGGCTCGCCGACGGCACTCGCTGGCATGCTGGTCGCCTGTGTAAGGTGCGGGTCCCCCCTTGCCCAGGGCTGGGTGTGCCTGCCGCTACAGTCCTGCCGGCTGCACGGTTCGAGGTTGCAGTGACCCCAGCCCCTCAGGCACAGTCCGGAGTTCCACCGCCAGGGGTCGTTGTTGCACCAGAGGGCCGCCCGGCACGGGCACACACTAGGCTCGGGCACCTGAGGGACTTTGTGACTGAGTACCACACCTAGGTTGTGTGAGGGGGGGGGAAATGTTACGTCTGGTCTTTCACAGACAGAGAATGTTCGGTTAGGGACTGTTCACGACAGTCCAGTGTCTCGCTTTACGGACTGTCGGTTCCGCTTCACGTGTTCGGGTTTCTGATGTATGTGGTTGTAAAATAAATGGAGAAGCACAATCTCCGACTTGAGATATAGTAGTCGACTCCATCATTCTACGGACATAACAAACTGTCGACAGACAAACTGTAGACAGACAAAGCTAGTGTGTGGAGGAGACAGAGAGAGAGAGAGAGAGAGAGAGAGAGAGAGAGAGAGAGAGAGAGAGAGAGAGAGAGAGAGAGAGAGGGAGCCCAAGAAAAGATGAATGAGGGAAAGAGAAAGGCAAAGCATGAGAGAGACATACATTTAAATTAATTAAATAATGAAGACGTGTTAATGGCTGGCCAAATTATAACCAGGCCTGTCGTTAACAGATGCTAGCTGATGTTGCCCTACAGCTGGGCCAACACCACTCTTGAGGACCCTTGACATTTGCTTTTACCACTCAGATCACACACGCACACACGCACGCACGCACACGCACGCACGCACGCACGCACGCACGCACGCACGCACGCACGCACGCACGCACACACACACACACACACACACGCATATACACACACCTGCAAAATACTATAAAATAAAATCATAATTCTAATGTTTTCCTTCTTGCTGTGCCATTTGCTGTTGTTCATATCCAGTGTGCTCATTTGTTTGTGATATACATTTTCCATATTTTCACTGACAAAAAAGGAAAATGTTTTATGTTTGCTTATATTCCCTACTCGTACCCAAATAATGAAGTCAAATTATAAAATGAGGATGAAATGATGACAACCAGAGACTACCTCCTGTACAGAAATGTTTCTGTATATTTATGGGGGGGGGGGGTAGTCTGGGGCCCCAGGTGGCCCTGGTGTTAACATTATTACTTCCATTAACATGGTGACTCCTCATGTCAAGGTCATAGGTCTGTCAATTAAACACACTTGGTGGATGTGTGATGCCTGTATGTGTTATGTGTGTGTGTGTGTGTGTGTGTGTGTGTGTGTGTGTGTGTGTGTGTGTGTGTGTGTGTGTGTATAACATAAAATGTGTGTCTAACACATACTATAGTCGGATAAAACGATGTTCCCAGTCGGGCTTGAACAGAAAAGTCGACTAATCGACGTGTCGACGTCATTACCACAAGTCGACGCCTACCGGGAGACATCGACGCGTCGTTGACCATGTGATTTCACACTTTAAGAATTTTTTTTTTTTTTAAATGTCTTTTTCTTTTTACACTTTAAGATATTTGGCGGGACTTGGCGCAAATGCGGTGGCCGGTGGGGGGAAAATTAAGCGATTTCGAGCGGCTGTTTGCACAGAGACAGCCCATTCTGTCTCTGTGTTTTTTGCGTGCGTGTGTATATGATGACGTCATCAACGACGCGTCGACGTTACGTCGACTTTATTGACAGAAAAGTTGACTTGAAAAAATCAGAAGTCGTGCAACCCCTAGTTCCCAGCCCTAAATGTAATTTCCCCTTATACATGTAACTCTCAGCTGTGTGTATTGGCACTGGCATTTAGACATTGCAGACTCAATGGACTGCAGAAACATGGAAACATGAAGCTCTCGCATGTAGCTCTGTCTTGTCTCCAACAGGGGGACAAACAGTGCTTTAGGTGCTTACTTTCACTTTGATTTGTTCTTTAACGCTTACTTTTACTTTCTAACTGGAAGTGTTACAAAGTGAAAGTAAGCACAATGTTACTGCAATGAAAAAACCTCCAGGGGCAATGAAAGCAATATTATACCAACATGGTTCAAAAATAAAATGTGCCTACTCTGCCCTTGCGTAGGAATAGGATTATGTTAGTGTGTGTGTGTGTGTGTGTGTGTTTGCCTGAATTACCGTGTATGATCAGCATTTGTAGCATGGAAATATATGTGTATGCATATTAATATGTTATGCATGATACACATGTGTACACACACACACACACACACACACACACACACACACACACACACACACGGGTAGTACAGTAACCTTGAGGTGTGACCCCCATGGCCCTCTTACAGAGCGAGAGAATCAATGCAGCATGAATGTCAACTCTTGCCCTCTGCAGCCTGCTGCCAAGCAGGGAGCTGTGTGAGAGACAGATTAGAGCACCACTAAACACACACACACACACACACACACACACACACACACACACACACACACACACACACACACATTACTTTCTGCCAGAAGATAAACGCTATACTGATATGTCTGGTCTGCTCTGTACTGTAGTGCTGTGGGGAGAATTGAAATAAGCTCCAGCTTTCTGGACCTGATCACAACCCCTGTCATGTCATGAAGTGGGCAGGTAGGGATTGAGAGAGAGAGTAAGCGACAGAGTAAGAGAGAGATATGTGTGTGTGAGAGACAGACTGTGATAATGTGTCTATGTGTGTGTGTGTGTGTGTGTGTTTGTGTGTGTGAGAGAAAGTGAGAAACTGTGTGTGTGAAAGAGAGTGAGAGTGTGACAGTGAGAGAGAGTGAGTAAGAGTTAGAGGAAGATACAATACAGACAGACAGATGCAACACAGATTTAGCCAGGAAAGGCAGAAGGACAGTGATAAGAGAGTGAGAAAAAGGAAGAAAAAAAAAAAGACAATGCCAAAAAGAGATAGAGATAGAGAGAGAGAATAACATGTTGATGAATACACTGACTTCTCTTAAAAGGCTAGGTCTGCTACAAGACAATTAACGATAAAGAACCTCAGAATGCACAGAGGTTTCATGAGATGAAGCGGTAAAGACCGACCAGGAGGAGGAGGAGGAGGAGGGGGGTGGGCAGTGATGAAGAGGCTGTGTGATGTAATGGAGACCTGTTCCTCCACCTTATCCCTCTTCAGAAATAGGTGTGCTTCAAGGAGCCACCGAGAGCCACAAGAATGGAGAAGGCAATTATCACAGAACAATGGCTCTGTGCACACACATACACACAAATTACACACACTAGACGGTCAGTCACCCGCCCTCATGCACACACACACAGGACACACCCAAACACACCTGCTCACACACCCAAACACACCCACACACATGCACACACCAAAGCACGTACACTGGACACACACACTACACATTAACACAATTAATTCAAGTGTGATATAATGTTGGGATGGGTGGGTAACGTAGCTGAGTGTAGCTGGTGCACCCTGTCATTGTATTTTGAAACACAGCAGTGTTTGAGACTATGTTGGGTTTCACACGGTATCCTGACTGTTCTCTTTGTTGGGTGCTCATGTGTTCAATCAGAGCTGATGATGAGGTTCTCCCCCGCACTCCAAATCATCACCATCATCATGTCGCTGCTGTCATGGCAGCTGTCTATTAACTCTCATACCCCAAGCACTTCTCCTGAACCAAAGGAAAATGTAGTTCTCCCTACAATGGCAATACAGTTTACATGTTGCTTGTTGTGGGGCGCTCCTCTCCCGAGCCTACCACGTCACCGCAGGCGAGTCGGGATCCCAGCCCGACCGCTGACGGAGACACCCGAGCGAGTAAGACGCGCTCGGGCGTAACAAGGCGCAGCCTCACCAGGTGCAGATATTCATAATCATGAAACAGCGCCTACTTTAGCCTGTGATGAACAATAGGTCATTGCTAGAACGTCGATCCTGTGTCTCCAGGTTCCTCGCCTCCTCGCATCCACGTTTCCTCGCTCCTCGTTCCTCGCTCCAGTGACTCCCTCGACAGACCCCTACTCTCCTCGCACCCTCTCCTCACTCCTCGCTCCTGTGACTCCCTCTCCGGACCCCCTACTCTCCTCAGACCCTCTCCACACCCCTGTCCCTGGATTCCCCTTTTCCCCCGCAGATGGATCCCCGACAGACACCCTGACTACCGGACTACCCTGACCACCGGACTACCCTGACTCTCCCTCAACCCTCCGTTAAGTATTTTGGTTTAGATAGATTAGTATTAGAGATTCATTTTTTTTCTTTTATAGATATATATATATGGATACAGTATCTCACAAAAGTGAGTACACCCCTCACATTTTTGTAAATATTTTATTAAATCTATTCATGGGACAACACTGAAGAAATGACACTTTGATACAATGTAAGTAGTCAGTGTACAGCTTGTATAACAGTCTAAATGTACTGTCCCCTCAAAATAACTCAACACACAGCCATTAATGTTTAAACCACTGGCACCAAAAGTGAGTACACCCCTAAGTGAAAATGTCCAAATTGGGCCAAATTAGCCATTTTCCCTCCCTGGTGTCATGTGACTCGTTAGTGTTACACGGTCTCAGGTGTGAATGGGGAGTAGGTGTGTTAAATTTGGTGTTATCGCTCTCACACTGGTCACTGGAAGTTCAACATGGCACCTCATGGCAAAGAACTCTCTGGGGATCTTAAAAAAAGAATTGTTGCTCTACATAAAGATGGCCTAGGTTATAAGAAGATTGCGCTGCAGCACGGTGGCCAAGACAATACAACGGTTCAACAGGACAGGTTCCATTCAGAACAGGCCTCGCCATGGTCGACCAAAGAAGTTGAGTGCACGTGCTGAGCGTCATATCCAGAGGTTGTCTTTCGAAAATAGACGTAGGAGTGCTGCCAGCATTGCTGCAGAGGTTGAAGGGGTGGGGGGTCAGCCTGTCAGTGCTCAGACCATACGCTTCACACTGCATCAAATTGGTCTGCATGGCTGTCTTCCCAGAAAGAAGCCTCTTCTAAAAATTATGCACAAGAAAGCCCGCAAACAGTTTGCTGAAGACAAGCAGACTAAGGACATGTATAACTGGAACCATGTCCTGTGGTCTGATGAGACAAAGGTCAACTTATTTGGTTCAGATGGTGTCAAGCGTGTGTGGCGGCAACCAGGTGAGGAGTACAAAGACAAGTGTGTCTTGCCTACAGTCAAGCATGGTGGTGGGAGTGTCATGGTCTGGGGCTGCATGAGCACTGGGGAGCTACAGTTCATTGAGGGAACCATGAATGCCAACATGTACTGTGAAATACTCAAGCAGAGCATGATCCCCTCTCTTCGGAAACTGGGCCGCAGGGCAGTATTCCAGCATGATAACGAACCCAAACACACCTCCAAGACGACCACTGCCTTGCTAAAGAAGCTGAGGGTAAAGGTGATGGACTGGCCGAGCATGTCTCCAGACCTAAACCCTATTGAGCATCTGTGGGGCATCCTAAAACGGAAGGTGGAGGAGCGCAATGTCTCTAACATCCATCAGCTCCGTGATGTCATCAAGGACGAGTGGAAGAGGATTCCAGTGGCAACCTGTGAAGCTCTGGTGAACTCCATGCCCAAGAGGGTTAAGGCAGTGCTGAAAAATAATGGTGGCCACACAAAATATTGACACTTTGGGCACAATTTGGACATTTTCACATAGGGGTGTACTCAGTTTTGTTGCCAGCAGTTTAGACATTAATGGCTGTGTGTTGAGTTTTTTTGAAGGGACAGCAAATGTTCACGATTAAACAAGCTGTACACTGACTACTTTACATTGTATCAAAGTGTCATTTCTTCAGTGTTGTCCCATGAAATTATATCATAAAATATTTGCAGAAATGTGAGGGTGTACTCACTTTTGTGAGATACTGTATATATATGTTCATTATTTATATATAGAAAGAAATAGGTGTAGGTAGTATTTATTAGAATTAGTCATTAGATTAGATACAAATATATATATATATAGATATATATATATATTCATCAGCTAGTAGATATAGATATAGATAGAATTATTATTATTATAATTATTTATTGTCTTTGGGTGTATATATATATATTATTATTATTATATATATATACATATATATATATAGGTATATTTATATACCTCCTAGATACGTTCCCTGTGAATATAATAAAAACCCTTGGAACGTAATACCTGTGTCTGAGTCTGTCTTCTCCATTCTGGGTTTGTCACACTGGCTTTCTGTTTTTCGGGTACGGACGTTCTAGCCAAAATGAGCCAAGACAAACCTGAGGAGGCAGACGGTCTCAGGGAACCCGTAACTCTGGAGAGGATAGTGAGAGAGCAGGGTACAATAATCACAAGTCTCCGCTCAAAGATGAGATCTGTTTTCTCGCAGATCACCGAGAGGCTTTCCACCGAGAATAGGTAATAATAGACAGAATTACTAACCACCCTGCTCTGACGGTCGCTCCCTTATCTACTCCTGTTCCCGAGCCCCTAGATCAGGGGTGGGCAATTATTTTGGCTCAAGGGCCACATTCGGTTTTTAAAGCTAACAGACGGGCCGGGTCATCAGTGGATGAGGATCACAGCGTCCAGCACCCCCCCCCACCCCTGGAGACTCTGATTCGGCACACGTCTAACACCCCCCCCCCCCCCCCGGAGACACTGGCCCGTTGTGCGTTTTAGCGTGTTTAGCGCGCTTAGCGCGTCTAGCGCATCCAGCGCGTCTAATTGCAGAATGAAAAAAAAACTGCGACATGTAATGTAAATGCCCGACGGGCCGGATTAAACAACGCAACGGGCCGTATGTGGCCCGCGGGCCGTAGTTTGCCCAGGTCTGCCCTAGATCCATCTCCTTTCCCACGTCATCCCGGGTTAGCCCTGATCGCGTCGGTCCTCAAGACCGAGGAGGAGACGATGCTGTTGGGTTGGTCACGACTACGGCCGGAGGAGAGGGAGCAACGTATGCGGGACTGGCGGTGCCTGTATTGTGGGAGGACGGGTCATTTCATCCGCGCTTGTCCAACCCGCCCACCAAGAGCCGACTCTCGAGTAGGGGGAGCCTTAGTGAGTCTCACCACCCTACCCCACACCACCGGAACGCTGAATCGCCTGTTCCCAGCGACGCTCTCCTGGGGTAAGGAGACTCTCCCTATCAGCGCCCTCATTGACTCGGGAGCTGACGTGAGTTTGCTCGATATCTCCCTGGCCCGTCAAGCAGGTATTCCACTCATTCCCCTCGACACTCCCCTCACGGCCCAAGCTTTAGACGGACGCCCACTCAGTAAGTTCACACACAGCACAGCTTCCGTCACCCTCACTATCTCGGGAAATCACATTGAGACCACAAGGTTCCTAGTCATGCACGCCCCAGCCGCACCCCTGGTGTTAGGTAGACCGTGGTTGGAGAGACACGATCCTCACATCTCCTGGTCTATGGGGCGGGTGTTGGGTTGGAGCGTGGCATGTCATGCCAACTGCCTGCGCTCCGCTCAGTCCCCGTCCAGTAGACCCGGGCCAGTAGTCTCTTCCCCGGATCTCACTGGTGTCCCCACAATGTACCATGACTTAGCGCCCGTGTTTTGTAAGACTAGTGCACTCGCACTTCCCCCTCACCGACCCTATGATTGCGCCATAGATCTCCTTCCCGGGGATGCCCTTCCTACCGGGCGGTTGTATAACCTTTCCGTCCCCGAGAAGGAGTCTATGCGCAATTATATCACCAAGTCCCTGGCCTCAGGTATTGTAAGGCCCTCGTCGTCCCCGGTGGCCGCGGGCTTCTTTTTTATGGAGAAGAAGGAGGGCGACCTGAGGCCCTGTATTGATTATCGCCAACTCAACAATATCACGGTGAAGAATAAATACCCACTTCCCCTTATGTCCTCCACGTTTGAACCCCTCACTCACGCCATGGTGTTCACCAAACTAGACTTGCGCCGGGCGTATCAATTAGTCCGTATCAGAGAGGGGGATGAGTGGAAGACAGCCTTTAACACTCACCTGGGTCATTTTGAGTACTTGGTGATGCCTTTAGGACTTACAAACGCCCCGGCCGTTTTCCAGGCCTTAGTTAACGACCTGTTAAGGGACATGTTGAACCTTTTCGTGGTGGTGTACTTGGACGAAATTCTCGTGTTTTCCAATTCGGAAAAGGAACACCACCAGCATTTTCGGTTAGTCCTTCAACGTCTTCTCGAAAACAGGCTGTTTGTGAAGGCCGAGAAGAGTGTCTTTCACACAACCTCGGTGGAGTTTCTGGGACACGTGGTAGAGAGGGGCCAGATCCGTCCGGACCCCAAGAAAATCCTCGCGGTGGAGCAGTGGGTACGGCCTACCGATAGAACACAACTCCGACGGTTTCTGGGTTTTGCCAACTTCCATCGGAGGTTCATCAGGGGTTTCATTAGAGTGGCGGCCCCCCTCATGGCACTCATGTCCACCCTCCGCGTCTTCTCCTGGTCCCCAGAGGCGGAGAAGGCGTTCGTCACGTTAAAAGGGTTATTCACGACTGCGCCAGTGCTCTCACACCCGGATCCGTCTAGGCAGTTCATTGTGGAGGTGGACGCCTCGGACACGGGCATTGGGGCCGTCCTCTCCCAGCGGTCGGAGGAAGATCAAAAGGTCCATCCCTGCGCCTTCTTTTCTCGCCGCTTCTCCCCAGCCGAGAGGAACTACGAAGTTGGCAACAGAAAATTGCTGGCGGTACATGCGGCAATGGAGGAGTGGAGACCCTGGCTTGAGCCACATTACCCTTCTTGGCTTGGACTGACCACAAGAACTATATCCAGACGGCCAAGAGACTCGAACCCCGGCAGGCGCGCTGGGCGCTCTTCTTCGGCCGGTTCAACTGCACCCTCACCTACCGCCCCGGGTCCAAGAATGTCCGAGCAGACGCCCTCTCCCGGACCCGTCGGAATCCCCAGACACCATCATTCCCCCAGCCCGGGTGGTGGGAGTCGTCACGTGGGAGCGGTCCCAGCGTAACGCCAACCGGCGGAGAGTGTCAGCTCCGGCCTATCAACCTGGCCAAGAGGTATGGCTGCTGGCCCGGGACCTGCCCCTCCAGACGGCCTCCCGAAAACTGGCTACACCATCGACCGCATCGTAAACCCCACGGCAGTTCGTCTCCTGCTTCCTACGTCTCTAAATGTACATCCGGTATTCCATGTATCCCAACTTAAGCCGGTTGTCTCCAGTCCTCTAGCTCCTCCAGTACTGCTCCCTCCAACTCCCCGAGTCCTCGACGGTGGTGACAAGGTGTGGGACGTTGACCGGCTGCTCGCTGTCCGCCGTCGGGGACGGGGGTTCCAATACCTGGTGGAGTGGGTTGGATATGGCCCGGAGGCCCACAGCTGGGTTCCCCAATCGTACCTGGCTGACCCCGCCCTCCTGCAGGATTTCTACCGGGCTAACCCAAATGCAATGGGACGGTCGCTCGGTGTCTCCCGTAGGAGGAGGGGTCCTGTTGTGGGGCGCTCCTCTCCCGAGCCTACCACGTCACCGCAGGCGAGTCGGGATCCCAGCTCGACCGCTGACAGAGACACCCGAGGGAGTGAGACGCGCTCGGGAGTAACATGGCGCAGCCTCACCTGGTGCAGATAATCATAATCATGGAACAGCGCCTACTTTAGCCCGTGATGAACAATAGGTCATTGCTAGACTGTACTACCCCCTCAGCTCTAGTTCCCTGTGTTCTCCTTCCTGACTCCCGCGTATTCCTCGTCTCCGCGTTTCCCTGTCGATCCTGTCTCCACGTTCCTCGCCTCCTCGCATCCACGTTTCCTCGCTCCTCGTTCCTCGCTCCAGTGACTCCCTCGACGGACCCCTACTCTCCTTGGACCCTCTCCTCGCTCCTCGCTCCAGTGACTCCCTCTCCGGACCCCCTACTCTCCTCGGACCCTCTCCACGCCCCTGTCCCTGGATTCCCCTTTTCCCCCACAGACGGATCCCCGACAGACACCCTGACCACCGGACTACCCTGACTCTCCCTCAACCCTCCGTTAAGTATTTTGGTTTAGATAGATTAGTATTAGAGATTCATTCTTTTATAGATATATATATAGATATATATATGTTCATTATTTATATATAGAAAGAAATAGGTGTAGGTAGTATTTATTAGAATTAGTCGTTAGATTAGATACAAATATATATATAGTAGTGTTGTAGTACTCGAGACCAGTCTTGGTCTCGAGACCGGTCTCGAGACCACTTTTACGTGGTCTTGGTCTTGTTTCGGACTCGACTGTATTTGGTCTCGGTCTTGACTTGCTCTCGGACATAGAGGTCTCGAGGTGGTTTGTGCATAAACCAAGCAGCGAGCTCATGCTCATCACAAAACCTGACGCAGCACTAGTACACTACGCGCCAAATATGTTACATTGTATATTTTTTCCTAACGGCTGCTCCACTCCCCTAGTCCACACTTCACTTCACAGCTACTCAGCCTTGCACTCACGCACGAAAAAAAAATTAATGGAAAAATAGAATATGTCTGCTAATTCCGTGAACTGTTTTCTCTCTCTCTCCCTCCTCCCTGACATTCTCTGATATTCTCTCTCTCTCTCTCATTCTGTCTCTCTCTCTCTCTCTCTCTCCCCCTCCCTAAAAACAGGCCTATGTGTAGTTAACAGTGAGTCTCTCTCTATCTCTCGCTCTCTCTCTCTCCCTCCTCCCTAAAAACAGGCCTATGTGTAGTTAACAGTGAGGCTGTGTTGTTAACAGTGACATATCACCGTTGTGTTGACTAAACATTAGGCCTAATCCATTTCAGGGAAGTTGATATCATACAGTGTAATTTGGCTACTACAATGGCTACTACAATGATGCAATTTCAAGTTTATAATTGTGTATCTTTAATTTGATGTTACGATTTCATCTGTAAATTAAGTATAATTTAAATAGGTTACATATTTCCCATTCTTTAGACAGTTGTTGGAGGTGTTTGTTGTTTTGTCAGGTGACTTTGGGACCAGTCAGTACCAGTCATGTCAGTCCTCAACAGCACACTAAAGTGAAAAGGGAGTCTCAATCCTCTAATAGTGCAGTAACAGCCGTCATGCAATTGCTACACATAGTTGATCTCACCCAGTCTGCGAAAACATTTCCAGTGAGCTCCCAGTCACATGACATGCTCTGTCTCTGTATTGTTCTGCCTGTAGTTGAAATAATACCGTCTAATATGTATTGAATGTAAACTGTGGCTGAACCCCAGTATGCTGCTGTTCTTCATTGTATTGTTCAAGTATTGGTGTAACTTAAACACTTTTTTTTTTCCGGTCTCGACTTGGTCTCGGTCTTGGTCTCGACTTGGTCTTGGTCTTGACTTGGTCGGTCTTGGTCTTGGTCTTGGTCTTGTCTTGGTCTCGATACCCTCTGGTCTTGGTAGTGTCTTGGTCTTGGTTTAGGCGGTCTTGACTACAACTCTAATATTTAGGGCTGTCAAACGATTACAATTATTAATCGCGATTAATCGCATGATTTTGTGTAGTTAATCTGTTTTTTATTGGCTCAAACTTGAATGATTTTTCCAAGTGAAATGCAGTGTATTGTGTTGTAGCCATATGAATGGAAAATATAAGCAGCATCCAAATTAATTTTTTATTACAATAAAAAAATCCAATATAAAACCACAAATATTTGTAGCCACTGCCAGGGCAATAACATTTTCATAATCTTATCTAGTTCATTCGGGGGGTGCTCCGAATTAACGGAGCACCCCCAACGGATCCCCCCCCCCCCCCAAATCAGAACCGCAAATTAACGGATCCCCCCCCCCCCATCAGAACTGCGAATTAACGGACCTTCCCCCCCATCAGAACCGCAAATTAACGGACCCTCCCCCCCCCCATCAGAACCGCAAATTAACGGACCCACCCGCCCCATCAGAACCGCAAATTAACAGATCCCCCCCCCCCCAGAGACGCTGACTCGGAGCCCGTCGCGCGCCTCACTGTAGCATCATTGCGCATCCTTGGCGCATCTGTGATGTCCACCAATGTCCTAAACAACAACACGTCCTTGCTTGATAAATGAATCAAAAGGTCAAACTACGTAATTGCGTAAAAAAAAGCCCTAAGATATATATATATATATTCATCAGCTAGTAGATATAGATATAGATAGAATTATTATTATAATTATTTATTGTCTTTGGGTGTATATATATATATATATATATTATTATATATATATATTGTAATGTCTGCCCTGTCCCGCCCTGTACAAAAAGCGGTCTTGGGTCTGGCCTCTGGAGCGAGGGGCACCTGGTAATATCCACTGCGGAGGTCCAAGGAGGAGAACCAGGAGGACCCAGAGACCAGGTCCAGAGACTCGTCGATGCGAGGCAGGGGGTATGAATCCTTTTTGGTTACCTCATTCACCGGCCGGTAGTCTGAGCAGAGTCGCCAGCCCCCATTCTTCTTGGGGACCATGACGACTGCCGCTGCCCAGGGGCTATCGGAGGGTTCAATGATGTCTGCCTGCAGCATATCTTCCACCGCTTGATCACATGCCTGCTGACGAGCCAGAGGGAGTCGACGCGGGCGGCACTTGATAGGCCGTGCGTCCCCTGTATCGATCTCGTGCTGCACCAGATGAGTCCTCCCCACCTCGTCCTCACTCATGGCGAAACTGCCTTGGAACTCCAGCAGCAGCTGCCACAACTGTTCCTGTTGCTCAGAGTCCAATTGGTCGCAATTTCTTTCCCATATCTCTCTCACGGCAGCCAGTTCCCCCTCCTCTCCCATTCGGGGCAGTAGGGCGGGCGGGCTGATGCTAGAGAGAGGACCCGTCCTGGTGTGGACGGGTGGAAAGCCACACCTGGCGGGTGCCGTGCTGTACTTACAGCTGGTGCGAAGACCCGGATTTCCGGCGTGGGGAAGGTGACAACAGGAGTCATTGCAACAACAGGCCCCCCTCGGAAGCTCACCTTGCCCCCCTCTAGATCCAGTAGACAACCCGTGGCCTTCAAAAAGTCCAAACCCAGGATACATGGGTCTTGCACAGCAGCTATCCATACTGGGTGGAGGACCGTCTTCCCCCCCACACCGATGGACAGCAACCCTTTCCCTTTTAGTGGCGTCAGCTCCCCAGTAACCGTGCGCAGCTGCACAGTGGTGTTGAGGTTTGAGAACCTGTTGTTGTGGTTGAGGGTGAGGTTGGGGTCCGCACAGCCCCTTCTAGACGGACCCCGGGCAGTTTCCCTGGACCCTGGGTGACTTGGGGCACTCTCTGACCAAATGTCCTGGCTGTCCACACCCCCAACAGACCCTAGGACCTGGGTGTGTTCTGCGTGGTGTCTGGAGTGACACAGCCCTGATAAGTTCAGTCACCCAGGCTGGTCTCTCCTCCTCTGTGGAGCTTGTTGCTGTAGCCCTCACGACCGGAGAGCTCTCCCTTCGGCGGTCCTCTGTAGCCATCCCCCACACATTCTCTCTCTCTACAGCCATCTCCAAGGCTGCTTGCAAAGTCGATGGATGCTGTAGCTGTACCTGGACACGCAGGTCAGTGGGGAGTAGGGCTCTGATGAACTGATCCCTCGCCAGCTCACTCTGGACACCTGGGGCCATGTGTGCATATGCCCACCGCGTCAGGCTTTCAATGTCATTGGCCAACACACGCAGCGACTCCCCGGGCCCTCTCCCCCGATTACTTAGTTCGTTACGCAGGAGCTCAGGCCGTAAGCATGGTCCAAAACGCCCCTGAAGAGCTCCCACCAAAACCCCATAATTATGTCTGTCCTCCGGGCTAACTAGCACAAGACAGGACAAAGCATCATCTGTGAGGCATAAAGCTAGTTGTAGCGCTTTAGCTTCCATGGACCACCCTTCAGCATGGGCTAATAGTTCAAACTGGGCGTGGAAGGCTTCCCAGTCAGACCTACCCGAGTACTTCGGTGTTTTCACCGCTGGGCCCGCTACTAGGCCATGGGCGCCGCCATGTTTGTTTACATCCCGCATCACCCCTGACCCACGACCGGCGGGTCAAAGGCGCGAAACGCCTTTGAATAGTTCATGCCTCGACCGGCGGCTAGCTTCAAAGCCGTCTCTTCCAGGCTGAATTCTTTGGCCATGTCTCCCGACCACCCGCCTGCTCCTTCCTCTTCTCCGTCTTCCGCCTCCTCTCTCTTCACTCTCGTCCCGCCGTAGTCATCCATGCCGCGCGCGAACTAATGCTACCGCTAACTGAAGCTAAAAGCTAAGCTATCCCCGACCGGAATACACACTCTTCCGCCGAACCTTTTTTATATTTTTATTTTTCTTGTTTACTTCTGACACCAATGTAATGTCTGCCGCAAGTGATGACGCGCAGACATGAGTTTCCATCTCAAACGTCACGGTACTTTATTGTATAACACAGTCACAGCGAAACAACTGAGAAAACACTACTAGAAACTTCTAGACTTCCCTTCCTAATCCCTGCAGGTCCGCCCTCACCCCTCCCCTCCGCCAACCCGCAGGCCCGCATGAGTACCCGCCTCCATGCAAGCCCCGGGTTGGCGGAGAGCAGAGTGACGGCCAGGCCGACCAATGACAGGGTCGCTACAATATATACATATATATATATATAGGTATATTTATATACCTCCTAGATACGTTCCCTGTGAATATAATAAAAACCCTTGGAACGTAATACCTGTGTTTGAGTCCGTCTTCTCCGTTCTGGGTTTGTCACACTGGCTTTCTGTTTTTCGGGTACGGACCATAACATTGCTGCCTTAAAGCTGTTGCCATGGTGATGTTTCAACCTGGGATATCCCATGTGATTTTAATAAACCAAACCAAATAACATGCCTGTCCATTATTTGGTCAATATGTATTGGATTCTAAAGGGATCTTTCAAAAAATCTCAATCCGAGCACATTCCAGCACATATTAGCCTCCTTGTAAGATAAGATAAGATAAGATAAGATAAGATAGAACTTTATTAATCCCAAAGGAAATTGTTTTGCCAGGTTGCATAGCAATACAATAAAACAATAGAGAAATCAACAGAATAATAAAAATAAACTAACAGATTTACAAATGTACAGTCCTAGGATAAAAATATAGGTGAAATATAAAAATATATAAGATAAGTTATTCAGTCCGCAAAAACTATTTGGCATAATTGAAGTGTAATACAACTGTGATAAGAGGACATATTGCACATGACATGTCTCTCATGCCTTCCTCAGATTCACTCCAAACTCTGGAGGTCAATGCATTTTTCCCCCTTGAGCCAATCATTTTCCTGGAGGAACTTGATGAATGGTTCCTGGGAATGGATATGGCACATGATTTAGAAAGAAGCCTAATGTCCAAAAACATGTAATCCCTATATTAAACATAAAGTCTATGATTATGTAAGCAAGATTTCAGAACAAAAATAAATTGAAATTGCAAATGTGTTTATTAGTTAAAGAGTTAACAAGTAGCCTACACTTTAAATATTTACTATAGCTAATACCTTTATTTTTTTACAAATGCAGGTTGAAAACTGGGGCAGTTTCAAGTTCAGTTAGAGCACACATATTTGTGCTCTAGTTTAGCACGTCAAGTGAAAGAATCTCAAGGTTTTTAATCAGAGAAGAATTGAGAGTTATTTCAAGGAGAAAGCACTTACAAAGGGTGCTTCGTGTCTTACAGCAGCCAACCAACACCAGATGGATCAGGAGAGAGATCAGACACAGAAAAAGAAAGAAAATATGCCATCTCGTTAATTGAAACTAACACAATCAGGAAGATGGAGTCACCCGAGCCTCAGGTACAAAGTACTGTACCACACAAGGCAGAGGTGGCCTGGCTTAACACTGAAGGATAATGCATGAGGGGCTAGCCGGTCCAATGTAACCTATAGCCAACGTAAGGCTTGTTTGTGTGTACAAACTATACCTTGATTTTGGATGATTGGAAAAGACGGATACTGTGGCAGCCTGCTACGGGACTCTGTAACACTAAGCTGTCCTTTGCAAAATTACCTATTCAGAAACACTTGAAACTGTGCCTGAAGTTCAAAACGTAATTAACTAGGGGGTGTCACTTGCAGAACAAGTGTAGTGTAACATACACTACATTTGTGTTGCGCACTACTCTTGGTTAATTGAAACAGCATTATTCGGTATGGATAAGACAAGTGTCAGATAAGACATCTCATTTCATGGGATCTCATTTCACACACGATTAGAACCGAGAAGAAGCTTCTCCCTCTTCTTCCCAGTCATGCGTCATAAAGCAGACGCGGATGCGCAAACAGCTGCGCACGCAGTGTGTTCATTGTCAGATCATCTCAGATGAAGGCGCACAGTATCACCTCCATTACTACAACTGGTTATTTATGTGTGTGTGAAGCAGCACTACACCCTGGTTCCATCGCGGTTCAGTACAACACAGGTATAAATCCTGCACAATCCACTGTCAAGAGTAATAAAGAGTCCCCTACATTAAGGAGTGGAAGACCATCTGAAGGTGCCGGACTGCACTCTCTCTCCTTACAAATAGAGACCTCTTCTCCACCACGGCCGCCTCAAGTGAAGACAGCTAATATACTGCTCAGATCATGCAGTCTTAAATATTACTGAGAGGCAATATTAGTCCTGTAATAAAATATTGATGGTCCAACTGAGTTGAATCATGTCACACTATGGTCCGTGCGAGAAATATCTAGATTCTACAACCTTGATTGTGGATCTCCATCTGTACATTTTTCGATCTAGATTTTACCACCACACTTGCTTTGACGATCACGTCAAGGTGAGAACCAACCTCTAGTCGATATAGATTTAATGTAGCATACACTACCTGTGTATGCTACATTAGTAAATACCTCATTTACTAATGTAAATACCTCTCTCTGCATTGTGGTCTGTTTTAAAATCCAGATTTAAGAGATTCAAAACGCTTCAAAATTGTCATTGTCAAATAAAGAAAAACATATGCTGATCTCAACTTGGTCATCATCGATTCATTATTGATTGCTCACAAGTTTCAAGTTTCAAGTTTCAAGTTTCAAGTATTTTATTGTCCCTTCACAATTTACACGTGAGTATAAGCAGTGAGTGAAAAACCTTTTGTGCAAAACGCCCGACAGCCGACAGTAATTATAAAAGAATACAAAATAGAAATAGAACTACAAAATAGAAATAGAACTATAAATATAAATTCTGTGTAAAAGAATAAAATAAAATGAAATGGAATATACAACAAAATATCCAGGTGAGCAGTACACATAGAAATCAATGTACTAAAATATACATTGTTATATGCTGACATTCACAGAATTTCACAGAATACCTTCTCAGACAGTCAACACAACACTAGCACCAGCAATTGGCACCAGGACTATCACTAACACCAGTACTAGCACCAGCACTAGCAGTAACACTAGCACTAGCACTAGCACTAGCACTTAGCACCAGGACCAGCACTAGCAGTAACACCAGCACTAGCAGTAACACCAGCACTAGCACCAACACTTAGCGCTACTACCAGCACTAGCTCCAGCAATAACACTAGCACTTAACACTACCAGGACTAGCACTAGCAGTAACACTTAGCACTAGCACTTAGACATTGATGCCGAACTTGTTCAGCAGCCTGATGGCCTGACTGTGGAAGCTGTCTCTGAGTCTGCTCGTGTGGGACTTGATACTGCGGTATCGCCTGCCTGACGGTAGAAGTGTGTACAGTTTGTGGCTGGGGTGGTTATTGTCTTTAATAATCTGTTTCGCCTTGGCCACGCACCGCCTGGTGTATATATCCAGGAGGGAGGGAAGCTCACCTCCAACGATGTACTGGGCCCTCCGCACCACCCTCTGTAGTGTTCTACGCTCCAGTGCGGTGCAGTGACGCATCCTGTAAGAACACTCTCGATGGTACAAGAGTAGAATGTTCTGAGGATGCGGGGGCACATGTTGAATTTCCTCAGTCGCCTGAGGAAATACAGGCGTTGTTGGGCCTTTTTCACCACGTGTGTGGTGTGCGTGGTCCATGTGAGGTCCTCGGAGATGTGCACGCTGAGGAACTTGAAGCTGCTGACCCTCTCTACTGCAGCACCGTCGATGGAGATGGGGGCGTGCTCACCTCTCCGCTTCCTGTAGTCCACGATCAGCTCCTTGGTCTTCTTGACGTTGAGGGCGAGGTTGTTCTCTTGGCACCACTGTGCCAGTGATCCAACCTCTTCCCTGTAGGCTCGTCTCGTCGTCGTCGGCGATCAGTCCCAACACTGTCGTGTCGTCAGCAAACTTGATGAAGACGTTGGAGCTGTGCATAGCCATGCAGTCGTGGGTGTACAGGGAGTAGAGGAGAGGGCTCAACACGCATCCCTGGGGGGCTCCAGTGTTGAGGGTCAGTGGCTATGAGGTGGTGCTGCCCATCCTCACCACCTGGCGGCGGCCCGACAGGAAGTCCAGTATCCAGCTGCACATGGTCGGGTGCAGGCCTAGACTCCTGAGCTTGGTGTCGAGCTTGGCAGGAACTATCGTGTTGAACGCTGAGCTGAAGTCCACAAACAGCATTCGCACACAACAGTTCTTCCCCTCCAGGTGAGAGAGGGCGGTGTGAAGTGCCATGGCAATCGCGTCGTCGGTGGATCTGTTTTGACGGTACGCAAATTGCCATGGGTCCAGCGTGGCAGGCAACATGGAACAAATGAAGTCCTTGACCAACCTCTCGAAGCATTTACTGACAATCGAGGTGAGGTCTACCGGTCTCCAGTCATTCAGGCAGGTTACCTTGGGGTGTTTAGGGACAGGCACGATGATGGACATCTTGAAGACCTCGGGAACGACAGCCTGGGACAGGGACAGGTTGAAGATGTCTGCGAAGACTCCTGCCAACGGGTCTGCGCATGCTCTGAGGACGCGCCCCGGGATGTGGTCTGGGCCCGCCGCCTTCCTGATGTCCACCCGCTTGAAGGCTCTGCGCATGTCAGCCTCTGAGATGTTCAGCAGGCTGGCCTCCTCAGGCAGCGCTGACTTTGGCAGGCTGCCGTTCACGTCGAACCGAGCGAAGAAGGTGTTTAGCTCGCCAGGGAGGGAGGTAGAGGAGTTCTCTACACCGCTGGTTCTCCCTCTGAAGTCTGTGATTGTCTGCAGCCCCTTCCACACACCCCTCACGTCGTTGCTCTTGAATTTGTCCTCCACCCTGTTCTTATACTCCCGCTTGGCAGAGCCGATGGTCTTGCGGAGGTCGTAGCGGGCTCTCGTATATTCCACCATATTCCCGCAGTCAAAGGCGGCGTTACGCGTGCGGAGTGCGGCGCGAACATCGCCATTAATCCATGGTTTCTGGTTGGGATAAATCCGAACCGACTTAGTAGGAACAACGTCGTCTATGCATTTCTTGATGAACCCGGTGACTGAGGACGCGTACTCGCTGATGTTATTTTCCGACGCGACCCGGAACATGTTCCAATCCGCGTCATCAAAGCAATCCTGCAGCATAGACTCCGATTGGTCCGACCAGCATTGGACCTCCTTCACAGCGATTGGTTGCTGCTGCAGTCTCTGCCTGTAGGCGGGGAGTAGTTGGATCGAGCGGTGACCGATTTGCTGAACGGTGGGCGGAGGAGGGACTTGTAGCCATCCCGGAAGGGGGTGTAGCAGTGGTCGAGGATCCGCTCACCCTGGATCAACATACAGAACGACCCTCAGCCCTTCCACATACACAACCATCAGACCATCAGTGTCCTCTATTGACTCAGAGGCCTTGGCATCTCCCTCCCTCCTGATCCTCTTGTTCTTCTTGACTGTGACAGCAACGTTTCCCATATTGACAGGATATCTTGATGCATGTCTTTTGGAAAATAGTAATAAAGATCTAATAAAGATGGAGACGGTCCATGTCATGACATCGTTCATTTACAGACACACTAACTCCACTGACCCATAGTTACCTAGAGGTCAAACCCCCTCCTCCACCCTCCTCTCTCCCTTCCTGATGTCTTCATAAGGAAGAAAAGCATCAACTCTCTAAGAACCATGGATGTGGGAGGTGAGAGCTCCTGAAATAAGTGAAATAAGTAAGTGGTAAGATAAGATAAGATAAGATAAGATAAGATAAGATAGAATTTTATTAATCCCGAAGGAAATTCTTGTGCCAGGTTGCATAGGAACAGAATAATAAAAATAAACTAACAGATATACAAATGTACAGTCCTAGTAGAATAAAAATACAGGTGAAATATAAAATTATATAGGCAAGATAAGGTATTCAGTCTGCGAAAAAACAATTTGGCAAAATTGAACTGTAATACAACTGTGATGATAATTATAATAATAATAATGGTAAGAGGACGTATTAAGAATATTGCACATAATGTTGAAAGGTAATGTAGAAGAGGTATTGCACATGACATGAAGAATATTGCACACGATGATGAGAGGTAGTATTGCAGATAATATGTATAGCATATACATATATAGCAGATAACATAGTCATAATATTAATATAATAATATAGCACATGATATTGAGAGTATTGCACATGATAGTAATATTAATATTGCATGTAATACTGAGAGAAATGCACATGACGTTGAAAGGTAATATTGATGATGATGCTGTGTTCATTGTCTTATATTTCAACTGTCATTACCGCAGAGGGGGGAGGAGTGATCGAGTTTGATGGCCACAGGCAGAAAGGACCTCCTGTGGCGTTCTGTGGTGCACCTCGGTAATCTCAGTCTACGCTGAAGGTGCTCTGGTATGACTCCAGTGTGGCGTGCAGGAGATGGGAGGCGTTGTCCCTAATACTGAGTAGTTTACTCAGCATCCTCCTCTCCGAGACCTCCACCAAGGACTCCAATTTCACTCCTGATGAGCTTATTGAGTCTGTTAGCGTCGGCTGCCTTCACCCTGCTGCCCCAGCACACAACAGCGTAGAAGATGATGCTGGCCACCACAGAGTGATAGAACATCTGCAGCATGGTTTTGCAGACGTTGAAAGATCTGAGTCTACATAGGAGATACAGGCGACTCTGACCTTTCTTATACAGGGCCTCTGTGTTTTTAGTCCAGTCCATTTTATTGTCTATGTGAACACCCAGGTACTTATATTCCTCGACAATGTCCACCTCGGTCCCCCTGATGCTGACCGGTTTCGGGTGAGTCGGTTGCTTCCTGAAATCCACCATCAACTCCTTAGTCTTAGAGATGTTGAGTTGCAGGTGATTCTGTCCACCACACTCCTGTACTCGGAGTGGTGGGGCTGGCGTGATCTGAATAATGCATAGCAGCCGGGGGCAATGGGAATCTAAGGCCCGGACGATGGGGGCGGTCACTCAGGCATAGTACCACGGAGTCAGTAGTGTTTCTCAGGGAAGAGAGGGGAAGGTGTGTGTGTGTGTGTGTGTGTGTGTGTGTGTGAGTAGCTAATTCTCAACAGATTGCAACGGAAATCTGACTCTGAAAGTCAGAAACTCAGAAACTAGCTGCCTTGTGACAGCAGTCCGACTAGGGTAGACAAATACATTTATTTTTACTTTTCCAACTTCGAGAACTACCGTTTGTTATATCTGGATTACTTTTCTGTTTGTTGTGTGTATATTAAATAGGCAGCTAGGCTATCAGTAATGCTATGGCCCCCTACTTAAAAGTAGATCCTTTTCAAAAAAGGTTGACCTTTTTCCCTCTTAATACTCAAAATAAAAAGTATTTTCTCTTGCGCAACATCCCATGACATCTCAATCTCTTCCTTTCGTCATTCATGCTTTTCCCACCTTTCCGTCTGCCCTTCCCCCACCCACTCAACACACCCACCATCCCCCTGAATACTGCTACATTAAGCCCTGATAGCATTTGGAAAAGATGAACTACGCAATAACGTGGTCTGTGGAACACCCATTTATTGCCTTATCCTCCTCTGCCTCATAAGTGTGCCAATAAATACAATGGCGAAAAAAAAACACAAAGCGGTGGAGAGGCTTGGTGTTCAAACTCCAGGCGAGGGTGGAGATGCTGGCCCCTACCCTCGTCATCATTGCCCACAGCCGCTGTGCCTTCCTCCAGTCTCTGCTTGGTCTAATATTTGACAATGCAACCGTTACACTGTGTGAGTACTATGCCGGGTATCCAATCGATGTGGGCTAAGTATACAGACGTGGACCATTAAAGGAAGAGGAATAGGCCCGGGAAGCCCTGGCGTGCACGCTAACACACCGCGCCGGGGACTCCCAATATGCTTAAGATGATATGATCGCCCATAGCCAATACGTAATATACAAACAGTGCATGGACAGACATAAAATGACACGTGTACGCATGCACGCGTACACACGTGCACACACACACACGCACGCACGCACGCATGCAACACACACACACACGCACGCACACACACACACACACACACACCCTCAGTGACAAAATGGAGACTGCTGGTGTTTGATATTATGCAGCGTGTTCAACATCATTAGTTGAGCTGCGCTATTAAACATCTCCCTAAAAGACTTCTGCAACAGCGTGTCAACATCATCCATCACCTGAACAAATCAAAGCAGCCCAATGGTTTGGGAAGCAGCGGCCTGATGTTCTCACCATGGTTACATGACGCCATCAACTACATGCCTACACTTTTTCACGAGGTATTCACATTGTATCTGTTGATACCTTTTGTTATTCTAGTTATTATTAGGTATTATTATTTGTAAGGTAGTGATGGAAATGTACTGGAGGGCATTGATTGGACACTTTTTCATGAATGAAGACCTAGATCTAATTTGTCAGTTCGCCTTATGTTGTCTTTTGGTCTGTGGGTACAAGTGTTTATTTCCAACTGAGAATAGAAAAACATTAAAATATGTTCCATAATAAAATGTTAACTGAAGATCAAATGTTTTGTTGGTTTATGAACATCGAAAGCTGTTTTATTTTATTGGATGCAACATTGTTTGCATAAAATAATGATCACTTATTCAGTTCAATATATTGCACATTTACCGGGAAGTAAGAAAGAGAAAAGGAAAATTACATGATCAGTTATGAATGTCATGACAGATGAGTATAGCCAATGAATACAGACTATGTGACTGTAAAATGTAAATGCTAACACATAAATGGTGTGCAAACAAATCAGATCAGTATAGGCAAACAAGATTAAGTGTGTAGAAAGAAATCAACATGTAATGAGTGGGTTGCCTGTCTTGTGAAGGTCATTACTGCAACACACACATTATATACGTGTGTGTATCTGTGTGGGGCACAGCACTAGCTGTGTGTGCCTTCACGGCATTCATGCTGTGATAAGGAGATTGATTCCCATGATGAAGAGGGTGGGGAGATTGTACAGCCAGTTATGATTCCCTTTTCCAGGTTTTGCCACTGAGTTGTAAACTGGGCTGTCCATATCTGGATGCCTCCGAAGTAGCTGGAGATCATTCCCTTGATGTGCAGAGGGATGTGGTAGTGGTCTAACGCTGCATGAATGAGGGCATGAGGGATTGATCCATACGCATTGGCCAGGTCTAACCAGACCACTGTCAGGTTGCCTTTGCTTGCTTTGGCATCCCGGATAATCTGAGAGCTCCAGTGTGTTCCAGACATCCAGAGAAGCCTGGAATCCCACCTTTTTGGATAGAGGTGTCGGTGTATCTGTTCTCAGTCATGTACAAAGTCATCCGTTTAGCCAGTACCGGAAATAAGATTTTGCCTTCTACTTAGAAGTGAGATTGTTCTGAATTGGCTGATGGTTTAGCTTCCAAAGCATCCGTAGGAGCATTGGGCATTTCTTGTATTCCCTGTAGGCTATACCACTTGGGCCAAGGGCAGATCCTGTTCTGGCCTTCTTCACCATCTCTTGGACTTCTTTCTCTGATGTTGAGCTGTTTTCCAGGTGTTTCAACTCTGTCGATGTTTGGGTTGGCATCTAGGGCCTTGTTTCTGAATGTGTCATTATGGGTCTCTCTCAGGGACCCCTCTACATCTTCCTTGGGACTGGTCAGTCTCCTGGATTTTGCTTCACCCAGCAGTGTTCTGGTGAACGTGAAAGGGTCTTTGGTGAACTGAGCCCTCTTGTTCACCCTCTCGTTCCTCCTCTTTCCAAGTGCTTTCTGCTCTCCGGAGTCTGCAGAGACGTTCCTGTAGTTGACTCGTCAGGTCCTTGATGCCTTCCCTTTCATTGGCAGGGGCTCTTTTGTACTGTTTGTTGAGAGCATTAATTTCTTTCCTCAAGTGATTTCTTTCTCTCTTCAGCTTGGCTGCTTTACAGATTTGGTGTTGACCTTCTTGTCCTCCAATCCAAAACACTCTCTTGCCAGATTGTATTTTATTATTGTAAGCGCATTGACTTTCTGCTCAGCTGTCTCTGCTAGTGTGGCTTCTAGCATTTCCTTCAAGGTCTAGTTGATACCATTCCTTGGTGTCACTCATCTTGGCTCTCTGATGTGGTATTGGGTGGGTCCCTCCTGAGGAATTGAGGTGATACAGGTACTCCAGTGCTGTGGGGTACTTCTGTATCTTTGAGTCTCTCAGCCCATCCCTTCTCGGGAGACTCTGGTGGTATAGTCTATTATAACCCTCTGTAGCTTGATTGGTGCCCTCTTGCGAGTGTTGTGCATAATGTTGCTGGCCTCATACACCCGTGGCAATCTTTCCTGGAGGTCATCTGTCTTTCCAGCGTCACCACACTTCCTCGGTTGCCATCCATACTTTCCTGGAAGTCACTGGTTGCCCAGAGATTCATGAGATGAACTACATATGTGAAGATGCTTCTCCTTCATTCACCTTTGGGGAATGTAGCCTTGGACAGGAGGAGTTGATAGGATAGGTAGGTTGACAGGTGTGGTATGGGGAGGGGGGGGGTTAGCGTTGGCAGGTGAAACAAGGTGGGCGGATCGACAAAATTCCTGAGATTGATGCAGCTGTAGAGGATGTGCTTGATTAGACAGTTATACTGTATATTGAAACGTGTTTGCTCTCCCCACAGTAAGGAGGCTGGGTATGGACAGAGATCCAAGGTCCAACACGAGGCCGACTCCGTAACCCAAAGACACCGACAGAAAGCCATATTATTTAAACTTATTAAGCCAATGGGCGATTTGTGGTTGGAATAAAAAGCTGTATTTTGCATCACCATGACTCCAGAGCCTCCCTCCCGGTAAAGAACACTAAATAAGCCAGGGAATGTGGCATTGTGGCAATGAATGAATTGCTACAACAGGGCAACAGGACAGGTTGGCCCCAACTGGCACTTTAGTGAAGACTTTAATTTTCCCTGCGATAACTGACTCGCTTTCTGTACAAATGTTAAAATGTGATATTATCAGATGATAACACACAAAACAAACTAAAGCAGATATCTAATGTGAAATATAGGCACATATTCTGCTTATATTTTCTGCTTATATTTTGTCTTTTAACAGTACATGTCATTTAATCAACCCTATTCTTGTCCACAATGCAAGGACCAATCAGCGCTTGGCGAGGGGGTTTCAAAGAATATCGGATGGTCCCAAAAGGCTCTGTATCTTCCACTCCCTGGAAAATATTTGGACTTTCCACATGACAACAACAATCATACCTCATTGTTTCCAAAACTAGAGCCATTGTTTTCGGTGTACAAAAGTACAGTTCTAGTGTGGACAGAAGGTAAAAACCAAAATACATCCGGACTAGTGTAGCCATGGCCTTTCGTATTAGAAATACATCTGAAGAATCTTTCGGCTGCATGTCGAAAGGAAAAGCACCTGAGGACTTCACAGCCCTGTGAAGGACTTGACCTCTTTCATAGTGTGTGTAACTGATCCAAGGACAGACCTAATTCCAATGCCGAAGCTCTTTAACTGGCAGCCAGCATTTAAAGAGCAGTCAATGGTTTATGAAAGTTGGCTGGCAGAAGTATACATGAATACATTTACTCTTTTATCAATAAAAGTCCTGCATCAACATAGTGTAAAAAACCTTGAATGATAATTAAACCAGCTCTAAGTGCTTGTCAATCAATGTGTTAGAGTGTAGTATAGTGTGTGTGTGTTTGTTGGGGGGGGGGGGGGGAGAGAGAGAGAGAGAGACAGAGAAGAGGGGGGGGGGGGGGGGTGAGAGAGAGAGACAGAAAGAGAGAGAGACAGAGAGAGAGATGATTTGAGTAATGTGGAAAGTGAGGGCAAGGCACCATAGTGATTTGACTTGGGCCAACAAAGGGGTCTGTAAGTGACAGAGCTGGAGTTAATGTTACAGACTGTTTCCTGGGGCTGGCTCACTGGGGAGTGGAGGCCTGTGGTAATTATAATTGGACTGAAAGCTAATATGACAGTGGATAGACCAGGACCAGCACACTAATGGACATGGAATGTAGCAGCAAACAACATTAGTGCTCCCTGGGACTTAAACAGCAGAGAGAGGGAGAAAGAATTAAATGCATTCATGTTTCCCTTTGAGGAGAAAAACAACATGGATGACAGTGATGCCTTGTACGGATGTGGTACATAGGGAATGTATATGTAATTGCCCACTTATTTAAATGTGTTATTTTATATGTATGCACTTTATCTTGCATGTTCACAGACACCCCCCATTCAATTTCAAGCGTTTCTATTATGAGTATTAAAGGCACAAGATCACCTGCAGCAATGTGAGCTGAGGGCTTCGTTCGTCCGTTGGTAGTTGACACCAAACCAGTAAAGACACTGAGAACCAGCCAACTCACTATTGTGTTTTTTTCATTTATTCTTTCAGAATAATTAATTTCTAAAATATGTCACCCCTTAAGCCAGCTTGTACTCTATGGGCGTAACATGTACAACACAGTCAAGTGCCTTCCACTTTATCATCGCACTTTGGGTAAGGCCATTAAAACCCACGCTTTGATGCATTGTATTTTGTAATCCAGTGTTTTACACACATTTTACACAGTGCGATGTGGCATGTATCCTGCACATTTTGAGAAAAAAAGACCCTCCCCATTCGAAACGTGCCACATTTCTGCTTGCAGTCTTATCAAGAGGCACAAACAACTTCACACTCAACACGTCACTTCTGTGGATTCTCAGCAAAACACCAGCCAAGTTTGAAGTCGATCTGATGAACGGTTGTAGAGAAAACACATACATACATACATACGTACATACATACGGTACATACATACATACATAGAGACAAGGATTCCTGTCATTATAGTTAGGCTATTATAGTTATATAATAATAATAATAATAATAATAATAATAATAATAATAATAATAATAATAATAATAATGACAGGCCTTTGCTTAATATCACAGTGTGTGTGATAAACAATGATATAAACAAAATTGCTAGAATGAGTATCTGTGTACATGGATCGAACATCACACACACACACACACACACACACACACACACACCTAGAAGCCCCCTTCTGCGAGAGTAAATGCAGTCAGCGGGAGAACACAGAGTACTGCCTTTGTCCAGGCAGGCTCTCTGTAGAGGACCCCGCATCTAACCTCACACCTATTAATGTTCACAATGTACAGGCTGTGACGCACGCTGACACACAGCCACAGAGACTCTAATAGCAAAATGGCACACATTTGTGGCAAAATACAGGCACATTTTTGAAATCTCTCTCTTGCTCTCCCTCTCTCACACACACACACACACACACATACACACATACACACCGAGTCCAGAGTGTTACATATTCTCACTTCCTTTTCCATTTTCAAAAGGGGTCTCCTGTGGTTTAATAAGAGACATCAATATACCATCTGGTGACCTGGTGCGGTCAGAACAACTCGGAGCTCAATGCTCCCAAGATGGTAGTAGACTTCCGAATAACCCAGCTCCACCCACCCCCATCACCCCAGTTGACAGTCCTTTCGTTTCCTGGGCACCACCATCGCCCAGGACCACAAGTGCCAGACACCAAAAAGGCTCAGCAGAGGATGTACTTTCTGCGGCAGTTAAAGAAGTTCAACCTGCCAAAGACAGTGATGGTGCACTTCTACACCGCCATCATTGAGTCCAACCTCACTTCCTCCATCACCATCTGGTATGATGCTGCAACTGCCAAGGACAAGGGCAGACTGCAGCGTGTCATTGGCTCTGCTGAGAAAGTCATTGGCAGCAATCTGCCATCTCTCCGGGACCTGCACTTCTCCAGGACCCTGAGGACATAAACTCTTTGAGTCTCTCCCCTCCCGCAGAAGGTTGCAGACCATCAGGACCAAAACCTCATGCCACAAGAACAGCTTCTTCCCCACGGCAACTGGCCTCATTAACAAGACACTGATCCCCACTGATTCCCACCCCCTATGGACACTATACTGCACGTTAAATGAACGTTTAACCCCACTGACTCCCAGCCCCATGGACACTCCTGCGTTACATTAACGTACAATTAAATTGCAACTTTTTATTGCATATTTCTGTTTTTTTTAAATATATATTCCAGTTTCAAGTGTTTTATTGTCACTTCACAGTTTACACAAGTATAAGCAGTGAATGAAATTCTTACGTGCAAAACGCCCGACAGCCGACCGCAGTTATAAAAGAATAGAAATAGAAATAGAATAGAAAACTATATCAACAAGTTATAAAAAATCTAACTGTATAACATAAAATAAAGTGTCAAAAAAATATTAAGGGGAGCAATACAAATATAAATCAATGTAATAAAATATACATTGTTATATTTTGACATTCAGAGAATGTCACAGAATACCTTCTCAGACAGTCACACCAGAACACACTAGAACAACACTAGCACCAGCAATTAGCACCCGGACTAGCACTAGCAGTAACACTAGCACAAGCACCAGCAGTAACACTAGCACTAGCACTAGCAGTAACACTAGCACTAGCACCAGCAGTAACACTAGCACTAGCACTAGCAGTAACACTAGCACTAGCACTAGCAGTAGCACCGGCACCAACACTTAGCACTACTACCAGCACTTGCACCAGGACTAGCACTAAGCAGTATCGCTACCAGTAACACTTAGCACTAGCACACCAGAGCTAGCACTAGCACTAGCAGTAACACTTAGTACTAGCACTTGTTCAGCAGCCTGATGGCCTGACTGTGGAAGCTGTCTCTGAATCTGCTTGTGTGGCATTTGATACTGCGGTATCGCCTGCCTGACGGTAGAAGTGTGTACAGTTCGTGGCTGGGGTGGTTATTGTCTTTAATAATCCGTTTGGCCTTGGCCACGCACCGCCTGGTGTATATATCCAGGAGGGAGGGAAGCTCACCTCCAACGATGTACTGGGCCATCCGCACCACCCTCTGTAGTGTTCTACGCTCCAGTGCGGTGCAGTTCCCGTACCAGACTGTGATGCATCCTGTGAGAACACTCTCGATGGTACAGAGTAGAATGTTCTGAGGATGCGGGGGCACATGTTGGTGCAAAAAATATATATATACATTTTTAGAATTTTTAGCATTTTTTTATTATTTCTGTTATTACTCTGTTTAATGTTCAATGTTAGGCACCAATTGCATAAAAGCGCATTCCTTGTTTGCAAAAAAAGAAGAAGCTGTTTCTGATTCTGATTCTAATTACGTGCGTGTGTATGTGTGTGTAAAACATAACACATAAAACACACTCAATATATGGATTCTTGTCATAGATAACAAAAGCCTGTCAAGCCTAAGAAATAATACCTTCACCCTGTGCTGGTAAAAGTTTGTGTATCATTGTGTGTACCATTAAACCATTCAACCATCCAATAAAGCTGCTAGAGCATCCATTTATCAGGTCTCCGAGCGGTGGCAACTTTCTCCGTGAGTGAATGTGGTTTTGGTGCCATCAGCAGACATGCCCCCAGCGTTTCAGAGAAGAGAAGAACATTTTTTCATGACTTTGAAACCACATTTTTTCATGACATTTTTTTTTTTTTTTATTGTATCATTCCAATTTAGCTGGGTGGTTAATAACACATTTATCTGTGGTGTGACAAACTCAGAACATATCGTTTTTGCTTGAAACAGACTTTAACAAAACAGGCTTCTGAAGACACTGTGAGACGACTTTGCCTACAGAGCCGATGCTGATGGTGAATCCACTGACATAGCTCATAAGACTCATACCATTTCCTAGGCAAGTATACACCGATATACACAGAGGACGCATACCGTCTCCTGGGTAGGTACAGACCGCTAGACGTGCAGGACTCATTGTCACGGTCGCGACCGTGTCTCCGGGCTCCCGGGCTCCGGTGCCACCCCTGGATGATTAGCGGGGCTCCCGGGCTCCGGTGCCGCCCCTGGATGATTAGCGGGGCTCCCGGGCTCCGGTGCCGCCCCTGGATGATTAGCGGCACCTGCGCTACGCTCGCGGCTGCCGTGAATGAACAATTAGTCACGGCATAAAAGCCCCGGCTTTCTACCCACGGGTGTCGAACCATTGCTATTGTTATGTTGTGTTATGTTTTGTTACACATTACGTGTTGTTATTGTTAAGTCGATGGACTACCCGTATGGATGCCTACCTGCCTGTCTGTTCCTCACCTGCCTACCTACCTACCTGCCTGTCTGTCCCGCACCTGTCTGCCTACCTGTTTCACGGTAAATAAATACCATTTTGTACTGCAAAACCCAGAGTCCTGAGTCTAGCGTTTGGGTCCTCCTGCCCCACATCGTGACACTCATACCATCTCCTGGGCAGGTATAGACCACTAGATGTGCAGTTACTCATACCATCTCCTGGGCAGGTATAGACCACTCGACACGTGGGACTCATCCCGTCTCCTGGGCAGGTATAGATCACTCGACATGTGGGACTCATACCGTCTCCTGGGCAGGTATAGACCCACTCGACATGCGGGACTCATACCGTCTCCTGGGCAGGTATAGACCCACTCGACATGCGGGACTCATACCGTCTCCTGGGCAGTTCAACACGTCAAATCGGTGTAATTGGGGGCATGATTATCTTGAATATTTGATACATTTCCAACTAGAAAAAAACCAATTATGTATGATTCTTTATAGTACATACACAGTAGCGCTATGCTGCTATAAATGTAACTTTCAGTTTTAATGTCGGGACATTCCTGGTCATTATTGTAAAACTTATTAGGCGAGCAAACCACACGAAGCAATGGTGAAGGACCCACCGTTTTCTGGTATTCATTCATGATTTCTGTACCTGAAAGCACTTAAGATGTAAGATCTCTGTGAGTTTTTCAATAGGTCTGGCCTTCCCAACAGCAGGGCCAATAATGTTGTGATTACAGCTATAAAGAAAATGGATGTCATAAAATAACGTGTGAGCAGTCCAGCCAACATGATAAATGAAGAACACTGTAATCAAAGTTATAAATAGTGAGATAAAAGTTTCAGATATAGTCCGAAAGGGCTTTTGAGTACAGCCGCCAGGGTCTCAGCATTGCAGTTGAACTTCTGCATAGTATAAATATTTTATAATCCCAAATAGGGACAAATAGGGATAGGGAAGGGGCCAGGGACAGGGACGGGGGGGTGAACTACTAATGGGGACATGAGTCCACTGCATGGGAGGGCATATGGGTCAACCGCATGCTGTAAGCTGCTTCATGGGTTAAGTGCCTACGTCACAGTGCTGCAACACATGATGCAAGCACTACCATCTCACAGTGCCTTTCGTAAACACTAATCACAAAGGCAGCCAACAGCTTGGGCAGCATGGTGGGCCTATTCTGTCTTTGCAAAGCTTGTGTGTGTATGTGTGTCCGTGCATGTGTGTTTGCATGTAAAGGTAGTGTATGTTAAGGCATTTTTGTGAAATACCCGCTGCATGGTTCACACATGTTTTATAAATCCTCAATGTTAAACTTAAAGGTACTCTATGTCAGGGGCGGACGGTGTATAGGGGCGATTTGGGCGACGCACTACCAACTGGGAGAAAGAGGATTTTTTTTTCTAACCAATTCTATCACAGCAAAAGTAGTTATCAGTGTTCTAGACATATTATCTGTCATTGTCCAATCAGAATCGTCAGATTCAAGTCGTGTTTCAAATGGTCCCGCCTCTCTGGGCGATTTTATTGACGTGGACAATCGCCCAAGCATTCTCCCATTGACTCTCATGTTTTTTCAGAAAATGAGCCTCCAATGCATTTTGAATGAAGATTTTGGGACTCGCCCTAACGCGCTTGCATCATACGTAACTGAGCAAAGAGAGGGAGGGGATATCTTCCATCAAGTCACTTGCTACTTTCAAGATGGCTACTAGTGTGTGCAATTCCGTCTCTGTCTCTGAAAGAAGTTCCCTTTAGTCGACGATCCAATTCAGACAAATTGGCATTAAAACAATCAGGACCTCCAAGACCAAATTTAATAATTAAACAGGTTTCTACAAAGGGGGGAAAGTACATCATACAACATTAGATTCATGTAAATAATTAATTGTGGAGCTACACCATTTTTGTTTATGGAGTTGCCATCTAGTGGACATAAGAAGGACTCTGTATGAGTTAATCATCTAACAACAAATTGATACTGTCTTGCTTAATGCACCTATTGAATGGGTCACCTTAATCATTATCAGAAAAATTGCCCCCCCTGAGATTTTCTTCAGGAGCCACCACTGCTCTATGTAAGAATCACGGATTCCTTCTCATTACTGATCCTTTTGGCCAGTAGGTGAACTGCAGTATACTGGAGTGCATTCAGAGCTCCGTGGGTTAAGACAATAACAATCAGAAACTATTGTTAGTTCATAATGAAACCATGTACACATTTACAAAATGTAAATAATGTATATATTTTTTTATTATCTATGCTTCTACGTCACTTCCTTCCTTTTTCCTGGGAAATCCAACCCGATTCAAATTGAAGAAAAATCATCCCAAAAGTTTCGGGGAAGCTCTCATTTTTTTTTTTTAATATAGTTTTTATTTGGAAATGTGCAAGATACAACCACCAATGATGACAATGGTATTTCCATTTAGCTTTTTACCCCCCCCTATTAACAAACAAACTATTCACCCACCCACCCCACCCACCTAAACAGAGTACACCCACCTAGAAAAGCAGAAAGAAAAAGAAAAAAGAAAGAAAATATGAAAAAGTCACATTTAGCCATGACCAATGTCATTGCATCGTATGTATACATACATATTTAAGCCTGTAACAACCCACAATGTAGAAACATTAGAGGTATATGCAATAGGCACAAACACAAACCCACTTGAACGCATGTGTGCTAAGTAATAAGCTAAAAACTAAACCTTATCCAGGCCCCGTCCCAAGTTGACAAGTTGACAATAAGGGACGCCTAAACAATTACAAGGAAGTAATTAAAGCAAGCATAGGTACAGACAAGACAGATTAAATAAATAAAAAAAAGAAGAATAGGCTAAGCAGTTACAGCACCGTGGCCTATAAGCTCAAATATCCTAAGCAAGAGGGAAGGAAAAAAAATAAAATACAAAAGATAAATAAACAAACATTAAGGGGTATCAGGCAAAGTTCTAAGTTCACGTAAGTATAATAGAACCGGATCCCAGATCAGGAAGAATTTATCCCTGGACCCATAAGTGAGTATTTAATCTTTTCTAGCTGTATGAAATGCATCAAATCACTTGATTTCCAATGCAATAAAATTCTTCTACGTGCAAGCAGTGTTGTAAAAGCAATGACGTTTTTATATATTTTCCTCATCCTCAAATGTTGCCCATCTGTGATACCAAATATAGCTGTGACTGCATTGGGTTGAAAATCAATATTAAGTGCCTCTGATAATGTTTTGAAGATCATAGTCCAGTAAGTTGTCAGAGCCGGGCATGACCAAAACATATGGGTTAAGTTGGCAGGGATATTATGACACCGGTCACACCTTGCATCTGAGTTAGGGTATATTTTAGCCAGTCTTGCCTTGGAAAAATGAGCTCGATGTAGGACCTTGAATTGTATCAAGCTCAACCTTGCACAAGAGGTACTGCTATTCACTCTTTGTATAGCACAGTTCCAAACTTCGTCTTCAATATCCTCCCCTAGCTCACTCACCCAGTCCGCTCTAATCTTCGCGAGGGATACATTTTTAAGAGAAGTCATACAATCATGTATTCTTGAAATCAGACCTTTTGAATTTGAAGGAATCTCTAGTATATCATCCAAGCCTGGGGTTGAAGTTAAATTTGGAAGATTAGGGTCATGGCGCTGAAGGAAGTGGCGGACTTGGAAGTACCGAAATAAACTGGACCTGGGGAGACCAAATTTATGTGATAAATCTTCAAAGCTTGCAAATACAGAGTTTATGTACATGTCCTTAAATGCAGAAATGCCTAGTCTTTGCCAAAGAGAGAATGCGGAATCTAACCTAGCTGGGGGGAAAAGGTGATTATTGCACAGAGGACTTACGCTAAGAAACTGTTTCTGACAAAATTGAGACCATATCTTGAGGGTATTGATGACAATTGGGTTAACAGTAAATTGCGAAGTAGAAAGGGGGAGACTGGACGATACCAGGGCTGTGAGAGATGTTGAAATGCAAGACGCAGCCTCAAGTTGGCACCAGTCGGCATCTGGACTATGAAACCAATAAGTAATTTTTTGAACGTTTGCAGCCCAATAATAGTAACAAAGATTAGGGAGAGCTAAGCCCCCCTGTAGTTTAGGCCTCTGTAGTAGTTCTAGACGTACTCTAGGGCTCTTATTGCTCCATATAAAAGAGATTAAAGCTCTATCAATGGATTTAAAGAAAGATTTAGGAAGGTAAAGTGGGATACATTGAAATAGATAGAGAAATTTAGGGAGCACATTCATTTTAATACAATTCACTCTTCCTGCCAGGGTCAAATTAAGAGATTCCCACTTTTTCAAGTCTAGCTTGACTTTCACAAATAGGGGAGAAAATGTTTCCTGATAAAGACTATGCATGTCTCTCGTGATATTAATGCCTAAATATTTAAAGCCATTCCGTGACATTTGAAACGGTAAGGCATTATCCTGTAATTGAAGAGCCATGTCATTGACAGGGTAGCATTCACTTTTACCAAAGTTCAGTTTATACCCAGAAAATGAACCAAATCTCTTCAAAGCCTGGACAATATGAGGTACACTTAAAATCTATGTTCTAATCCTCCCCTATAAATTCCATGTATTGATGGTAATGATTTGAGTGTGATGGATAAGGGCTCTATGGCCAAAGCAAATAACAGGGGACTGATTGGGCACCCCTGACGAGTTGCCCTTGAGAGTTGAAAGTACGGTGATTGCTTACCATTGGTAACTACAGAGGCTTTGGGCAAGGTGTATAACAATTTAAGCCATGAAATAAAATTAGGACCATAACCAAATTTTTCCAAGCATGTAAATAAAAATTCCCATTCAACCCTGTCAAAAGATTTCTCTGCGTCCAACGAGATGACCACCTCTGGCACCTCACTGGACGCAGGAGAGTAGATAATATTTAAAAGTCGACGGATATTTGTAAATGAGTGTCGTCCCGAAATGAAGCCAGTTTGGTCGATAGAGATCACATCATGCATTGTGGTTTCTAGGCGTAGGGCAAGAGCCTTGGCCAAGATCTTCACATCATTATTTAGGAGAGAGATGGGTCGATATGAACCACATTCCGTGCTATCTTTACCCGGCTTAAGCAGAAGGAAAATTGAAGCTTCAGTCAGTGTTTGTGGAAGCAACCCACGAGACAGAGAATCATTAAACATATCAAGTAAGATTATAGATAATTTGTTCGAAAACGTTTTGAAGAATTCTATAGGGTAGCCATCGGGGCCAGGCGCCTTACCACTCTGCATTGCCATTATTGCATTAATGATTTCTGCCTGTTGTAATGGGAGGTCAATGTCAGTCCTATGTATTTGGCTTATAGAAGGAGCCTGGAGATTGATTTCCATATCAGCACTATCATTCATTGTTTCTGAGGTGTATAGATTTGAGTAAAATGTGGTAAATGTTTCATTAATTTCTTCCGGATCAATAGTTAATTCACCATTCAGCTTCCTAATTTGTGGGATTTGTTGAGAAGCAGAACGACATTTAAGTTGATGTGCTAAAAGACGGCCTGCCTTCTCACCATGCTCATAGATGTAACCATGTGATTTTAAGAGGAGCTGTTCTGTTTTAGCAGTTGATAACAGATTGTATTGAGTTTGGAGGTCTAGCTTCCTTTTATAAAGTTCAGGGGAAGGGGCGGTAGAATACTGCGTATCCACTATCTCAATAGATTTAATGAGCTGGTCTTGTTCAAGTCTTTGGGCTTTATTAATTCTAGTGGAGTATGATATAATCTCACCTCTGATTACAGCTTTCAGAGTTTCCCAAAGAAGTGATGGGGAAATATTGTCTTTCTTATTGAATTCTATAAAGCTATCAATCTTTTGGGATATCAATTCGCAAAAAGCATTATCAGCCAATAAAGTTGTATCCAATTTCCAGGGAGGGCGTTCCAAGTTGCTGAGAGGAAATGTAAGATGCAATAACACGGGGGCATGATCCGACTCAATTATAACTGAATATTCAACATTTTTGACACAGGGTAGAAGGGTTCTATCGATGAAGAAATAATCTATTCTACTATACGAATGATGTACTGGGGAAAAGAAGGAGAAGGTTCGACTTTGTGCATATAAGGAACGTCAGGGGTCAACACTCCCTATTCGTTCCATAAAGAACGAAAGTGACTTGGCCATTTTCGAAGGGTTGGTAGATTTAGGATTCGAGCAGTCTAGTACTGGATCAATTGCACAGTTCAAATCCCCAGCCAAAATCAATTGTTGCGAGTTCAAATCTGGAATGAGTGAGGTAATTTTCCCTATAAATGTATCATCATCCCAATTCGGGGCGTAAATATTAACCAAAACGACCGGTTTGTGAAAAAGGAGTCCCGATACCATAACAAAGCGTCCCTGTTTGTCCGAAATAACATTAGTTGCATTGAAATGAATTTTCTTATGTATCAATATAGCTGTTCCACGCGTCCTGGAATTTAAATCTGAATGAAACACCTGGCCCACCCAAGCTTTCCTAAGTCTGACTTGATCTTTAACCAGTAAGTGGGTTTCTTGGAGAAATGTGATTTCACATTTCAAATATTTCAAATGATTAAATATTCTAGCTCGTTTTACCGGCCCATTTAAACCTCTTACATTCCAACTAATGAAACGTACGTCAGCCTTTCTTACATTAGATCTATTATCCATGTGCTATTATGAAAGCAAAGTAGGCCAATTACAACAGTATGGGTAATTAAAGCACACAGCTTCATGTTTAACTTGTCCAAGGAAATCAAAAGAGCATACACATTCAAAAGTCTAGGGGTGTCCCTTCCCATAACCCTATCCCATTCCCATATCCCGAACATGAACAAAACAAAAACTAAGCCTATACTTGTTCCTCCCTCTGAGGCAAGCTGCAGGCTACATAACGTTAGCATTACTCCTAAGAACTTCTGGTAATACAACCTTTAACCTAACTAAGAAAGCTCCCGGTGTCAAGAGTTTATTACATGAATGGTAAAAAAAATAACATATAAATGAAAGATAAAAAGGGAACGGTTGTGCAGGCCAATTAACTAAATATTAATTCTATGAACGAAACGGGCCTATATACGTTTGCCCAACAAAAACATCAGTGAGGGTAATTATTACCATACCTTAAGTTCCAGGCTGCTGTCAAGACAAGTTCAAATCGAAATCAAAAGGCAATTTGTATCGTCCACAATAGCCTATAATAAGGCTATAGCCTACAGTCCAAAGTAGAAACAGCCATAGCCAGTGTCTAGCCTACTCCTTCTGGATCTTCTGATTGTAAAACTTCTGAGCTTCATCAGGCGATTCGAAGGTGAGCACGTCGTCCCCGTACATCACGCGCAGCCGGGCCGGGTATAACAGGTGAAACCGCACATTCTTCTGGTACAGGGCCTGCTTCACAGCATTAAATGCAGCCCGCTTTTTAGCGAGTGCTGCGCTGAGGTCTTGATAGATCCTTATAGCGGCACCCTTGAACTTCAGCTCGTGGTTCCTGGACAAGCGCAGTGCAGCCTCCTTCTGCTGAAATCTGGAGAAACAAACCAGGAACGGGCGGGGGGATGTTCTTCGACCGGACTTGACGGTCGGGGTCCGATGAGCTCTCTCCAGTTCAGGTGGCTCAGGAAAAACCTCGGGACCCATCACTTCCCTCAACACCTCGGATATAAACTTCGTTGTGTCTTTGCCGTCCTCGTTACATTCAGGGATGTTCAAAATGCGGAGATTAGCTCTTCGTGAACGGTTCTCAAGGTCGTCAACCCGGTCCAAAAGAAACACGTTTTGAGTTTGGAGCATTTTGATGGTGGACTCCGCTTCCGTTAAGCGCTCAAAGTTGTCCCCAGCTACAGACTCCACGGACGTTAGGCGGGTCTGGAAAGAGTTCACTGTAATTTGCAAGGAGTCCAGTGAAGCTTGCAGTGGTTTAGTGAATTCTTGGATCAGGGAGGAGACATCAACCTTAAGTGACTCTCTCTGCTTTGCGAATTCTGCAGACAATTGATCCATTGAAATGAGCGTAGCAGGCGTGGTTTCATCGGGTGTTGTCGAGGACGAGGGGGCGCTAGCTGCAAACGGCGCTAGCTTCTCTGCTGCGGTCTTGGAAGCACGTGTGGTCGTTACTTTTGTAGGTTTAGAATGACTCATTTTGCAATAAAAACTCTAATCATATCTTATTTAACCGTTTAGGTCGAGATTTCACCGAAAGGTTTGAGTAAAAAAAGCAAATAACAATGATTCGACCGGGAGCCTTCTCTCACGCGTCTTCTCACTACATTGCACAACCGGAAGTCAGCTCTCATTTTTTAACTTCAATCACATCCTCGCAATTTAAAGTAATCTGTGCATGTAAAATCCTACATGTAGTCCCTGAACGGATTCATGATTCTTACATACAGGACCTTTAATTAAAATCGAACACCACTTTTTAGTGAGCGTCTTTCAAATTAAAGCCGTACATTTAAGCTAGCATAACAAGACTGCCTTCCTCTATATATGTCCAGACTTATCTTCTGGTAAATAGGCATCCTGCATGCCTTTAGGCTGCAAGTCAATGTGTTTACAATGGATCTATAGATCCATTTCCATTGCATGTGACATGAATGTCACAGGGGGCAGGACAGTTGCTTATACAGCACACAAACCCACATGTGTGTCCTTATTTATTTAATAAATAATGTATTTATTGACAGATTTTTTAAATGTAATCTGTAATAACCAAGGACTAGGGGTAGAAGCCCCCAAAATGAAAATAATAATTAGATGGCGCAATACTCTGGCCGTTGGTGCAAAAATGTAGTAAAAACGTGCATGTGCATATTCTTATACTAGTATAAAATGGTAATTAGTAACTAGTAGATAGTGATTATAAAGTATAATGATTAATGATAAGTGCAACTCTACCTCTCCTCCAAGACCATCACCCCAGCCACCCACTCCACCCTCACCGCCTGCCTTACAGACATAAAAACATGGATGCAACAAAACTTTCTCCAACTCAACTGCTATAAATCAGAAATTATCATCATTGGCCCAAACTCCCTCACCCGCAACGCTCAGACTCTCTCCCTCAACATTGATGGCTCCATCGTCACCCCCCACCCACGTCCGCAACCTCAGAATCATCCTCAACCCTACCCTCTCATTCCTGCCCCACGTCAACCACATCACCAAAACTGCCTTCTTCCACCTCAGAAACATTGCCCGCCTCCGCCCCTCCCTGTCCCTTTCTGCCGCCGAAACCCTCATCCATGCTTTCATCACTTCCAGACTCAATTACTGCAACAGCATCCTCTACGGCTCACCCAACAAAACCCTCAATTAACTTCAATACGTCCAGAACCACTTGTGAAATGGCGCCGAAGCAGTTTTTTGTTATTTATTCTTTTAATTGCGACTATCCTTGCACAGGAAGTTAGTAGCAAATTCACTTACGACAGTTGTACACTTCTGGAGATTAGAACAACAGTCGCTCGCTGCCTACCGGATTTTTTCAAGTTTTTCGACTTGGATGTCCCGCCCGGAGTCGTAGCTGGACTTTCTCCGTCCATCTTAGGCGCGATCACACGCAAGCGTCGCCGACGGAGAGGGAAGCGAGCCGGCGTGCTAGTCAGGCTGAGATGTCGTGCCAATCGACCTCCACTACCCACCATTCTACTGGCTAATGTACAGTCTCTGGACAATAAGTTATGCGAGCTACAGGCTTGTATACAATTCCACCGGGAAACCAAGGACAACTGCATCATCTGCCTTACGGAGACATGGATGTCGGAGGGGGTTGCCAACTCAGCCATCGAGCCGACAGGATTTTCCGTCCACCACGCGGACAGAACAAAGACTCTCTCTGGTAAAGATTGTGGAGGGGGGGTATGTCTCATGATAAACAGATCTTGGTGTAACCAGAGTCATGTGCATACCCTCAAGTCTTTCTATTCCCCGGACCTGGAGTACCTGATGCTTATGTGCCGACCATTCTGGCTACCGCGGGAGTTTACAGCAGTAACCGTGACTGCTGTGTACATTCCCCCTCAAGCCAACACGGACATAGCGTTGAAGGAACTTTATGGGGCTATCAGCGAACAGGAGTCGGCACACCCTGAGGCTGCTTTCATTGTGGCGGGGGACTTCAATAAGGCGAACTTGAAGAAAGTTCTCCCGAAGTTCTACCAACACATCACAAGCAACACATGGGGCGAGCGGATCCTCAACCACTGCTACACCCCCTTCCGGGACGGCTACAAGGCCCTCCTCCGCCCACCGTTCGGCAAATCGGATCACCGCTCGATCCAACTACTCCCCGCCTACAGGCAGAGACTGAAGCAGCAACCAATCGCTGTGAAGGATGTCCAATGCTGGTCGGACCAATCGGAGTCTATGCTGCAGGATTGTTTTGATGACGCAGACTGGGACATGTTCCGGGTCGTGTCGGACATCAAGAAATGCATACCTTGTTCCGACTAAGTCGGTTTGGATTTATCCCAACCAGAAACCATGGATTAATGGCGATGTTCGCGCTGCACTTCGCACACGTAACGCCGCCTTTGACTCAATTTGCGTACCGTCAAAACAAATCCACCAACGACGCGATTGCTATGGCACTTCACACCGCCCTCTCTCACCTGGAGGGGAAGAACTGTTGAGTGCGAATGCTGTTTGTGGACTTCAGCTCAGCGTTCAACACGATAGTTCCTGCCAAGCTCGACACCAAGCTCAGGAGTCTAGGCCTGCACCCGACCATGTGTAGCTGGACTTCCTGTCGGGCCGCCGCCAGGTGGTGAGGATGGGCAGCACCACCTCAGATCCACTGACCCTCAACACGGGAGCCCCTCAGGGATGCGTGTTGAGCCCTCTCCTCTACTCCCTGTACACCCACGACTGCATGGCTATGCACAGCTCCAACGTCATCATCAAGTTTGCTGATGACACGACAGTGTTGGGTCTGATCGCCGATGACGACGAGACAGCTTACAGGGAGGAGGTTGGATCACTGGCACAGTGGTGCCAAGAGAACAACCTCGCCCTCAACGTCAAGAAGACCAAGGAGCTGATCGTGAAAAAGGCCCAACAACGCCTGTATTTCCTCAGGCGACTGAGGAAATTCAACATGTGCCCCCGCATCCTCAGAACATTCTACTCCAGTACCATCGAGAGTGTTCTCACTGGATGCATCACCGTCTGGTACGGGAAGTGCACCGCACTGGAGCGTAGAACACTACAGAGGGTGGTGCGGACGGCCCAGTACATCGTTGGAGGTGAGCTTCCCTCCCTCCTGGATATATACACCAGGCGGTGCGTGGCCAAGGCCAAACGGATTATTAAAGACAATAACCACCCCAGCCACGAACTGTACACACTTCTACCGTCAGGCAGGCGATACCGCAGTATCAAGGGCCGCACGAGCAGACTCAGAGACAGCTTCCACAGTCAGGCCATCAGGCTGCTGAACAAGTGCTAGTGCTAAGTGTTACTGCTAGTGCTAGTGCTACTGCTAGTGCTAGCTCTGGTGTGCTAGTGCTAAGTGTTACTGCTAGTGCTACTGCTTAGTGCTAGTCCTGGTGCTAAGTGCTAGTGTTACTGCTGGTCAAATTCTGGGCCCTATACATTAACAATCTCTGTGGGCCCCCTTCCTCTTTTGATCCATGACTGTCATGCATATTTTGATATAGAAAATGTATTTAGAACATTTATGTACAACAAATAGGAGCCAACAACTGTACACAAATACACAAAATAAAAGGGGGAAAAACAGTGGGGAAAAAAAGTCAAGCCCTGCTGACACGTGATTGATGAATTATGTCCCAGTAAATGCCCACTGGCGGCTCTTTTTGTTTGCAAAATCACTGATAATGTCTCTAAAGTCCAATTCTTTGGCTACTTGGCTCTCAATTGACAAAATGGCAAGGCTATTAAGTCTATCCTGGGACATTGTTGATCTGAGGTAGTTCTTAACTTGCTGAAAGCCCGTTCACCCCCAGCAACTGTGACAGGAAGTGTGCAGAAAATTCGCAAAGCAATACAAATTTCCCCAAAAATGCTCTGTAGCTGCATTTTCCAGATGGCATTAAGGAGCTCAAGAGGGGACAGATTCTTTGGAAATGTGGCACTATATATATTGCGTGTAGGTGCAGCATTTCATTTTCAAATTCTACTGTGAGATCTGTGTGATACATTCATGTCAATGCCCGGCATGTTGTTTTTATCTGCTCTTCAGTCATATCTGTCAGCTTCAGAATAGGTAGCTAGCTAGCACTCGCAAGTTGCCAGTGATCTCACCTTGTCTCATATCCTCCTCAGTACCATCAGGATTGGCCACTGTTCCACTGTCTGTTTCTGAAACTGATGGCCAAGCGTTGCTTGTTAATGTTACAGATATAGCTAGAGCTAAATTTAATATAGTAGCTGGCAATCAGCAACTGACAAACTGGCACTGCACTGCATGCTAGACTAGGATAATAACTAGCAAGTTAGATACTTATGGCTAGCAAGATAATGTCACAAACCAGAGCTACACTGCTTTTTTTCCTGTTTCCTACACAAACTCTGTTCACCTTTCTTTGGAAAAAAAAGCAGTCAAAAGCTTTTTCCCCTCATTCTGCTTCCTTTCTCTTTGCTCTTTCTCTTTTCTTTTTTGATACCCCGATTTAACTTTAGGGAATGACATGGTGGCGGTAGCCGGTAGGACATCAGCGATCACGTTTCTCCTTGCTTCTCGTAACTGCGTGCCTTTGGAGAGTCTGTGGGCGGACTAAACCATTTTGCGCCAAAGAGGGGTCTCACAGATCTTCCAATATTTTGGGAGAACTGTGGCACAAAAGATCATTCTCTCAATTGATGTAACATGTAATCAACAAACTTAAATAAGTTATGACACTAATTCATTCGAAATAAAGAACATTACCAACAAAACAAAACTTTAATTCCAGGATTTTCAAGGGCCCCTCTCCCTGCTGGGGCCCTGGGTAGTCAGGTCCACCTTTCCCCCAGCTAGTGCGCCCCTGCTGCTGGTGCAAGTGCTGGTAGTAGTGCTAAATGTTGGTGCCGGTGCTAGTGCTAGTGCTAGTGCTAGTGTTACTGCTGGTGCTTGTGCTGGTGTTACTGTTACTGCTGGTGCTAGTGCTGGTGTTACTGCTAGGGCTAGTCCGGGTGCTAATTGCTGGTTCTAGTGTTGTGCTAGTGTTGTTCTAGTGTAACTGTCTAAGGAAGTACTCTGTGACATTTTGTGAATGTCAAAATATAACAATGTATATTTTATTACTTTGATTTATATTTGTATTGCTCCCCTTAATATTTTTTGTATACTTTATTTTATCTTATACAGTTTTCTTTTGTTTAGATTTTTTGTAATTTGTTAATATATTTTTCTTTTCTATCCTGAAGTTCGCAGAGAACCCCGGCCTCATTGGGATAATAATGAGTCCACCTACAGGTGGGAGATGGCCATCTGGTGAACTGGTGCGGTCAGAACAACTTGGAGCTCAACGCTCTCAAGACAGTAGAGATGGTAGTAGACTTCCAGAAGAACCCAGCCCCACCGCCCCCACCACCCTGTGTTACTCCCCTCAGCTCCATCACCAAAAAGGCCCAGCAGAGGATGTACTTCCTGTGGTAGCTAAAGAAGTTCAACCTCCCAAAGACACCGATGGTGCGCTTCTACACTGTCATCATTGAGTCCATCCTCACCTCCTTCATCACCATCTGATACGCTGTTGCCACTGCCAAGGACTGCTCTGCTCTGCTGAGAAGGAGATTGGCTGCAATCTGCCATCTCTCCAGGGCCTGCACGCCTCCAGGACCCTGAAGTAGTCTACACCAACACCAAGCTGTAGTCCACACCAACACCAAGCTGTAATCTACACCAACACCAAGCTGAAATCTACACCAACACCAAGATGAAGTCTACACCAACACCAAGCTGTAGTCTACACCAACACCAAGCTGTATTCAACACCAACACCAAGCTGAACTCTACACCAACACCAACACCAAGCTGTAGTCTACACCAACACCAACACCACGCTGTAGTCTGCATCAACACCAAGCTGTAGTCAACACCAACCCCAAGCTGTAGTCTACACCAACACCAAGCTGTAGTCTAAATCTAAGATTAAATCTAAATCTAAGGACAACAACAATTGTGTTCTACTGGTCAGAGAGGGCTTGCACTTATTTGCATTATTCACATCAGGGTAAAGATAAATATTTGCATGCTGGTAGTTTCTGGAAAAACAGAGGGGAAGTGTTGTCCTTCTGTAGCCAGGAACCACAGGAAATAGACCTGATATACAACCTTGGGTGCTGACGATGAAAACACACAAAACCCATTGCCAATCAACTGCACTTTACTTGTCTGCATAGATCCTTTATATCATAATTCATCACAATACATTTTCAGAATTTAGTTTTTACTTTTAGGCAGTTGACACACTCTGTTGACACATGAAATATATAATGTGAATAATATAATGTGTTTATGTGTGATTCCATACGACAGAGGTATAGCCTATGTAAGAACTATCGGTGGGTGACACAGTATGTGTAAGTGTGTCCTCCTGATATTGCAAAGATGGTTCACTATTACGGGGTGTACTTTATTGCATTTATATTGAAAACAACTGGCCTGGATATCTTGGTGCTGTGGTGGCTGCACGTTTTTTAAAAGGAAGTATTTTGCAGTACCACACAAAAATACGTCAACAGCAGGAAGTCTCGTGTTTACATGTCTCGTGGAGTTTCAACATAACTCTCCCCATCCCCATCTCTCCCTGCAATCATCTCGAATGACACAAGATGCACTGCAGTACATTCACACATTGGGCATGGGGATACATTATTTAGAAATCTAAAAAAATACATGCACACATTCATATTCATATACCAGTAGATAGATAGATAGATGATGGCTTTTGAAGCTTTAGATTCAACCTATCAAGGACAAGACACAGAAATAATAAATGGCTGGTGTGTGTATGTGTGTGTGTGTGTGTGTGTGTGTGTGTTTGTGTGTGAGATACAAATCCAGACAGGGGGGACTCTGTTGAGGTCAGCATCATCAGAGCGGTGCCGGAAACTCTGAGGTGAACTCTGAGGTTGTCGGTCTCTAAATGCTCAAGCTTATCAACCGCTGCTACAATCAGTGAACCCCCTCCACTCCCCACCATCCCCAATCACACATACACACACATGGGATGGAGGAGGAGAGGAGCGGGAGGAGGAGGGAGGAGGCATAGTGTTTCTAGTCTGTGCATTATGGATGATGAGTGTCCAGGAACTTCAATCCCACTGCTCTGATGTGCTAACGGTAGCACATGGGTCACCAAAGACTGTGGGTGTGTGTGTGTGTGTGTGTGTGTGTGTGTGTGTGTGTGTGTGTGTGTGTGTGTGTGTGTGTGTGTGTGTGTGTGTGTGTGTGTGTGTGTGTGTGTGTGTGTGTGTGTGTGTGTGTGTGTGTGTGTGCGTGTGCGAGAGAGAAACTAGATGTGTCATGGAAAGTCATCAGGGTCATGCTGGAAGACATCCACCCATTCACACCTTCACTTGTTCACACAAACAAATACACACTAATAAGCATCAAGCACTGTAATGCTTGATGCTTTTAACACACTACTTTTAACACACTGCTTTTAGCCCATTATTTGGGCTGTTTAATAATTCAAGAGCAAAACGAAGTGATGTTTTCATTTTATACCATGACCACTATTGTTTGCCTTATGATCACGTGTTTTAGCCAAGTCCAAATGCATGTTCAGGAGCAGCAGGAGGGTTGAGGCTGGCCCTTGTGACAACACAGCTGCTCTCAACCGACGCCATGACAACATCACAAACACAAGCATCAAACATGGGGGGGGATTTGTGCGTCAGGGTGTATGTGTGTGTGTGAGTGAGTGAGTGAGCACGCTTGGCATGGCGTGTGCGTGTATGCGTGCATGCGTGCATGTGTGTGTGATAGGGCTTGCACAGAAAAGTCGACTAATCGACACGTCGACGTCACTACCACAAGTCGACGCCTACCGGGAGACGTCGACACGTCGTTGACCACGTGATTTCACACTTTAAGATATTTGGCGGGACTTGGCGCAAATGCGGTGGCCGGTGGGGGGAAAATTAAGCGATTTCGAGCGGCTGTTTGCGCAGAGGATACCCGTGCTTTTTTTTTTTGACAGCCCATTCTGTCTCTGTGTTTTTTGCGTGCGTGTGTATGTGATGACGTCATCAACGACGCGTCAACGTTACGTTGACTTTATTGATAGAAAAGTCGACTTGAAAAAATCTAATAATATGCATAGGATTTCAATTATTCCTATCTGTCTTTACGACGATGAATTACAATGTCATTTTCAGAATGTGTGAAACTATCACCATGAAGTCTAGAAGTTTGAGCTTGACAACACGATACAAGATATATAGGATGCATTTGTTTTTCATCAAATGCATTTTCAAATCTTTCTTAAAGTCTGGCTAGCAACACTGGCTAACTGGGAAAGTCTGGGACGCTATCCATAGAGCTGTAATTCTACCATATTGATAAAATATCTGTCTTTGTTCATGAACGGCTGATTGATGCGTTTTGAAATGACTGTGAGTTGTGAATGTCAAAGATGTAAATTGTGCTTTTGTCTTATTCATTTTAAAAGGCTCAGCTCAGCTCAGCTCATGTGACCTTCTGTCTGTTACAGTTATACATGGCCAGTCATTTAAAAAAGCCCCCTCTATAAACAGTACGGCTGTATATCGCCCCCATGGAAATGCTCAGTTATCACGGTAGACTTCCTTAGTCCTGGCAGGAGAAAGGAGCAGAAAGAGAGCGAGAAAGGGCTGTAGCATTTTTACGAGACACTTTGTTATATCCATGCTAGATTACAGAATGTATTTGCATGTGCATGTTCCTGTGTGTGTGTCCTGTGTGTGCGTGTGTGTGTGTGTGTGTGTGTGTGTGTGTGTGTGTGTGTGTGTGTGTGTGTGTGTGTGTGTGTGTGTGTGTGTGTGTGTGTGTGTGTGTGTGTGTGTGTGTGTGTGTGTGTGTGTGTGTGTTTTCTAAACACTGGAAAGAGAGGAGGGCAGAGGAGAGGCTGGGACGGGCACGGCATCTGGCAAAACCAGAATTATCAGCAAAGAGCAAACATCGAGCAGGTCACTCTCTCACTCTCTCACACTAGAAAAGATAGTGAGAGAACATACGACAGTGGGCTTCCTTTTCTACCTCTTTTATCATCCTGTTTTATACATTTATTTATTTATACAGTATATTAGATTATCAGCATTGCTTTAATTTCCACTCTGTGTCTCCAGTTCAGGTAGAACACTTCCAGATACTGCCTATCTTTAGGTTTGCAGCTACAGTGCTGTATTGCCATGGAAGCCGTCGCCATCGCCGTGGAGACCAGTGTTCTGTTACCAGAGTAGCGTTCTATTAGCGAGCGTGCCCACTGCATCAGCCCTTTGTTTATGTGTGTGTGTGTGTGTGTGTGTGTGTGTGTGTGTCTGTGTGTGTGTGTGTGTGTGTGTGTCTGTGTGTGTCTGTGTGTGTCTGTGTGTGTGTGTGTGTGGTGTGTGTTTACATCTGCCAAGTGGCTGAAATCCCTTTAAGGGGTTCCCTGTGTTATTTTCTTCTAAGGAGGTGTTGGAGAAACATCCCAGTTAGGTTCTGTCACCCAGTACAAGAGCTGTCGTTGTCGTCCAATAGATGGATTGGAGTGGAAGTGCCCTTTAAGTATTCAGCAACACAATATAAGATATCTTAAGATAAGAAAAGATAAGATTACTACTATTTAACTTCACTAAATTACTACAAAATTAACATTTAATGAGTTACTATTAATCAAAAACAAGAATAGATGTCACAGCAGATTTGAAATTAAACAAGCCAAATGACACAGCTATTAGTCACAGCATCACCTAAACAACATGAATAACACTGGAAAGAAATAAAAAAAGTGGATATGAGAAGCTAGTGACATGAGATTGAGATATGGAAGGTTTCTATTGTGGCTCCTGTGTGTTTACTGAGAGGACAGAGCGACTCTCTGTCAACCCTCTACAAGGAGACTCGCCGACAGTCTGCCCGGAGTACAGGTGGTCAGGCCCGGTCGCGCACACACACACACACACGCACGCACGCACGCACACACACACACACACACGCACGCACGCACACACACACACACGCACACAAATGTGAAATGTACCTTGTGTTCAGAAAGCACTGCACATCTCCCATAGAAAACAACAATAGCACAGAGTGTGGTCTCCACAGCGTGTGGTAAACACATGTGGTTGGAGTAGCAGATGGTTACAGAGGGCCAGGTGACCAACCGAGGACCAATGTCTATGCAAACGCTGGTGAATGTAAAATACACACTAATACGCACCCATGCATGCAAATGGTTGTGTATGACAGTAGTATGACAGCTTAAAAGCAAACCAGAAGGTGCGTGCATCCATATTGCCAAATATATATTTATATATATCTCACTATATACACATAAAAAAATTATCTAATATGGATCAGGCTTTCGATACACAACCGCCACCCACACAAACACATACCCACCCACACACACACTCCTCCGCCCTTCTCCCTACCGTCTTTCTGGTAGAGGTTGATCTCCACCTTCCTCTCCTCAGACCCCAGCAGAGCCTGGGCCATCTGGGCGATGGCTAGCCGCTTGGTGTTTGGTCCATACAGGAAGTTGCATGTGCACGGCTTCTGCATGACCTCGGCACGCGTGTAGCCGCACATGCGGCAGAAGCCGTCATTGCAGAAGATGATGGCACAGTTCTCCACACGCGCATTGGCGATGACGAACTTGCGACCTGTAAACGGAGATGAAGATAATTGTGTCCACGTTCACTCAGAGGAGAATTGAAGGGGAAGATGAGGATAAGAATATGACATTTCAACCCATAAAAACTCCTCTATCTTATTATATTTTGTGTAATCGGCACTAGGCAATAGGTTTCCAATCAAATTCTGAATGCTGGATCACATCATCAATATCAATTTTAGCTAGATACTAGCGCTTTTTCATTATTAATTGGATATTCACAATTACCGAGGTGATTGTATGAATACAGTAGTTATTTGGTACATGCGAACGTGTCATTGTCAAGTATACTTGTCATTATTAAGAGCTCCCTCAAGGCAGCAATTTCACCACCTCATCCACTAATGAAACACTTTAAACTCACTCGCGTGTGTGTGTGTGTATATGTGTGTGTGTGTGTGTGCATGTGCGTGTGTGTGTGTGTGTGGTTAATAGGTGTCATTCATTAAGGCCTTAAACTGTGGAAGAGCTTCGACCAGCCTTCTGCTTTACATACAATCATGGGCCTCCTGTCTGGTAAGAGCTACAAACGGCCGGCCTCCATGCAAAGGCAGTGAGAATTAAGTAAGACAACAAAATTAATATAAAAATATGTTGAATATAAGATAAGATAAGATAAGATAAGAGAGAACTTTATTAATCCCAAAGGAAATTATTGTGCCAGGATGCATAGCAATACAATAAAACAACAGAGAAAAACAGAATAATAAAAATAAAATAACAGATTTACAAATGTACAGTAGGTCTAAGTCCTAGTAGAAGTATAAAAATATATAGGCAATATTGGCAAGATAAGATATTCAGTCCGCGTAAACAATTTGGCTATAATTGAAGTGTAATAGAACTGTGATAATAATATTGGTGAGAGGAAGTATTGCACATGATAAAAAGAATATTACAAATATTGCACATAATGTTGAAAGGAGATGAGAGGTAATATTGCAGGTAATATTTAGAGGTAACATGATATCGTTGGACAGTAATATAAATATTGCACGTGATACTGATAAAAATCCACATGATGTTGAGAGGTAATATTGCACATTATATTGCTGTGTTCACTGTCCTTCCCGCAGAGGGGGGAGGAGTTATAGAGTTTGATGGCCACAGGCAGAAAGGACCTCCGGTGTTGTTCTGTGTTACAGCTTGGTAGTCTCAGTCTACGGCTGAAGGTGCTCTGGTCTGACTCCAGTGTGGCATGCAGGGGATGAGAGGCGTTGTCCATAATACTGAGTAGTTTACTCAGCATCCTCCTCTCCAAGACCTCCACCAAAGACTCCAATTCCACTCCCAGGACAGAACCCGCTTTCCTGATGAGCTTATTGAGTCTGTTTGTGTCGGCTGCCTTCACTCTGCTGCCCCAGCACACAACAGCGTAGAAGATGACGCTGGCCACCAACGAGAAATAGAACAACATATAAGTATAATATATATGTTGTATAATACATATAATACAGGTAAAATAAATGTAATAAAATAATAACGTGGAGGCTTGTGAGAAAAGATCACTTGCCGCAATTATATTGCATTGTTCATGTGTTTTGAATTGAGTCTATTATAACGGTAATTCTTATATTTCTTAATGGAAAGTGAGACCATCTAGTTATTCAAGTTATGTTTCACAATGAATATCAGTCGAGCCCTGACTGGGAAGAAATTTATGTCAACATATGGGTGCAGCCTACATACAGCCAATCAGATTATATAATGAAGAGGTTTCTTGCCTTTTTCGCTCTTGCCAAATCTGTTCGTTTGGAAAGCAAAAACATCTCAGATAAAAGCCTTCTGTACACATTTCTGTTGTTGATCTCCACTCTGTTGCGCAACCCCTCAAATCTCCTTTACCCAACAATCTCAACCTACACAGGTCTTCATGTGAGAGGGGGCCTCTGGAATTGCCAATCGTCGGTAAAGAAAACCATGACCATTCTGGCCTAAGCTGCCCTCCAGTCTCTCCACTTCGTGGCTCTCACATGCCCCTTTTCCACCAAGGCATTTTCAGGGCCGGTTCGGAGCCAGAGCCTAAAACGAACCAGTTCTTTGTGTTTCGACAGCCAAAGAACCGGCTCTCGGCCAGAAAAACTGTTTCGTTCTTGGCCCCAACTCTTTGCTGGGCCAGATAAGCACCGACTAAGAACCAACTACGTCAGAGGCTGGGGGCGGGCTGGGGGCGGGATTAGCAAGTCCGCCAAAAACTTTCTGAGCTCCATTTCACAACAAACCCCGACAATGGAAGTGACTACTCCGATACAACCGCACCGATACCACTTTGGCAACGCAACGTTAACCTTGTAATATTCTTAGCCAAGGAATATTGAAATAAAGAGATGCAACCGAGTTGGCGTTTATGGATGTTTAATAGCAACTGCGCATGGTACCGAGCATGGGCGTAGAATTTAGTGGGGACGCTGGGGACATGTCCCCACCAATTAACGGAGCACCCCCACCCCCCTCCATAAGAACCGGGAATTAACAGCGCACCCCCCCCCCATCAGAACCGCGAATGAACGGAGCCCCCGCCCCCATCAGAACCCGAATTAACAGAGCACCCCCCCCCCATCAGAACCGCGAATTAACAGAGCACTCCCCCCCCCCATCAGAACCGCGAATTAACGGAGCACCCCCCCCCCCATCAGAACCGCAAATTAACGGAGCATCCCCCCCCCATCAGAACCACAAATTAACGGAGCACCCCCCCCATCAGAACCGTGAATTAACGGAGCAGCATTGTTTTTCTAAATAAACATTTTGTTAACATGTCTGCTTCAGTATACTTAAAGAAGAGAGAAACAAATAAGATTCAGTTTTTATTTGAGTTATGACAGAACAGGTAGTAACAAAATATACAATTACAAAAACAAGATCACTCGTATCGCGATGTAGTCCGCCATTGTTCTTGTTGTGCTCGCGCTGCTGGGAAGGCGGAGACATACAGACGTACAGTGACGTAATGACGTGGGGGCGGGTTGGCTCTCGAGGCTCTCTAGCCGGTGGAAAAGCAAACCGGTTCTTAAGTTGAACCAGCTCCGAACTGGCACTAGCACCAGCCCAGAACCAGCTCTCGGTTCACTTTGGTGGAAAAGGGGTAACAGAGACCTGGATGACCCCGGAAAATACTGCCTCTCCGGCCACCCTCTCCACCATCTACTCTTTCAGCCACACCCCCCGACCCTCTGGGCGAGGTGGTGGAACGGGACTCCTCATCACTCCTTCCCCTGGATCGCCTGACCAGATCTGCACTTGAACTCCACGCTGTGTCTGTTACCCTTCCAAATCAAGCTCAACACTGCCGTGATCTACCGACCACCAGGCCCTCTTGGCAGCTGCTTCGACGAGATGGATGCCCTCCTCAGCTGTTTTCCTGAAGATGGCACCCCACTTATCGTTCTGGGTGACTTTAACATACAGCCAGAGAAGTTGCAATCAGCTGAATTCATAAACTTTTTTGCCACATTCGGCCTGGCACTCACCCATTTTCCCTCCACCCACAGAGCCAGGAACCAACTCGACCTTGTCTTCACAAGGTCCTGTGCCACTCTCTGTTACCCCCTCCCTGTGTCTGACCATCATTTTGTCACTTTCTCCCTCCCCCTAAAATCTCCCAGCACCCTCCCTACTACTCCTCACATCGTCACCTGCCGCAGAGGCCTGAAAACTCTCTCTCCTTCTACTCTCTCCGCAACTGTCCTCTCCTCACTACCACCCCCCCAATAATTCTCCCTCCTGTCAGTAGACATCTACATTTAAGGGCATTTGCCAGACGCTTTTATTCAAAGGAGACAGCAATATATCACTGTGGTACATAAAGATAAGAATAGAGCTGTTTTTGAGCATTCATAGTTACAAGGCTAATAGAATGAGTTTCATAATTGCTAAGTTGCCTGCATAATTAGCTGGGATATGAGCAGACGTGCGATTCTGAGCACATTACCAACATCTAAGAACATACAATATGCTAAGCAATGCTAAGTTGTATTAATAATGCCAAGACGTACAAACACGCAAGTTAGTGCTAGGGTTCCCCGAGGAAGGGTGGGGTGGGGGAGGAGAGTGGTTATCCAGGTGAACGCTGAACGGGTGGCTCTTTAAGGCTGTTCCATACTCCGCGAGACGCAAGAACTTTGTTCTCGCACCTAGGTCTGCGAGAACAAGAACAAAGTTCTCGCCGCCCTGGACATTTCATACTCCGCGAGAAACTCCTCAAAGGCCCCGCCCACAGCAGGAAACTTCTGCGCTGGCGGAAAGCGCATTAACCACGCCCACTTCAAATTGACCAATCACACAATAGTTCTCGGACAAGACGCAAGAACAAAGTTCGGCCCGGCTGATGTGTCGAGAACATCTTGCGAGAACACCTGACCTAGGTCTGCGAGAACAAAATGACGTCATTTTGTGGGCGGGGCCTTAGGTGCGAGAACTTTGTTCTCGCGTCTCGCGGAGTATGGAACAGCCTTTAGTCTCTTGCGGAAGCTGACGAGCGACTCTGCCCTCCTGACATCAGCCGGGAGCTCATTCCACCACTGCCGTGCCAGAACAGAGAACTGTTCGGACTTGGCAGAGTGATGCTTGCTTGTTTTTAATGAAGGTGGTACCGATCCGCGCAAAGATGTTGCGCGGATCGCTCAGGCTGGGGCGTAGGGTCTGACTAATGTTTGGAGGTAGGTAGGGGCAGTTCCGCTGACAGCCATGAAGGTCAGTACCAGTGTCTTGAATCTAATGCGAGTGATTACCAGGAGCCAGTGGAGCTCGCGGAAGAGGGGGTTAGATGGGAGAATTTTGGTAAGTTGACCACCAGGCGCGCTGCTGCATTCTAGATGCGTTGTAAGGGTTTGATCACATAGGCGGGGAGTCCGGCCAGGAGAGAGTTTCAGTAGTCGAGGCGAGTGATGACAAACATTTGGACCAAGATCTGTGCCGCTTCATGTGTGAGGAAGGGCCGGACCTTGCGGGTGTTGTAGAAAGCAATTCTACAAGATCGTGCCACAGAGGTAATGTTGGCATTGCAGGACAGCTGCTCATCCAGTACCACACCAAGGTTCCTTGCAGTCAGTGCAGGGGAGATGTCCTCAATGGTGACAAGTAAGTCCATCTGAGGGCTTTCCGGTCTTTCCCCAGCATGAAGAGAAGCTCAGTCTTGTCTAGGTTAAGCTTCATGTGGTCGTCCATTTGCTGATGTCAGCCAGGCATTTAGAGATGTGTGTTGCGATTTGGGTGTCAGAGGGGGGGAATAAAAGGAACAGTTGGGTAGCAGTGATAGGAGAAGACGTGGGATGTGATTAAAGGGCCTAGTGTCTAAGGAGAACAGAAGGGGTCCCAGTACTGGGCCTTGGGGGACTCCAGTGTCAAGGGTGCAGGGTCTGGACAGGGAGCCATTTCATGTGACGTGATAGGTGTGATCTATCAGGTAGGAAAGTAATCAGGATAACGCAGTGCCAGCAATGCCAAGCTCTGCCAGTGTGGAGAGGAGAATCTGGCGGTTCACTGTGTCGAACACTGCAGACAAGTCAAGAAGGATGAGCACAGATGAAAGGAATGAGCCTCTGGCATCGCCGAGGGGCTCAGTTACCATTAGCAGGGCCGTCTCTGTGGAGTGCGTGGTCTTAAAGCATGACTGATGAGGGTCTAGCAGGTTGTTTTGAGAGAGATAGGACGATAGTTGGGTAGAGACAGCACGTTCTAGGGTTGTGGAGAGGAATGAAAGGAGAGATACAGGTCTGTAGTTTTGGACATCAGTGGTGTCAAGGGTGGGGTTCTTGAGGAGTGGCTTGATTCTGGCAGTCTTGAAGGCAGTCGGAAACAGGCCTGAAAAATGGGAGTTGTTGATGAGGGTGGCGAGGAAAAGGGAGGATGTCGCCCAAAATGTCTTGGAGAAGGGAGGATGGGATTGGTTCAAGGGGGCAGGTGGTGGCGTGGTTGGATGTCACAAGCCTGTTGACTTGTTCAGAGGTGAGGGGGCGAAGTAGGTAAGGCTGACAGGGGTGGGTGTAGGGGGAGGGAAGATAGCAGCAGGGGTGAAAGTCATTAATTTTCTTTGTAAAGTAGGTGACAAAGTCAGCAGCTGTGAGGGAGGAGGGAGGAGGAAGGGAGGGAGGGTTGAGGAGGGAGGAGAACATGGAGAATAGTTTCCTGGGGTTGGAGACAGAAGAGTTGAGCAACAAAATGGTGGTCAGACACAGGGAGGGGGGTAACAGAGAGTGCCGGACCTTGTGAAGACAATGTTGAGTTGGTTCCCGGCTCTGTGGGTGGAGGGAGAAGTGGTGAACGGCATGCCGAATGTGGCAAAAAAGTTGATGATGCAGATGTGTACTATTCTGTGTAGCAGCAATTAACTTGCTGCTACACGTCACTAGTGTGGTTTTTCTGGGGCTCCTCCTATGTACACAGGCAGTTGTTCATGGATTAACCTGTGTGCACTGATTAGTCAATGCACCTCATATGTGCAGCCTCACCCAGCCCCAGAGTCTAACTGGGCCAGGTGGCAACTTAAACAAGGCACCAACCACACACCGATCCACGTACCAATCCATATTCCATAGTCTGATGTTTTTATGAATTAGAAATGTGTAATAATGGAACTTTAAGCCCACTAATTGCGCCTAATAATTAGTAATCAAACAGTTCTGCAAATATATCCAGTATTCCCATATTGGGTTTTTTTGTTTTTGGTCTCCCAGAACTCTATGAGTTATAGACGTAATGTTAACTTACAGGCAGAGTTTGCCTGTAACTAAACATGTCCTTAAGAAGCAGCCATGGACATTTTTGTTTTTTACTTATTTGCTCGGGTTTTGTATATTTATTAGTAGTAGTAGTAGTAGTAGTAGTAGTACCGGTACTTGCACTTTTATTTAAAATACTTAATTTGAAAACCTTACAGTGTAATACAGCAAAGACATTAGATATTAGTGTCGATATTTCTCTAGACAGTTGTTGCGCTTTCATTTCAAATATTCATTTCACTTTATGAAGTAATAATTCTTATGTGTAGAAACAGTTCGAAACAGTTCAAATAAATGTCATTTTGTATATTGTGATGTTTACTAAAGCCTCATGCACCTTACACATAATATCAACAACAACAACAACAATAATAAGGATAATAACAATATTCAGGAAAATAGGTCTCGTATCAGAATAGTATATACCCATTGGCAGATATCCAAATCTAGGTGTCGTAATCGGATCGGAACTGAAAAAATTGGATCGGTGCATCTCTAAATCATATCCTCCCCAAGGACTGTTGGCATGCTGGGTAGCAGTACGACTCCTCCATCTCCTCCTCTGCTGTGAACTGTCATGGACCTTCTCCTGTAATTGCTTCTTGTTTACTTGGGACCCCAGACTTTGTGGGCCAAAGAGCCGAGAGCCAAGAACCCTGCAGGGTGAACCCAGACCTCCACCTTCCGTACTCTCCATACCTCGTTCTATATTACCTCTACCCTCTTCCCTTCTTCTGTACTCAGCACTCACCCTCCGTTCTTCATTATTTACCTCAGCTTTCTTTGTTTGCAAAAATGGTTTAAAATATGACTCAGTTCTGACAAACGGATGTTGGATAAAGTTAGGATTTCAATAAAATGCACTTCAAGCAGAGGAGGTGAGAGCACCATGCACACTTTGCAGTAAATACCAAACTCCAATATTACAATGTAAAGGAAAAACATTGGAATGATACTTTTTTGGGGTATTTTCTTGATAGTAACTATATTATATATCCATATATATTCTATATTGCTACCTCCTTCTACATTCTCTATCACCCTCTAATGATGGGCAGTTGAGGATATATTAGTTTTAAATATATCCCATGCCAAAACAGAAAAAGGAGTAATTTACTCCTTTAGTGAGTTAAATAGGTCGTCTCTCTTACACACTTGAAAATCGGATAAAATCTGTGACAGCGTTGAAATGACACCCCAGTCCACCCAGAAATCTATCTGAATTTAGTGCTTCAGAAAAAAGGACAAAACAAGGATAGGTATTCTAATTTTTTTTGGGATGGATTCGCTCCGATGATACAATAACATATAATATTTTAAAATGGGGTGCAAAGGCCATTGTTGAAATGATTTATGGACTGTTGCAGTTTGTTCTTTTGTTAGTTGTTGGACCATAACTTAATTTGCTGGGTTATTACACTATCAATTAAGGTATGACATTTCCCTGCTTTGCTAACTTTAACACGAAATATTGAGGTTGTCTTTGTATATAAATGATCTCTGTGTTGTTGGTTTTATAATGTAAAAGCTATTCAAGATTCAACTTCAAATAAAATATAAACCTGGCAACTTTGTCTGTCAAATAATGAGAGACAAATGTGATTTCAATTTAGCACTGGTGTGTGTGTGTGTATATATATACAGTGTATATATACAGTATATATATATATATATAACACAGTATATACAGATAAAAATGGGGCTTCTCAGCAGGTACAACAATAACCAAAGCACATGCAAAACTATTGCTACAGTGACATGGACTAGGCCAATTACACGCACACACGAAGACACCCTTATTTACTTTCCATTGAACACATGTGAACACATACATTTACCCAGTACATGCTAAACCAAGATCCTAGTCAGCATCATAGATGATCTAGTATTCAAAATGACAACAATGTCGAAAGGGTTTTCCTTACTTTTTGGCACACATCGGTGTTTAGAAACTACTTACAGGCTGTTTCACTTGAATGTTAACGTTTATCTCAGTTTTTTGGTATGACTGAAAGTGAGCCTATACAACTTTCCCAAGGAGGGCCATGAGTAAGGCCTAATGTCTATTGCTAGATTTCTCACCCTAAAATACTTACTGGCTATCTATATCTGCATGCAACAGCACCCATCGATCAGAGACAAGCCACCGCAATCAAATTGAACATCCGCTTGGGTGCCACAGCACAGACATTTGTCAAAGCAACACTTGTGACTGTGCGGCCCGTATTAGCTGACATTAGTTCACATAATGAGCAGACAGACTGGGGCACCTTGGGAAGTTGGATGGCCAAGTCCAGCTGCAAGGGGGTTATTACAGAAGGAAACAATGTCGTACTCGGGTCATGCCTTATTTTTCATGTTGTGTGAAAGACCAATATTCAATGACTCCAATGAAACACATTTCTGGACAAAGTTTACAGAGTAGAATTCAGAAGTTAACTCTTTATTTTCTGGGGCATTTAAATGTTCAACAACAACAGTGGCAACGCGTCTCCAGGGAAATGAAGAAGGAAACAACAGGGGAAACGGAGCAGGGTTCAGCACAGACTGAGTCCAGGCACACCGTCCACGTCTGTCCAACATCCTTCTAGCTAATGTCCAGTCTCTGGGAAAAAAGTTATACAATATTAGGCCGAAGATTTTATTCCAACAGGACATAAGGGACTGTAACATGGCTAACCCTGCTGGTGCCGGATCGAGTCATTTTCCGAGCCTGTTTTCCGAGCGGACAGGATGGAAGAGTCAGGTAAATCCAAGGGTGGAGGCGTTTGCTTCATGACCAACAACAAGTGGTGCAACCCTAAGGATATTAAGACTCTTTCTCACCGAACCAGTACCGTCATCATTACAGCCGTATACATCGCACCACTAGCGGACACCGATGTGGCACTATCGGACCTAAATGAGGTGTTATGTCTAGGTGTCGACCGTTTTTTCTGGGCCGATACCAATTATTAGTAATTAGGGGTCGATAATCGGCCGATAATCGGATCTGATATTCATAATTTTTCCTATTATTGTAATCGTTATTCTGTATGATCTGATTGCGATTAAATGGAAAAAAAAAAAGTAATGCGCTCCTTGCGGCAAAACGGGTAAAAAAATCGGTCTGCAGTGTTTTGAAAAACTTGAAAACTGTGCCATTTATACTATAAATGGGCGCGTCGAGCCAAAGCACTGCAGACCGATTGGCTTTTGTCGCGTTATTTTGGCTGCACCGCCAATCGCCAATCGTAGCAAATGCATTGTGGGGCGCTCCTCTCCAGAGCCTACCACGTCACCACAGGCTAGGGATGCACCGATACCACTTTTTTTCAGACCGAGTACAAGTACAAGTACTTACATTTGGCTACTTGCCGATACCGAATGGAACATGTCCCAGTCGACATTGCTCATGGCGTCCCGAATATTGGCATAAATTTGGTCGGACCACCGCTTTACTTCCCTCGTCACTACCGCCTCCCGTACTATCCTTTGTTTATACTCAGCAGCAGGAAAATGGTGGCATGGTCCGACTTGCTGAACAGAGCAAGAGAGGCAGCCTTGTACCCTCTCTTGAATCTGCTTGCACAAGTATGTGCTGATGGAAGTTCGGCATGACTTTCCCTGCATCAGGGATGTTTGGTCTGGTGCTGACATAACTAGGGGTCAACCTATCAACCTGGACGATAATCGGATCCGATATTCATAATTTTTCCGATTATCGGAATCGTTATTTTGTATGAATCTGATTGCCGATTAAATGAAAAAAAAAATGCGGCAAAATGCAACTCCTTGGCAGGCGGCTCTGATGCAGTCGCCTCTCTCTGACTCAATGTCCCGCTGGCAGCATTATTGATTGGCTATACATCACGGGTACAAAATAGCCAATCTGTACTCCGTATTTGTGGGAGACACGTGGGAAAGAGGTCGCCAATCAGTCTGCCAGTGTTTGTCTCGACACGCCCATTCTGTTATGGTCCGTACCCGAACAACAGATGCCAGTGTGACAAACCCGAACCAGAGAAGACGGACTCAAACACAAGTGTTAGGTTCCAAGGGTCTTTATTATATTCACAGGGAACGTAGCCAAGAGGTATATAAATATACCTATATATATATATATATATAATAAATATATATATATCCGAAGGCAATAAACAATTATTACTAACAATAATAATTCTATCTATATCTATATCTAATATAATAACTAATTGTAATATTACTAACTACCTATTTCTTTCTATGTATAATATATATATACAGTGCATCCGGAAAGTATTCACATCGCTTCACTTTTTCCACATTTTGTTATTTTATAGCCTTATTCCAAAATGGATTTTTTCCTCAAAATTCTACACACAATACCCCATAATGACAAAGTAAAAAAGGTTTTTTAGAAATTCTTGGCTAATTTATTAAAAATAAAAAACAAAAAATATCACATGTACCGTATTTTTCGGACTATAAGGCGCACTTAAAATCCTGTAATTTTCTCAAAAATCGACAGTGCGCCTTATAATCCGGTGCGCCTTATGTATTAACCTCGAACCGATTTTATGTGGTACACGGCGCTCAAAAATCTGTCAAGCCGCACCGCTTGATGGATTGTCGGCGCATTACGGCTACCGCGGCGTAATACTTGATGGATTGTCGGCGCATTACGGCTACCGCGACTCCGTGCGCGCCCATCTCACCGATACTGTCAAAACCCAAGTGAAGCAAACTAATTCGGAGCTTGCCGTCATTCCGGGTGGATTAACCAAAGAACTCCAACCGCTAGATATTGGTGTCAACAGGTCGTTCAAAGTTAAATTGCGAGCTGCGTGGGAGCATTGGATGACAGAAGGCGAACACACATTCACCAAGACAGGGAGGCAACGCCGGGCGAGTTACGCCACTATCTGCCAATGGATCGTGGATGCCTGGGCTAAAGTATCAGTCTCAAGTGTCGTCCGAGCTTTCACGAAGGCTGGAATCATCACTGAACAGCTCAGTGACAGCAACGAGACTGACTCGGATAATGACGAGAGGGATCCGGGCATGCTTGATGCCGTAATCGCCCAACTGTTAAACTCAGACACTGAAGATGAAGAATTTGATGGATTTGTGGAAGAGGAATGAACTGAAAAAGTGAGTGTATTGTTTTGTATTTTATGTGTTACAACTGAACAATGTTGAGTTATTGTGAATGAGTTGAATAAAGTTCGATTTATGACTGTTTTGTGTTGCTTAATGCGCCTGTTTTGTATTTTATGTGTTACAACTGAACAATGTTGAGAGTTATTGTGAATGAGTTGAATAAAGTTCGATTTATCTGACTGTTTTGTGTTGCTTAATGCGCCTTATAATGCGGTGCGCCTTATAATCCGGTGCGCCTTATGTATGAAAATAGACCCGTTCATTGACAGTGCGCCTTATAATCCGGTGCGCTTTATAGTCCGAAAAATACGGTACATAAGTATTCACATCGTTTACTCAATACTTTGTTGAAGCACCTTTGACAGCAATTACAGCCTCAAGTCTTCTTGAGTATGATGCTACAAGCTTGGCAAACCTATTTTTGGGCAGTTTCTCCCATTCTTCTTTGCAGATCCTCTCAAGCTCCATCAGGTTGGATGGGGAGTGTCGGTGCACAGCTATTTTCAGGTCTTTCCAGAGATGTTCAATGGGGTTCAAAGTTAGAGCTGTGAATCTTCACTGCTTCTTCACACTAGCGCAGGGGTGGCCAACCAGTCAGAGACGAAGAGCCAATTTTTTTACTGTGTTACTGCAAAGAGCCACATCATACACACATGAACATCTCCCCATCTCTTCCTCTCACACACACCAAAAATATTTGTAGCCACTGCCAGGGCAATAACATTTTCATAGTCTTATCTAGTTAATTCGGGGGTGCTCCGAATTAACGGAGCCCCCCCCCCCCCCTCCATCAGAACCGCAAATGAACGGACCCCCCCATCAGATACGCAAATGAACGGACCCCCCCATCAGAACCGTGAATTAACGGACCCCCCCCCCCCCCCCATCAGAACCGCGAATTAACGGACCCGCCCCCCCCATCAGAACTGCGAATTAACGGATCCCCCCCCCCCCATCAGAACCGCGAATTAACGGACCCGCCCCCCCCAGAGACGCTGACTCGGAGCCCGTCGCGCGCCTCACGGTAGCGTCATTGCGCATCCTTGGCGCAACATCTGTGATAACGCGTTAACTTTGACAGCCATAAAAAAAACACAAAATTCAATATGAATGTAAGAGCCATGAAACCAGACAAAGAGCCGCGGGTTGGCCAGGCCTGCACTAGCGTATCCCGTCTATTTTGATTATAAATTAATTTGAAACAATGGAGAGACATCGCGTCCTTGCATTGGCAGCAGCTCTCCACATGAGTGGTGCCTTTGAAAAGATTTTTGTGTGTAGTACAACTGGGTTGTCCATGACGGCCTGTATAAGGTTCTCCTCCGCCTTTGTTGACAATGTTGATATCGTATGTCCCGCCCCTCCTCAATTTGATTGGCTGACAAGAGAGACGTGACATTGATGAGCGCGACGCTTCTCCAAAAGTTGAACTATTTTCAACTCAGAGCACTGGGAGCAGAGCGACCAAAAGCGCTGAACTTCATAGGGTTTGCATTGAAAATAGCCGCTGCCAGCGCTTTATTTTTTTTTACATCAACTATAATCGATTATGTTCTGTCACTGCATCGATGCAGAATCGTACATGTCCGCATCGCGATGCATCTTAGAATCGAGAAATTTCCACACCCCTAGTTCAAGTCTGGGCTCTGGCTGGGCCACTCAAGGACATTCAAAGACTTGTCCCGAAGCCACTCCTTTGTTATCTTGGCTGTGTGCTTAGGGTCGTTGTCCTGTTGGACGGTGAACCTTCCCCCCAGTCTGAGGTCCAGAGCGCTCTGGAGCAGGTTTTGATCAAGGATCTCTCTGTACATTGCTGCATTCATCTTTCCCTCGATCCTGACTAGTCTCCCAGTTCCTGCCGCTGAAAAACATCCCCACAGCATAATGCTGCCACCACCATGCTTCACTGTAGGGATGGTATTGGCCAGGTGATGAGCGGTGCCTGGTTTCCTCCAGACATGACGCTTGGCATTCAGGCCAAAGAATGCAATCTTGGTTTCATCAGACCAGATAATTTTGTTTCTCATGGTCTGAGAGTCCTTTAGGTGCCTTTTGGCAAACTCCAAGCAGGCTGTCATGTGCCTTTTACTGAGGAGTAGCTTCCGTCTGGCCACTCTACCATAAAGGCCTGATTGGTGGAGTGCTACAGAGATGGTTGTCCTTCTGGAAGGTTCTCCCATCTCCTCAGAGGAACGCTGGAGCTCTGTCAAAGTGACCATCGGGTTCTTGGTCACTTCCCTGACCAAGGCCCTTCTCCCCCGATTGCTCAGTGTGGCCGGGCAGCCAGCTCTAGGAAGAGTCCTGGTGGTTCCAAACTTCTTCCATTTACGTTGGGACCTTTAATGCTGCCAACATTTTTCTGTACCCTTCCCCAGATCTGTGCCTCGATACAATCCTGTCTCGGAGGTCTACAGACAATTCCTTTGACTTCATGGCTTGGTTTGTGCTCTGACATGCACTGTCAACTGTGGGACCTTAGGCACAGAGGTGTGTGCCTTTCCAAATCATGTCCAATCAATTGAATTGACCACAGGTGGACTCCAATCAAGTTGTAGAAACATCTGAAGGATGATCAGTGGAAACAGGATGCACCTGAGCTAAATTTTGAGTGTCATAGCAAACGATGTGAATACTAATATACATGTGATATTGTATTTTTTTTATTTTTAGTAAATGTGTAAACATTTCAAAAAAACTTTTTTCACTTTGTCATTATGGGGTATTGTGTGTAGAATTTAGAGATTTTTTTTTTATTTAATCCATTTTGGAATAAGGCTATAACATAACAAAATGTGGAAAAAGTGAAGCGATGTGAATACTTTCCGGATGCACTGTATATATATATATATATATATATATATAATGAATATATATATATATAACTATAGAAGAAAAATAAATCTCTAATACTAATCTATCAATAACCAAAATACTTAACGGAGGGTTGAGGGAGAGTCAGGGTAGTCCGGTGGTCAGGGTAGTCCGGTAGTCAGGGGGTCTGTCGGGGATCCCTCTGTGGGGGAAAAGGGGAATCCAGGGATAGGGGCGTGGAGAGTAGGGGTCCGGAGCGGGGGTCACTGGAGCGAGAAAACGAGGAGACGTGGAGACACAGGATCGACAGGGTAACGCGGAGACGAGGAATACGCGGGAGTCAGGAAGGAGAACACAGGGAACTAGAGCCGAGGGGGTAGTACGTTCTAGCAACGCTGTATTTTTCATGAAGGGCTTAAGTAGCCGCTGTGTCTTGATTATGATTCCGCGCACCTGGTGAGGCTGCGCCTTGTTACGCCCGAGCGCATCTCACTTGCTCGGGAGTTTCCGTCAGCACTCGGGCTGGGATCCCGACTCGCCTGCACCGATACCGATACCAGTATTCGGTATCGGTCCGATACTGTGCTCATGTACTCGTACTCTAAAACTACTCCGATACAACTGCACCGATACCACTTTGGCAACGCAACGTTAACCTTGTAATATTCTTAGCCAAGGAATATTGAAATAAAGAGATGCAACCGAGTTGTCGTTTATGGATGTTTAATAGCAACTGCGCATGGTACCGAGCATGGGCGTAGAATTTAGTGGGGACGCTGGGGACATGTCCCCCCCCATCAGAACCGCAAATTAACGGAGCACCCCCCCCAGACAAAAAATAACATGTTTTCAAAGTCATTAGAACTGTAATGGTTTTATTAAGTACTCGTATCGGTATTCGGTATCGGCAATACCCAATGTGCGCCTGGATCCTGGGCTTCCTAACAACCAGGCCCCAGATCATCAGGGTGGGCAGACACACCTCCAGGCCCCTCTCCCTGAACACAGGATCCCCCCAGGATTGTGTCCTCAGCCCCATACTGTACTCCCTGTACTCACATGACTGTGTGGCCAGGTCCAGCTCCAACACCATTGTCAAGTTATATATATATATATATATATAAACAAATGTTGACTCCAGAATAGTGTAAATATTGTGTATTTTCAAATGAAGTAAAATTGAGTAAGGGCAGCAGTAGCAGAAATATGGAAGTATTTGAATCATCCAAATATTATCAATGTTATAAATGTAAATTTCAAGTGATCAATATGATCAATGAGAATGGTGTTGCTGGTTGAGAAGCCTGATGGCCTGTGGGAAAAAAAAACTGTTTTTGAGTCTGGTAGTCCGTGCCTGGATGCTCCGGTAACATCTACCAAACCGAGCGAACAGTCAGTCCATGGCCTGGGTGGCTGTGGTCCTCAATGATTTTACGTGCTTTCCTAAGGCATCGTGTGTAAGATGCTTTGCTAGGCTGGGAGATGGCAGCCGATGATGTGCTCCGCTGTCTTCACCAACCTCTGAAGGGCCTTGCGATCAGCAGCGGAGCAGCTGCCAAACCAGACAGTAATGCAGCCAGAGAGGATGCTCTTGATGGCGCACCTGTAAAAGTTAGTGAGCGTATTGGCAGTTCACAGCTGAATATAGATATATTGACATTATGTTAACTGTTAATAAGTTGCAAGAATGAGGAGGGATGTGAGTAGGCCTACTCATTAATCAGCCAGAGACTGTTGGCGAAAACAACATTTTATCTGTATATATCTGTATATAAATAAGTTACCAGCAAGCAGCATCTTCAAATGGCAAACAAACTTCTGTAAAACTCAACAATGATGAGACACATGTGGGCAAGGTATTCCTTTCTACAGTGTGTGTGTGTGTGTGTGTGACATCAACAAACTAAAGTCAAAGCAAAAAACGACATAATGAGATGTTCCTGGAAGCCCCCCTCTCTTAAAAGAACAAAAATCAAGATCACTGGGAGAGAGAGGGAGGGAGAGAGAGAGAGAGAGAGAGAGAGAGAGAGAGAGAGAGAGAGAGAGAGAGAGAGAGAGAGAGACTATTTTTAATAAATTAGCAAGAATTTCTAAAAAACCTTTTTTACTTTGTCATTATGGGGTATTGTGTGTAGAATTTTGAGGAAAAAAATCCATTTTGGAATAAGGCTATAAAATAACAAAATGTGGAAAAAGTGAAGCGATGTGAATACTTTCCGGATGCACTGTATATATATATTATACATAGAAAGAAATAGGTAGTTAGTAATATTACAATTAGTTATTATATTAGATATAGATATAGATAGAATTATTATTGTTAGTATAATTATTTATTGTCTTCGGATATATATATATTATTATATATATATATATATATAGGTATATTTATATACCTCTTGGCTACGTTCCCTGTGAATATAATAAAGACCCTTGGAACCTAACACTTGTGTTTGAGTCCGTCTTCTCTGGTTCGGGTTTGTCACACTGGCATCTGTTGTTCGGGTACGGACCATAACAGAATGGGCGTGTCGAGACAAACACTGCAGACTGATTGGCGACCTCTTTCCCACGTGTCTCCCACAAATACGGAGTACAGATTGGCTATTTTGTACCCGTGATGTATAGCCAATCAATAATGCTGCCAGCGGGACATTGAGTCAGAGAGAGGCGACTGCATCAGAGCCGCCTGCAAGGAGTGCATTTTGCCGCATTTTTTTTTCATTTAATCGGCAATCAGATCATACAAAATAACGATTCCGATAATCGGAAAAATTATGAATATCGGATCCGATTATCGTCCAGGTTGATAGGTTGACCCCTAGTTATGTCAGCACCAGACCAAACATCCCTGATGCAGGGAAAGTCATGCCGAACTTCCATCAGCACATACTTGTGCAAGCAGATTCAAGAGAGGGTACAAGGCTGCCTCTCTTGCTCTGTTCAGCAAGTCGGACCATGCCACCATTTTCCTGCTGCTGAGTATAAACAAAGGATAGTACGGGAGGCGGTAGTGACGAGGGAAGTAAAGCGGTGGTCCGACCAAATTTATGCCAATATTCGGGACGCCATGAGCAATGTCGACTGGGACATGTTCCAATCCAGCTCCAATGACGTCAGCGAGTTTATGGACATGGTGATGAGCTTCATAACAACGCTAGAGGACACCATCGTTCCCACGGTTAAGGTGAGATCCTTTCCTAATCAAAAACCATGGATCAATGGATCCATCCACGCTGCCCTGAACGGCAGTACTGCTGCCTACAACTCCGGCCGTCCTGCCGGCAGATCTGGACGAGTACTGAAGACCTATGCTAACCAGCTAGTTCCAGTGTTCACCACAATATTCAACCTCTCCCTGGCTGAGTCCATGGTTGCCAGAATGACTCCAGCATGCCAGAATGACTACCGACCGGTGGCCCTCACCTCGGTGGTCATGAAATGTTTTGAGAGATCAAGGACGACATCTGCACCGTCTTACCTCCCTCCACGGACCCGCTGCAGTTTGCCTCCAGGCCAACTTTAGCTTTAGCTCTTTAGCTCTGCTTTCAACACCATAGTTCCCAGCAGACTGGCTGGCAAACTGATTGAGTTGGGTCTGAACACCCCCCTGTGCGCCTGGATCCTGGGCTTCCTAACAACCAGGCCCCAGATCATCAGGGTGGGCAGACACACCTCCAGGCCCCTCTCCCTGAACACAGGATCCCCCCAGGATTGTGTCCTCAGCCCCATACTGTACTCCCTGTACTCACATGACTGTGTGGCCAGGTCCAGCTCCAACACCATTGTCAAGTTATATATATATATATATATATAAACAAATGTTGACTCCAGAATAGTGTAAATATTGTGTATTTTCAAATGAAGTAAAATTGAGTAAGGGCAGCAGTAGCAGAAATATGGAAGTATTTGAATCATCCAAATATTATCAATGTTATAAATGTAAATTTCAAGTGATCAATATGATCAATGAGAATGGTGTTGCTGGTTGAGAAGCCTGATGGCCTGTGGGAAAAAAAACTGTTTTTGAGTCTGGTAGTCCGTGCCTGGATGCTGCGTATCCCAGAAAATAAAGAGTTAACTTCTGAATTCTACTCTGTAAACTTTGTCCAGAAATGTGTTTCATTGGAGTCATTGAATATTGGTCTTTCACACAACATGAAAAATAAGGCATGACCCGAGTACGACATTGTTTCCTTCTGTAATAACCCCCTTGCAGCTGGACTTGGCCATCCAACTTCCCAAGGTGCCCCAGTCTGTCTGCTCATTATGTGAACTAATGTCAGCTAATACGGGCCGCACAGTCACAAGTGTTGCTTTGACAAATGTCTGTGCTGTGGCACCCAAGCGGATGTTCAATTTGATTGCGGTGGCTTGTCTCTGATCGATGGGTGCTGTTGCATGCAGATATAGATAGCCAGTAAGTATTTTAGGGTGAGAAATCTAGCAATAGACATTAGGCCTTACTCATGGCCCTCCTTGGGAAAGTTGTATAGGCTCACTTTCAGTCATACCAAAAAACTGAGATAAACGTTAACATTCAAGTGAAACAGCCTGTAAGTAGTTTCTAAACACCGATGTGTGCCAAAAAGTAAGGAAAACCCTTTCGACATTGTTGTCATTTTGAATACTAGATCATCTATGATGCTGACTAGGATCTTGGTTTAGCATGTACTGGGTAAATGTATGTGTTCACATGTGTTCAATGGAAAGTAAATAAGGGTGTCTTCGTGTGTGCGTGTAATTGGCCTAGTCCATGTCACTGTAGCAATAGTTTTGCATGTGAAGGGGACATAAGTACGCCACCAGGTGTGAGTGTGATTAGCCATCTGCAATTCACAATTGCCACGTGACTACCGTCTAGTGACATCACAAGTGGGAATGTCCACCTCGATGTACGCTGACTGGATCGGTTGGTGATCGGTACAGTCCACTGGGTCGGCTGGTAGGCTGATCTAGTCATCATACATCGAGGTGGAGACATTCCCACTTGTGATGTCACTAGACGGTAGTCACGTGGCAATTGTGAAACGGCTCGCGATGGCTGATCACACTCACACCCGGCGGCGTCATACGTCCCCTTTAACCAACAAAGTGGGTCCTTCTTTCAAGCTTGTACACAGACCTGTAAACCGATGCATGTACAGCCCTTGACCTTGACCACCCACCCACCCACCCACCCAATCGACTACCCCCACCCGACCCACCACCACCACCGCCACCACCACCACTCCAATAAACTGCTCCCACACCTGCAGTAAACCAAGTACAGAACCGACCGACATGTCACACAATTAGCTCAGTGCTTTGGTTATTGTTGTACCTGCTGAGAAGCCCCATTTTTATCTGTATATACTGTGTATATATATATATATATACTGTATATATACACTGTATATATATACACACACACACACCAGTGCTTAAATGAAATCACATTTGTCTCTCATTATTTGACAGACAAAGTTGCCAGGTTTATATTTTATTTGAAGTTGAATCTTGAATAGCTTTTACATTATAAAACCAACAACACAGAGATCATTTATATACAAAGACAACCTCAATATTTCGTGTTAAAGTTAGCAAAGCAGGGAAATGTCATACCTTAATTGATAGTGTAATAACCCAGCAAATTAAGTTATGGTCCAACAACTAACAAAAGAACAAACTGCAACAGCCATAAATCATTTCAACAATGGCCTTTGCACCCATTTTAAAATATTATATGTTATTGTATCATCGGAGCGAATCCATCCCAAAAAAAATTAGAATACCTATCCTTGTTTTGTCCTTTTTTCTGAAGCACTAAATTCAGATAGATTTCTGGGTGGACTGGGGTGTCATTTCAACGCTGTCACAGATTTATCCGATTTTCAAGTGTGTAAGAGAGACGACCTATTTTACTCACTAAAGGAGTAAATTACTCCTTTTTTGTTTTGGCATGGGATATATTTAAAACTATATATCCTCAACTGCCCATCATTAGAGGGTGATAGAGAATGTAGAAGGAGGTAGCAATATAGAATATATATGGATATATAATATAGTTACTATCAAGAAAATACCCCAAAAAAGTATCATTCCAATGTTTTTCCTTTACATTGTAATATTGGAGTTTGGTATTTACTGCAAAGTGTGCATGGTGCTCTCACCTCCTCTGCTTGAAGTGCATTTTATTGAAATCCTAACTTTATCCAACATCCGTTTGTCAGAACTGAGTCATATTTTAAACCATTTTTGCAAACAAAGAAAGCTGAGGTAAATAATGAAGAACGGAGGGTGAGTGCTGAGTACAGAAGAAGGGAAGAGGGTAGAGGTAATATAGAACGAGGTATGGAGAGTACGGAAGGTGGAGGTCTGGGTTCACCCTGCATTTCTCTCTCACCCTCTTTGGATGGCCAAGTCCAGCTGCAAGGGGGTTATTACAGAAGGAAACAATGTCGTACTCGGGTCATGCCTTATTTTTCATGTTGTGTGAAAGAGACCCACATATTCAATGACTCCAAATGAAACACATTTCTGGACAAAGTTTACAGAGTAGAATTCAAGAAGTTAACTCTTTATTTTCTGGGGCATTTAAATGTTCAACACAACAGTGGGCAACGCGTCTCCAGGGGAAATGAAGAAGGAAACAACAGGGGAAACGGAGCAGGGTTCAGCACAGACTGAGTCCAGGCACACCGTCCACGTCTGTCCAACATCCTTCTAGCTAATGTCCAGTCTCTGGGAAAAAAGTTATACAATATTAGGCCGAAGATTTTATTCCAACAGGACATAAGGGACTGTAACATGGCTAACCCTGCTGGTGCCGGATCGAGTCATTTTCCGAGCCTGTTTTCCGAGCGGACAGGATGGAAGAGTCAGGTAAATCCAAGGGTGGAGGCGTTTGCTTCATGACCAACAACAAGTGGTGCAACCCTAAGGATATTAAGACTCTTTCTCACCGAACCAGTACCGTCATCATTACAGCCGTATACATCGCACCACTAGCGGACACCGATGTGGCACTATCGGACCTAAATGAGGTGTTATGTCTAGGTGTCGACCGTTTTTTCTGGGCCGATACCAATTATTAGTAATTAGGGGTCGATAATCGGCCGATAATCGGATCTGATATTCATAATTTTTCCTATTATTGTAATCGTTATTCTGTATGATCTGATTGCGATTAAATGGAAAAAAAAAAAGTAATGCGCTCCTTGCGGCAAAACGGGTAAAAAAATCGGTCTGCAGTGTTTTGAAAAACTTGAAAACTGTGCCATTTATACTATAAATGGGCGCGTCGAGCCAAAGCACTGCAGACCGATTGGCTTTTGTCGCGTTATTTTGGCTGCACCGCCAATCGCCAATCGTAGCAAATGCATTGTGGGGCGCTCCTCTCCAGAGCCTACCACGTCACCACAGGCTAGGGATGCACCGATACCACTTTTTTTCAGACCGAGTACAAGTACAAGTACTTACATTTGGCTACTTGCCGATACCGAATACCGATACGAGTACTTAATAAAACCATTACAGTTCTAATGACTTTGAAAACATGTTATTTTTTGTCTGGGGGGGGGGTGCTCCGTTAATTTGCGGTTTCTGATGGGGGGGGGGGTGTGTCCCCAGCGTCCCCACTAAATTATACGCCCATGCTCGGTACCATGCACAGTTGCTATTAAACATCCATAAACGACAACTCGGTTGCATCTCTTTATTTCAATATTCCTTGGCTAAGAATATTACAAGGTTAACGTTGCGTTGCCAAAGTGGTATCGGTGCAGTTGTATCGGAGTAGTTTTAGAGTACGAGTACATGAGCACAGTATCGGACCGATACCGAATACTGGTATCGGTATCGGTGCAGGCGAGTCGGGATCCCAGCCCGAGTGCTGACGGAACTCCCGAGCAAGTGAGATGCGCTCGGGCGTAACAAGGCGCAGCCTCACCAGGTGCGCGGAATCATAATCAAGACACAGCGGGCTACTTAAGCCCTTCATGAAAAATACAGCGTTGCTAGAACGTACTACCCCCTCGGCTCTAGTTCCCTGTGTTCTCCTTCCTGACTCCCGCGTATTCCTCGTCTCCGCGTTACCCTGTCGATCCTGTGTCTCCACGTCTCCTCGCTCCTCGTTTTCTCGCTCCAGTGACCCCCGCTCCGGACCCCTACTCTCCACGCCCCTATCCCTGGATTCCCCTTTTCCCCACAGAGGATCCCCGACAGACCCCCTGACTACCGGACTACCCTGACCACCGGACTACCCTGACTCTCCCTCAACCCTCCGTTAAGTATTTTGGTTATTGATAGATTAGTATTAGAGATTTATTTTTCTTCTATAGTTATATATATATATATTCATTATATATATATATATATATATATTATATACAGTGCATCCGGAAAGTATTCACATCGCTTCACTTTTTCCACATTTTGTTATGTTATAGCCTTATTCCAAAATGGATTAAATAAAAAAAAAAATCTCCTAAATTCTACACACAATACCCCATAATGACAAAGTGAAAAAAGTTTTTTTTGAAAATGTTTACACATTTACTAAAAATAAAAAAAAATACAATATCACATGTATATAGTATTCACATCGTTTGCTATGACACTCAAATTTACGCTCAGGGTGCATCCTGTTTCCACTGATCATCCTTCAGATGTTTCTACAACTTGATTGGAGTCCACCCTGTGGTCAATTCAATTGATGGACATGATTGGAAAGGCACACACCTCTGTGCCTAAGGGTCCCACAGTTGACAGTGCATGTCAGAGCACAAACCAAGCCATGAAGTCAAAGGAATTGTCTGTAGACCTCCGAGACAGGATTGTATCGAGGCACAGATCTGGGAAGGTACAGAAAAATGTTGGGCAGCATTAAAGGTCCCAACGTAAATGGAAGAAGTTTGGAACCACCAGGACTCTTCCTAGAGCTGGCTGCCCGGCCACACTGAGCAATCGGGGGAGAAGGGCCTTGGTCAGGGGAAGTGACCAAGAAACCCGATGGTCACTTTGACAGAGCTCCAGCGTTCCTCTGAGGAGATGGGAGAACCTTCCAGAAGGACAACCATCTCTGTAGCACTCCACGCAATCAGGCCTTTATGGTAGAGTGGCCAGACGGAAGCTACTCCTCAGTAAAAGCACATGACAGCCTGCTTGGAGTTTGCCAAAAAGGCACCTAAAGGGACTCTCAGACCATGAGAAACAAAATATCTGGTCTGATGAAACCAAGATTGCATTCTTTGGCCTGAATGCCAAAGCATCATGTCTGGAGGGAAACCAGGCACCGCTCATCACCTGGCCAATACCATCCCTACAGTGAAGCATGGTGGTGGCAGCATATGCTGTGGGGATGTTTTCAGCGGCAGGAACTGGGGAGACTAGTCAGGATCGAGGGAAAGATGAATGCAGCAATGTACAGAGAGATCCTTGATCAAAACCTGCTCCAGAGCGCTCTGGACCTCAGACTGGGGGGAAGGTTCACCGTCCAACAGGACAACGACCCTAAGCACACAGCCAGATAACAAAGGAGTGGCTTCGGGACAAGTCTTTGAATGTCCTTGAAGTGGCCCAGCCAGAGCCCAGACTTGAACTAGGGGGTGTGGAAATTTCTCGATTCTAAGATGCATCGCGATGCGGACATGTACGATTCTGCATCGATGCAGTGACAGAACATAATCGATTATAGTTGATGTAAAAAAAAATAAAGCGCTGGCAGCGGCTATTTTCAATGCAAACCCTATGAAGTTCAGCGCTTTTGGTCGCTCTGCTCCCAGTGCTCTGAGTTGAAAATAGTTCAACTTTTGGAGAAGCGTCGCGCTCATCAATGTCACGTCTCTCTTGTCAGCCAATCAAAATTGAGGAGGGGGCGGGACATACGATATCAACATTGTCAACAAAGGCGGAGGAGAACCTTATACAGGCCGTCATGGACAACCCAGTTGTACTACACACAAAAATCTTTTCGAAGGCACCACTCATGTGGAGAGCTGCTGCCAATGCCAGGACGCGATGTCTCTCCATTGTTTCAAATTAATTTATAATCAAAATAGACGGGATACGCTAGTGCAGGCCTGGCCAACCCGCGGCTCTTTGTCTGGTTTCATGGCTCTTACATTCATATTGAATTTTGTGTTTTTTTTATGGCTGTCAAAGTTAACGCGTTATCACAGATGTTGCGCCAAGGATGCGCAATGACGCTACCGTTGAGGCGCGCACGGGGCTCGAGTCAGCGTTCTCTGGGGGGGGCGGGTCCGTTAATTCGCGGTTCTGATGGGGGGGGGGGATCCGTTAATTCGCAGTTCTGATGGGGGGGGCGGGTCCGTTAATTCGCGGTTCTGATGGGGTGGGGGGGGGGTCCGTTAATTCACGGTTCTGATTGGGGGGGTCCGTTCAATTTGCGTATCTGATGGGGGGGTCCGTTCATTTTGCGGTTCTGATGAGGGGGGGGGGGGCTCCGTTAATTCGGAAGCACCCCCCGAATTAACCTAGATTAAGGGACTTAATGAAAATGTTATTGCCCTGGCAGTGGCTACAAATATTTTTGGTGTGTGAGAGGAAGAGATGGGGAGATGTTCATGTGTGTATGATGTGGCTCTTTGCAGTAACACAGTAAAAAAAATTGGCTCTTCGTCTCTGACTGGTTGGCCACCCCTGGCTAGTGTGAAGAAGCAGTGAAGATTCACAGCCAGACTTGAACCCCATTGAACATCTCTGGAAAGACCTGAAAATAGCTGTGCACCGACACTCCCCATCCAACCTGATGGAGCTTGAGAGGATCTGCAAAGAAGAATGGGAGAAACTGCCCAAAAATAGGTGTGCCAAGCTTGTAGCATCATACTCAAGAAGACTTGAGGCTGTAATTGCTGTCAAAGGTGCTTCAACAAAGTATTGAGTAAACGATGTGAAAGCTTACTTATGTACCGTATTTTCCGGACTATAAGGCGCACCGGATTATAAGGCGCACTGTCAATGAACGGGTCTATTTTCATACATAAGGCGCACCGGATTATAAGGCGCACCGCATTATAAGGCGCATTAAGCAACACAAAACAGTCAGATAAATCGAACTTTATTCAACTCATTCACAATAACTCTCAACATTGTTCAGTTGTAACACATACAATACAAAACAGGCGCATTAAGCAACACAAAACAGTCAGATAAATCGAACTTTTTTCAACTCACACAATAACTCAACATTGTTCAGTTGTAACACATAAAATACAAAACAATACACTCACTTTTTCAGTTCATTCCTCATCCACAAATCCATCAAATTCTTCATCTTCAGTCCTTATACACACACCATAATATTACCGGTATGTTGAAGCACCAGTACGTATTACTCCGCAAGGCTAGTATTACGCCGTGGTAGCCGTAATGCGCCGACAATCCATCAAGTATTACTCCGCGGTAGCCGTAATGCGCCGACATCGTGCTTTAAGTTCATTCACCATCAGTGATTCCACACTCCGCGGTAGCCAAAACACACGAGACTACGCGCAAGCACACCCACCTTCGCCGTGCACTAACTTCTACCCATCTCCACGTGGCGACTCATCACCACCGACCAATCCCAGCCAATCTGCGACCACACGAATTACCAGCCACCACAGTGGCAGTTACACACCCAGTCCCGACACCCGGCGCTTCGCACCCATCCCCATCGTCTTAGGGTGTAAACACGTCGAGTGCCATCCAATCCGCTCCACCCTCCTCCTCATCCTGCACCTCACGTTCATTCCGCCCTCCGAGTCAGTCTCGTTGCTGTTACTGAGCTGTTCAGTGATGATTCCAGCCTTCGTGAAAGCTCGGACGATACTTTAGCCCAGGCATCCACGATCCATTGGCAGATAGTGGCGTAACTCGCCCGGCGTTGCCTCCCTGTCTTGGTGAATGTGTGTTCGCCTTCTGTCATCCAATGCTCCCACGCAGCTCGCAATTTAACTTTGAACGACCTGTTGACACCAATATCTAGCGGTTGGAGTTCTTTGGTTAATCCACCCGGAATGACGGCAAGCTCCGAATTAGTTTGCTTCACTTGGGTTTTGACAGTATCGGTGAGATGGGCGCGCATGGAGTCGCGGTAGCCGTAATGCGCCGACAATCCATCAAGTATTACGCCGCGGTAGCCGTAATGCGCCGACAATCCATCAAGCGGTGCGGCTTGACAGATTTTTGAGCGCCGTGTACCACATAAAATCGGTTCGAGGTTAATACATAAGGCGCACCGGATTATAAGGCGCACTGTCGATTTTTGAGAAAATTACAGGATTTTAAGTGCGCCTTATAGTCCGAAAAATACGGTACATGTGATATTTTTGTTTTTTATTTTTAATAAATTAGCAAGAATTTCTAAAAAACCTTTTTTACTTTGTCATTATGGGGTATTGTGTGTAGAATTTTGAGGAAAAAAATCCATTTTGGAATAAGGCTATAAAATAACAAAATGTGGAAAAAGTGAAGCGATGTGAATACTTTCCGGATGCACTGTATATATATATTATACATAGAAAGAAATAGGTAGTTAGTAATATTACAATTAGTTATTATATTAGATATAGATATAGATAGAATTATTATTGTTAGTATAATTGTTTATTGCCTTCGGATATATATATATTATTATATATATATATATATATAGGTATATTTATATACCTCTTGGCTACGTTCCCTGTGAATATAATAAAGACCCTTGGAACCTAACACTTGTGTTTGAGTCCGTCTTCTCTGGTTCGGGTTTGTCACACTGGCATCTGTTGTTCGGGTACGGACCATAACAGAATGGGCGTGTCGAGACAAACACTGCAGACTGATTGGCGACCTCTTTCCCACGTGTCTCCCACAAATACGGAGTACAGATTGGCTATTTTGTACCCGTGATGTATAGCCAATCAATAATGCTGCCAGCGGGACATTGAGCCAGAGAGAGGCGACTGCATCAGAGCCGCCTGCAAGGAGTGCATTTTGCCGCAAGGAGCGCATTTTAATTTTTTTTCATTTAATCGGCAATCAGATCATACAAAATAACGATTCCAATAATCAGACGAATATACCGATTATCGGGAACTATCGGGAGACACAGAGAATAGCAAATTAAATCAGGATACCGCATTATCGTCACCAGATTGGAATAGAGAGATTTACCCTAGTTATGTCGCTCACCAAGGAGCTCATAACCAGGTCTCCCTCGATGTACAGGTGAGATAGAGAAAAGTGCACTGAGCCGAAGGGAAAACATATACCATTCAAGGCATTTCATAATCTCTGTTGTGTCAAGCACTCTCAAGAGGGAGGGGCTCGACGCTACCTGTCTTACTTTGTGCTTCTGCTGTCCATGTCATAGGAGGCGAAGGGAAAAATAATTGCGTCTTCGTCATCAAGGCCGCGCATGATATTGTCTTCCGCTTACTTTTACACCGATGAGGTCATTCTGTTTAATTGGCAGGCCTGACATTTCTGTTGCCGTTGTTCACATGGGTGATAGAAACGAGAGAGAGAGAGAGAGAGAGAGCGAGAGAGACGGAGAAAACTTGTACATTAAGTTCCAAGTATCAATTTGCCCAGTAATAAAAAAAGTGTTTGCATAAGCTGGAGTGTTTGAATAGCTGGAGTCACATTGCATCTACAGAGGTTTTACTGCCTCGTGGAGGAAGTATATTACCACACAGTGTTGCCGCTCGTCGAAGACAGTGTGCTTAAAGCAATCTTATCCCCGCTATCTGCAATAAATTACCGGAGGATTTGGCTATTAGTGGAAATCACTTAACGCGCCGTTAATGCCGTTGAGATTTTCCTTTTGTAAATGTAAACACGCTGGGTTTTTTTGTTTATGGTTGCTCCTCAGAACACACTTCACGTTCGCCCCGATCACACATTGCCCTGATATTAGCTACAACAAACTGCTGAAGTGCCGTAGAAGAGTAGGAGATCTCAGCTTGATCTTGGTTGCGTGGGTTATCATCGGTTGCCGCTAGCTCAGGTTCTATCTAGAGGTCAACGCGTATCCTTTGCGTCATCTAAAGTCTCCCACAGATAAGCAAAACATCAAAGAATTTGACATGGAGTCTGATGGAAATCATCACATAGCATGCCGAACGCTAATGAAAGATGACTGAAACGGGCTCGAGTACTCTTGTGCTTGCTCGCTCACGAACTTAATGGACGCCGAGCTCGCTGAACTTAGTTCATTATGCGCCCTCTCACTGGGCTCGTACGAGGAGAGTCCTGCGACGAACATGACTGTGGTGGAAAAGGACCGTCTAATGGACGAGAAACAACAAAGCCATCACGCGGTTGCCAGTATATTTCACCAACGAAATATCCCTCAGGTGCCATAACTGCGCTGGTCTGTAGGTCCATGCGTGGTGCGCAGACATGACTGCGGCAGTGTGCCACTCTGCCCCTGAAGTGCATGATCTACTGAATCCGCGTGGCCCATCACTCCACTTTAAACCCAGAGGAGGTAGGTCTCGCAAAAAATCGATTCTTAGATCAGAAGATCTAAAGTCGAGAGACTCATAACGTCGATCGGCTGGTCGCATCAGGCCATGCTGGATGGATTCAGACCCTCAATCGCATCGCCGTCTTACCCTCCCTCACGAACCCGCTGCAGTTTGCCTCCAGCGTCCCATCACTCAATTGTAGTTCTTTGACGCTACTTAAATAAAAATCGCTCTGGCAGTTCGATGTATGACTCTGAATCCTCTACTACGTTCAGTTATTTACTGTGCGGACAGACCAAGAAACCTTTTGTCTCGCTTGTCGTCATCCTAAAAACGCCACGACCCTCGTCCTTATGTAGCTGGATGGCGTCTGAATTTGGTACTCGAACAGACCGCTCCCCCACCCAGGTGCTCCAACCCACGCCGCCTGCGTTCAGACCCAACAACATGTATGCGCCTAATGGGACTGTCAGCCGGTGGCCTGGCCATAAACAGAAACACGAAACTGGGCATGTGGGACCTCCCAGCTTGCATTGCCAGGCGAGGCACTGGTGGAGAGCCGACAGACACCCCACACCTCCCCTCCCTCATCCACAGTGGGCCCTCCAGCAAACTTGCTTCTTCCTTTAAGACTGCACACATTCCAGTACTTGTCTCCCGATCTACTGACTGTCAGGGATTAGAATATACACTTCTAAGGCTCTATACAGCCATCTAACTGATAAGTCTATCATCCTCCATGTCCTCCACCCTCCTATCGCTCCTCCCTGGTACAGCCTCCAATACTGCATGCGGACAGGTATTTCTCACAGCTCTCTCAAACATTACCCCTGGCTCTATGGATACATAGTACCGTAATTTTACCCATATTTAAGTTGGATATATTTTTATAGACTTATAATAACATAATTGCTTTGGAGAACCTACCAGTAATTCAGTTTTGCTTAAATTAATTAACGCTTGTTCAGTTTTTATTCAATATGACTAGTAAGAATATTATTGTTAAATTAAGTGTATTTGAGCTTTTTTTACCACTGAAATTAGACCTTATGAATGTAGTATATGTGTGACAGGTAATACTTGGAATAATTATTTGAATCATCCAATTATTTATTTCTATGTTATATACTATAGGTGATAAGATGATATCCATATACGTTGAGTCTAATTTTATGTACTCTCTCTACTCGCCGTCCTACTTCGTTGTTCTGGTGAGGTAAGGCCTGATGGCCTGTGTACATCCTGTGGTGAGAGATAAAAAAATACTAGTTGCTGAGCTAGAAGGTGTGTACTTCCCTCGAGTGCTATACATAGGTATAATATGTGCTCCAGAATTAAAATGGTCCAATTGCGATAAGACATCTTACTCTACAGAGTCTCGTGAATACTATTTAATAATACCTAGTGGTCTCGTACCAAGTTTTCTAGAAGTTCAAATGAATAGGTGACTGAATATTTAACTGTGGTAGAGCTGTCTAGGTAAATACCTCCATCCTCTCAAATAGATTGTTTTAGCGTAGCTTTGTCCTATTTGACTCAATCAGCGTAAGTGTGAAATAGTTGTCCATAGTTGTGTGTGAAGGGATGCTGTCTCATGGGCCAGGAGGGAAGTGAGGGGCTGGGAGGAGAGTGACAGCTAGCCAGCGATTTATATTATAGAGTATTTATATATGTGTGTGTTCTACTCCCGCATATACTTCTTCCCACCAAAACGCTCAGGCAATTGTGTATGTGCCTCTTAAAAGGAAGCACGAAGGTGCTAGCAGTCGGCACCATGAGATGAGGGGCCTTGCCATCAGCAGTAAGCAGCAGCAGTGAAACCAGACAGTAATGCAGCCAGAGAGGATGCTCTTGATGGCGCACCTGTAAAAGTTAGTGAGCGTATTGGCAGTTCACAGCTGAATATAGATATATTGACATTATGTTAACTGTTAATAAGTTGCAAGAATGAGGAGGGATGTGAGTAGGCCTACTCATTAATCAGCCAGAGACTGTTGGCGAAAACAACATTTTATCTGTATATATCTGTATATAAATAAGTTACCAGCAAGCAGCATCTTCAAATGGCAAACAAACTTCTGTAAAACTCAACAATGATGAGACACATGTGGGCAAGGTATTCCTTTCTACAGTGTGTGTGTGTGTGTGTGTGACATCAACAAACTAAAGTCAAAGCAAAAAACGACATAATGAGATGTTCCTGGAAGCCCCCCTCTCTTAAAAGAACAAAAATCAAGATCACTGGGAGAGAGAGGGAGGGAGAGAGAGAGAGAGAGAGAGAGAGAGAGAGAGAGAGAGAGAGAGAGAGAAAAATTGTTTCTTTCCCATTTCAGACATCAGTTTGTGCTTGTCCATTCACTTAATGAATAAAGATAATGAATGGTTAGATGCAACCCTACATAATTTCCATGCTACATTGTATAACCGTGTGTCCAGATACATGATACCCAGGCAGAATAATAATTCTGAATAATTCCTTTTTCTGGCCTAATTACTTCCGAACCAGCGTCTTACACCAGGATGGGAGGAAAGGAGGGGAAGAGCGGAGAAGCCTGTGAACAAGGATCTGTGTGCAGATGAAGGCTGCTTGAAGAAAAGACCATCTTAAATTCAGGCAAGCACACACAAACGCACGGACCCACACACACATACAAGCACACAAAAATGTATGAATGTGCAGACAAAGACACATGTACTGTATGTGCATGTTCAAGGAGCACACACACACACACACACTTAAGCAAGCATGTGCAGACACACTTACATAAACCGACCAACACAGACTAAATTATTCACAAAGACCAGACCTTGAGGGCTTTGCTGTCTGCCAGTTTGCTTGTGTGTGTGTGTGTGACGGAGAGGTAGAGAGAGCAAGAGCGAGAGATGTATGGGTTGGGAATCTCCCTGAGTACAATGCGTAGGTGGTTAAGGAGGGAAGCCCGTGTGTCAGATGCACAGTCAACACCAGCTCTGTGCCTATTAGCACAGAGACACAGGAAGGGAGAGAGAGAGAGAGAGAGAGACAGAGAGAGAGAGACAGAGAGAGAGAGAGAGAGAGAGAGAGAGAAAGAAAGAGAGAGAGCCCTCAAGAATCTCTTGCTTGCTTGCAACCCAACAGGAGATGGAAATTAGATTACAAGAAAGCAGAAAGCAGAGCTAAAACTCCAGATGACATTTGAAAAATTATAGATACAAGAGAAACAGAGAGCTTAGAAGACAAGCATGGTGGTTCTGTGGTTGAATTGCATAAATGAGGCAAATTCACCCTCTTAAAAAAAGAGAACGATTCATGAATCTGTGTGCATGTGGTGCATGTTGCAAACCAGTTCTAACCAAGCAATCGCCATGGAAACCAGAGCTGCAGGACACAGAAGAGCAATGTGCACAGAAACATGATAAATGCAGTTTGGCTAATTTGGCACAGCCCTATCTTTCTGTAAAAGAAGTAAGTGCTTAAAAAAATGTGACAATTACACAACCATATTCCATATCTATCGATTTGTTAATAATAATAATAATAATAATAATAATAATAATAATAATAATAATAATAATGAACACTGACTGTGATAATAAAATGGACAATAAAAAGTACACTATTATTTAAATCCATAACAAAAACACCCATTCATTTTCCCCAAGCACAGACAGTAGACAGGGTTCCAATAATTCAGAATCAAATTTAGAGTGATCAAATCTGTTAATTAAATATGGTACAGAGTTTGATCGATGGTCCCTTCAAAATTCACATAAGTAATTCAACCTGGTTTCAGGTCATTGCAGAGATTTGGAATGATTTGGTTATTTTACATCAAAGTTATTTTACATTTTTACATCCAAATCAACATAATTTGCTCTACTGCTGACATGATTTTTTGATGGCATGAAGTTGACTCAGCCAGGTGTTAATATAGATATATTAGATATAATAGACACAGCTGGTCGCTGTTTGTCTAATTTGCACAATCAAGCCAAATCACAATCAAATCATCTCCTACATCTCCGAGCGGTTTTACTTGGATACATGTCACTTATGCTGTGAGATATGTTCATGTGAGATAATTCCATTTCATGATGTCAAATAAAAGTAAGGCCTGTTCACACTGTCTGCCTTTGTATCAAGAAAAGGTGTATTTTGGTGCATTTTGTACTGAAAATAATAAAAACGTCTGATATTATGCTACTTTATACTTGACATGTCATAGTTCATGATATTTACTTGTGAGTGAGTGAATAACAGGAAACTTTCCATCAGTAGCGAGAACGGTATCGCCGGTAGCAACATCATCTTGGTGTCATCTTGAATGTTGTTCTTGCTGTTAATGTCAATGTGGCCTCTGCATGCCTGCCATGTACCCCCTCCTCTTCCTCGTTGTGATTGGTCAGCTGATAAAAAGTTCCCACAGCATATGCACAATTCTCACAAAGTAACTATTCACAACCTTCGAAGTGCTCCGCTTGGCCAAACAAACTCTTTCTAAAAGACAAAAAACACTTTTCGGTAATTTCCCATAGGTTTTACTGTAAAAAGGTGGTGCCTATTTTTTTCAGTCTTGTATAAAGTACTTGAAAGCGATACTTGAGTAAAAGTACAAGTATCTTACCAGAAAATGACTTTGGTAGAAGTTAAAGTCACCTTTTAGAAATGTACTTGAGTAAAAGTCTTAAAGTATCTGATATTTACTGTACTTAAGTATCAAAAGTAATTTTCTGATATTAAATGTACTTAAGTATTGGAAGTAAAAGTAAAAGTACAAGTAAAAAAAAAAAGTGGCATCAGTCGTTGATTCTACTGCCATCGGACTTCTTACGCACGAATCCCACCAGACGCGGACGGACGCTTTCGTGCACGCGGACTGAACCCACCAGACGCGCAAAGCGCATGCGAACTGCTGCGCGCGCGCACTCCCATGTTACCAGACGCGGGAATTGATTGATATTGATGCAATGATCACACTTTAGTGTGATTAAAACAAATATCTAAACTATATAGAATGTTAATAATAATAATAATAATAATCATGATTATTATTATTATTAGAATGTTGTTTTGGTTGTATGCAAAATGTATGACTTGATTTAACTTAATTTAACTTAATATGATGCAGATATTGTGCATATACAATGTATTTCTATGAGATTGCGCACAGTGACGCAGTGTGAACCGCGCAACACATTTCTAATGATTTTATTTTGTAGTAACGAGTAACGAAGATGCTCAGGAGAAATGTATCGGAGTAAAAGTATACATTTTATTTAGGAAATGTAGTGGAGTAAAAGTGAACGTTGCCAGAATATAAATAACGAAGTAAAGTACAGATACGTGAAAATTCTACTTAAGTACAGTAACGAAGTATTTGTACTTCGTTACATTACAACACTGATTTTTTTTAAACAGACGGACTGTGTGGATGGGCCCGAAGGCTGCATATTTGTAGAACCAGGCTTGCTCAAAATAACAAATGGGGAATCATTTGCCGGCCCTTCTATTCCAGCTCTCCTATCAGCTTCTTGGTGATGCCATCACCTAAAAAAAGGTTCTGGTCTGCTGTGCTTTGCAAAACTATGACAGTATTTTCCGGAAATGACAATGCTGCAACAGCACACATCAGTGAGGCCAAGCACTTATTACCTAGAAGTGTCCAAGCATGTGGACACTTCTAGGTGATGTCATCAGCATGAGACAGCCAAAGGTTTGGGAAAGAAGCTTAAGCTGTTATGTATTGACGATTGAAAAAAAGTCCTTTGTGTATGTAAGTTTTACATACACAAATCGCTTTAAATTGGCAGTTTATGAGTAGGTTGTGGTTGAAGTAAAAAAAATAGATTTTGCGGGACAAATTAACAAAGTGACATGTAAGTGCGGATAATTTAAAAATACATATATTTCATAGCTTTTCTAAATGTGTACAAGGTTTAATTATGATTAGAACTAACTAGTTTCTGATTGTTATTGTCTCAACCCATGGAGCCCACAATGCACTGATTCTTACCTTTAAAGTAAGTAAACAAGATTTTATGAGCTATTGCAGACTATGAGATGACTGAGATGGAGAAATGTTATCGCGTCAAGCCCACCATCAGCTTCAAAGTTCCTGAACTTTTTCCATGCCGTATGGGGGCAAGGTTAAGGTTAATTTAGACCCTGGATTCTCTAAAGGTTCCATGTTCTTTGGTAAAGTTCCTACAATGGAAATGCAGTTGTGCTCTTGATCTGAGTAATCTGATTATCATTTCAATAATCATCTGACAGCTAATCAGAAAGATATGTGCTTTTGCTATAGAGTACCTTGTCACTTGTAGTTTTGTTTAGTAGTCCATTGTTAGCCCTGTTATAATGCTAGTGAAGGTGCATCTTATTTGTTCCCAAACAACAAACACTCCAGAACCCTAAATTCAGCAAACATCCATACCATCTAAGATTCTATCACTCATAAATAATGCCCCCTCCCCCCACGTCTTCAAACAATCACTGTGTGATAATCCCATAATCAGCAGTGCTCTTAGTGGATTCCCTAGCTCTGAGGTGTCTGAGGGGGCACCGTGCGCACGGCCCCTTACTCTTCAATAACAAGGTTATGAAGATTTATTCAAATGAGGCCTAATCCCCCCTTTGCTATGTGGGGACCTCTTGGGGACATTGAGGACAAGTAGCTTGGCCTCTGCCACCCCCCACGCTTCAGAGGAGGGGGTGGATAATGAAAAATAATTAGAAAATGTTTCTTCTTGAAAGAAGTGGGAATTGATGAGTAGGCGGACAGAAGTAACAAGATAACAGAAGACTTTCTTTAAAAAAAAATAACAAATTATTTTGACCTTGTTGGCATTTCCACAGATTTTTTTTGTTCATGTGACTCAGATCAGTTTCTTTCATTACATTGTAACAGCACAAATCACATGCAATCCACAACAGTCTGGTAGCTTGGCAAGCATGTTGCTTTCGGGAAGAGAAAACATCTATTGTGCATGCACAAACGGATGTGCACCCAGCCACGCATTATGCTCTCTATTCCGTTTAACCCCCCCCTCACACACACGCATGCACACGCCAAGTCACAGCAGGTGCTGTGCTGGCCAGCTGGATGCACACCCATGTGGAGGGAAGCCGGAAAGACGAGGCAGCAGGGCCGGCGCATCTGCAGCGAGACCAGCGGTGCTGTCAGACCAGACGACACAGAACAGGGCACTCACGCAAGAGGCTGTGCATTTACAGTCCAAAGTGCTTAGGGAACTGTGTGTGTGTGTGTGTGTCTGTGTCTGTGTCTGTCTGTATACAGTATATGCACATGCCTCATTTAGTTTGCAAACAGTGTACAAAAATAACTATAACAGAAAATGTGAATATGAACTGGAAGAATTAAATCACTTTATTTGAGTGTGAACCTATGGTGACTTCCTCCCTCATGACAATTTGAAGTGTTTAACGGTGGCCGTGTGGTAACACCCCAAAGTAACGTGGGAGGAGGGGGGTGAGGGTATGTGTGGGGTGGGGGGCTGTTCACAAGACCTAGTCTGAAGTCACAAATGTCTCTGCAATCAGACGACAGTGCCTCAGGGGGTAGAGCAGTTGTCTGGCAACTGCAATGTTGCTGATTTGATTCCCTCCATCTAGCCAAGTGTCAAGGTGTCACTGAGCTGACCCCTAACCCCAACTGCTTCCGGCTGTCACTACAGTCAGTCTAAGAATGTGTGTGCGTGTGAATGTGAGGCAATTTTGGAGAGCGTGCTATAAAATGCAATCCATTTACCATCTAACAAGTTCTGGCAATTAAAAGCACAACATTGTCTACAAGTCACATCCTCTTTCGATAGTTTGCTGTCTGGGTATAGACCTGGGCAGTAAATCCCTATTAAAGATGATGTGAACATTTATCCAAGCCCAATCAGGGAGGTTCAAGGGACAAAAGAAGGTTGACAAGTGAAGATGTTATTTACCAATTCATGTTTTACCTTAAACCTGCACTCTGCATGTTTTCCCATTCACAACTTCTAGTGGCTTGAGTTGTAGATTACACATTTTCAGATAACAACATTTTTACAAAATGACACCAAGATCTATGTATTACAGAAGCAAAGGCAACTGAATTCTGGGAGCAAGGCAGCACCGGAATGTATTTAACAGACCTTATTAAAACCCCAAACAGTGGTTGGGGGTTGGGTTACAGTCCAGAACCAAACAATGCACTACTTACGTATAGAGACGCACTGATTGATCGGCCGAGACCAGTGACCTGCCAATCAGTCTCTTAATAGCCAATTCTGTGCTATCAGAGACTCAAAATAACATACACCCTCTCACCGCCGCCCGCCACACAAGAGAGTCAGCACCCATTCATTTTCACAACTCAGTCTCACAACTCGGCGATCATGTTGATAGTTGGAACGTTTTTTAACTTGGATATCGGATATTCGAAAGATCGGTCTGGTGCGGAGAACTAAGGACGCGATCCGGGTATGTGTGTATGCTGTCAATTATAGTCTTAGAAAAAAAAATCTGAATCAGCAGGTCAGACTTTTAAAATAATTGGAAATCGAAATGGGCCAAGAAAATTGCAATTGGTGCATCTCTACTTATGTACTATCGATGACAAAAAAACTATTGAGGTAGAAACCGCTGTCTAAATTAACCAACGCTTATCATCAGAACATACGCAAGGTAGAGCTGAACTGCATAATGGTAACTGAAGTTTGTATACGTTTGGCACGATAAGGTGCAGAATCGATTTTTGATTTTCGAATCGAGTTTCGACCAGTCATGGTGGCACAAACAAATAGCAAAGACAAACTAAGCCAGCACTCATAACCAGACATCAACGTTCTTCTGTAAAGGTCATAAAAACACCCTACAGACAGACCACTGTAGTTCCTCTTCAGTGGAATATCTCTGTAATGAGAAACAACAGGAAACAATGCATAACTCCACGCATTTCAGCTTTTGGTTTCCATGCTGATCCATAGATCAGCATGACGAAAGAACAGCCTGCCAGGTGGTTATGTGTAAATATACTGTATATATATATATACATATAAATATACATATATACTGTATATATATGTATGCATCCCATCATCTGTACAGCTGAGAGAAAAGCTTTCCTCTTTCCTCACAAGGTCTTTCCTCTTGAAATGAACCTGCCTTTTGCTCCGGCCATCGAGTGTGTGTTGGTTGGTTGAGGTGGGGGGAGGGGTTGTTGCCGCGGTGATGAAGTGTTTGTGCCTAAGTTGTAGAGTCGGTAATTCCCGGGAGGACAGGCTGCTTGAAGGATTCTAATTGGCTTCTCCGGAGCGCTCCAGAGCAGGCAACCCCAAAGACAGATGGTAAACAAAGACAAAGGTTGAAATGACCTTACATTTGGGGTGAAATGGATAAGCATGAGTGCAGTGGAAGGATGGGGAGACAACTACCAGCATGAGTCACGGTCAAGACGTATTCAGAAACATGCTCTGTGACTCTTGATCTACGTGTTAATCACAAGGTCTGACTCACACATGTGTTAACTATGTGTAAACTAGCTTGTGCATATAGTTTTTTGTTTAGTGAGTTCACAAGTCAATCTTTTGTGTCAGCATTAACTGTTGTTTCTATTAATATATTGTTCGGATACTTTTAGTTCATTTGAATTACTCCGGGCATGGACACATTTCTAATCAAATGTGCTGATCTTTAACAGCACTATGAAGACGTACTGTATGTATGTACTGTCACGTTTCATTTTTGTCATTTAAAACTTCAGCTATGCATGTATATTTATTAATGAAAACAAATCAAACTATCATCATAAACAATCATATTCTTAGTCTCTAATTTTAATAGCAAACCTCAGAAAATGTGAGGATCCATGTAGGAATTGGATGCTCTAGCATACAGTGTCACAAGGTGGGATTGCCTGGGAAAATGTATGTGTGATGTGATGTCAAACAGTGACTGTTTGTGTGAATCACACACGTCAGCGCTGATCATTTTTGTTTGCGATATTGACATTTAGGCACTGTAAATGCTTGACATTATTTAAACTGTCCTAAATCATGCTCAAGTTGCCTACTCTTGAAGTTGTTAGGGAAAACTCCACAGCTAATGCATCACAAATCAAACTACAATTATTCTTATTACTATCTCCACACAATTTAGCAGTCATTAGGTACAGCGTTACACCTTGTCCTACATTAACTAATGTAGCCAAGGCATACATTAGCCTACATTAGCACAAGGCATGGGTAAGGTGGACTGAACAGCCAGTAAGTCACGTAAACACGGGACCTGCACTATGTACTGTATAACATGAGAGGTGTGGAGTCACATTACAGCCATCTGGACTAATGAATTGAGAGGCAGGAGTAATAGTGGAGTAGTACTTTGAGAATGTTTTCTTTATTATCATGTATTCATTATTAATAGGCTTTGTTTTGTCTAGGCAGATACCTCCTGAAACGCAATGCAGTACAAATGTAATTATGCATTGCAATATGTGTTGGACTACAGGTTATTTCAGCCAAGTAGAACAAAAAAATGTTGCTTCTGCGGAAACCCACAAACATTGTGTGCAAATGTACATTCAATCTGTAATACAAAAGATACAATTACATTTCAAAAATATGTGTCCGAGCTGCTACAGTCTGAAATGCCTTCCTCAGTTGCAGCTATATTTCAACGATGCTTGGCAAATTGTCATTTTGTATAATAAGCTGAATAATTAGATGTCTACTGTGACATTCACAACTGATTATTTTGTTAGATAGAAAGCTGCAGCCATGTTAACACCCCCCAAAATCGGATCAAAGCCTATAGGCCTACATCAGCATGCTGTGCTACCATTCTCTGGGCTCAAGCTATACAGGGACATCGGGACGTGATTAGATGAGACAATGTTGGGAGGGGGGGGTCCTAGAACATTTCGAATAAAGTGTTTTAATGCATGACGAAATGCATTCCAAATGTTCCTAATTCCCAGGGAAATGCATGTGTAGCCTACTAGTATGCCCTTGTTAATAAATAGGTCTACATGTCCTGCATAGCAGCTCTACCATGGTGTGAGCGTGATTAGTCATTCCAAGAGTGTCCACCTAGAAGTATGCTCCCACTTGTGATGTCAAAAACCGGAGATGGCAATGGTATTTGAAACTGCTTGGAAAGGCTAATCATGCTCATACCATGCTCACTCCTGGTATAAGAGGAGTCCTTCAAGTCCAAGCACATATTCACTGACACATTGACCGATGAAAAAAACTGCCTGAGCCGCTATGATAATGTTGCAGTTTGTTTAAAAACTGCTTATGTGTAGCCAATAGGTATCTGATGAGGCCATCAGCCTATTACGATTTACTGTTATATTTGTTAAGCCTACATATCAAGCCAGTGCAATAGACAGATATATTCGTCAGATAGGCTATCTGAAAAGTACATTGAAGAGCAATTATATTTGTATTAATTGTTGTTGCATATGAGCGAACCCCATAGGCTACTCCTATGGTGAATTATTGTCTTATCTTAAGCAGGCATGAGACGTTCAGGAAAATTAAGTGGATATCCTGGCATTTGATTGCCAATTGAGTGAACAAATCAATAATAGACCCTTTGGGCAGATGGTCAGTAGCAGTACCTCCAACGGACCCATAATTCATGCCAAGAGCTACACCTGTGTTTCTCTAGCTGGGACAGGGGTCTATTAACAGTGGACCTCCACGAAAATAAATGGTAACGTTTTTCGTCTAGAGCCAAATGTACAATAAAATGTATTGGTCTTACTTTGGCTGTCAAACTTCCTGATGATGGTGTCCAGGAAGGTGTTCTGTGGAGCCACGTGGCCCCTCCGGACGGGCATGTTGACTCCTCTCAGAGTTCAGGTGACTTTTAGAAGGAGAACAAGTGGTGCTGCCGTGCGCCCTGGGAGAGCACACTGGGAGAACACACTGGGAGAGCACACTGGGAGAGACCACTGGGAGAGCACACTGGGGGAGCCCACTGGGAGAGCCCACTGGAATCGGACGGAAGAACGGCCACGTTGTCCGCTCGGCCCAAGTTTGTCCAACTTTTTTTTTCTAATACGGTTGCTGGTAGATCACAAATTAACCAAAAATAACAAGACTGTGTGACAGAGAGAAGAGGTCTGATAAAGAAATAAAGAAAATGCAGCAGCAGCAGCAATGGACTGCAGAAGCAGATTTTCGTGTGTGCGTGCGTGTGTGTGCGTGCGTATGTGTGTGTTAAACGAGAGTTGCTCTCCGTGTGTGGAGGAGGTGGTCTACAGCCGACATGTCCGCTCCGGTGCGGGGGGGTGTGCCGAGCTCACAGCCCAGTCCGGCTCCAGGCATAGTTTGCGCCTCTTCTTCTTTTATTTGCCCCTCACTCCGTCCGCTCTCCCGGCCATAAGAGTGTGTCCATTAAATGTTGTTGTTGTTGTTTTTCCCAATTCAAAAGAACAGCTTCCGACTGAAAGCCGAAAGGTCCGTGTGTGGTGTCTCCGAGATGCGCTCGATGGCTCCTCTCCTCCGCTCCTATCCTCCTCTCTGCTCCGTGCTGCTGCTGCCTCCCCACCGACTGCGCCTCTTTTAACCCTTTCCTCCACCTCAGCACTCAAGTAGCTAATAGTGACCGAGTCAAACAAAAGGCGCAGATTCGGCGCCAATGTATTTAGAACAAAATCAAGATTATTTATAATTAACATTATATTAGGCAAGAATCAATAGGCGTATAAATAGGGCTTTACGATGGCCAGCTGTGCAGCAGGTCCACCTGTTATTCTCTAGCACGGCTTCTATGTCCACTACGGTGTACAACAAACACGAGTCTCCATAATTGCAATTACGCCCGTATGCCTATACGGACTTGTTTATTATTATTATTATTATTATTATTATTATTATTATTATTATTATTATCATCAGGCACCGAGCATTTACGTATAGTCCTCTTTAGGTTTGTGATTTTACTGGGAGTTGGTCGGGGATTCACCCTCGTTGTTATCTACGTCACGGGTTCCCCTGCTACGTCACGACGAGTCGGACACAGCGCGCGCTATATATGGAACGCCATCTAGGCAAAAACCGTCACGTAAATAACGCCACGTAAATAACGTGTTAACATGTACGAAAACGACGTGTTAACACGTTATTTACGTGACGGTTTTTGCCTGGATGGCGTTCCACAGCTATACTGTTCCCGCGCTGACAGCTAGCTTACTGTCCACGCTGTGTTAACGGGCGGTTATGCGACTCTTTCAGAAAGAACGGCGACCTCCTCGATATCATGTAGAACTGGAAGACGTCACATAATGTTAACACGTTGGCTGTTATTCGGTGGATCTTTTTCATGGTGTAACCCTTAGGTAGGCTACTGTGTGCAGCCAGTGCTGCTGCTGCTGGGAGCGGGAGGAAGGCTTATCGCCAGCCTCCCGCTCCTCAACTCCCTTATTTAGTCAGGAAAAGAATGGAGCCATGGAGGAGGAGGAGGAGGAGGAGGAGGCGAGACAGACACGACGCTGTCACGCGAGTGCCCTTCCGTTTGATAGCTCCCAGCCGCTCGCTCATTCAGTAAGTATAAAGTACCGAGAGGGGCGGCGGGCGGCCCCACAATGTCTTCATAGGGCCGGCCACATGGAGCCACTGGAAACCTTTGGGTGACACAAGCTGCACACCAAAAACAAAAGCCATCACTTCATTTTCGGGAATTCTATTATGCTTTTGTAGTATAGGTCTGTCTAAGGCTTGTTGGAAAATATGTCAATATGACAATTAAGGAATGATGCTTGTATACTTTTATTTATATTTTATCCCGGCCTTTCTGTGTGGAGTTTGCATGTTCTCCCCGTGCTCTGCGGGGTCTCCTTACGGAGTAAAAGAACCCCAATTAAAAAACATGTGAAGATCGCCTCTCCTGTCCACGTCCCTGACCAAGATGTGGACGTAAAACCTGGAGCTGTTGGTCCCCGGGCGCCGTCAAAATGGCTGCCCCTGGAGGGGCAGCGGAATGGATGGGTCAAATGCAGAGGCCAAATTTCCACGGGCCACCCTCCATGCATGCGCGTGTGTGTGTTTGGCAGCCACCACTTCCCGCTGTGTGTTGTGTGGATTAATAAAGATCTTCTTCTTCTTATTTTAATGTAAATTTGATGTGCACTACAGTTATCATTTTGAGTTGCACAATGTACATCATGTGTTTGGCGATTCATTATTCTTCAACTAGGCCAGTATCCTTTTTCCTAAAAAGTTAGATTTCATCACTGTCTACATGATGTAATCAATCAATTTATTACTAAAGTTGTTAAGTGCATGCTAGTTATAATATGGACCAAAGGTCCATATTATAAAAACAAAAATTAAGTGAGTGAAGCAGCTGGAGATGTTAGTTGGACAGGGTGAGTTGACTTTAGTAGCCAATTGCTGCTCCCATGTTTAGATGTGTGTGTCATTATGAATGAATGGATAACAAAAGTGGTTCACAAATTTTATGTGGACAAATAAATGGAACCAACTGAAAACAGACACTTTTCTGTGTTGGTACACTATAATGACCCCGTGAAGGGCCTGACCATTAAAATATATTGTTTAATATAACAATATACCTGCAAAGTCAATGGAAATCCTATCCAGTGATGGCTTAAAGTAGGCTATGTGTAAAGTAAATTCAGTCATTTGTTTCTAAACACATTATAGGCCTACATGTTAGAAAATGACAAGAATGTGAAAAGACTGAACTATTTAGCACTGAATTATACAGACAAAGAAACAGTTTTTCATTCTTCTTGTGTTTAGGATTTTTGGGCGGGTCTGAAATGGGAACTCAGTGACACACTGCGTCCACCCAGAGCTGTGAACCTCCCCATCCCTTACACTATATAAAGTGCATTGCATTAGCATCAGTGGTTCTCCCGCTCAAACATCAGTATCGAAACCTGGTATTATACAGGCCTCAGGGCTCAAGTTTTTAAAGACCATAGTATCGATAAGCTCCAATGTTACCAGTTCTTTTATCAGTACCTTTTAATGTTTTGGTGTAATTTATTATCACCTACAGCCTCTCCGATGCCAAGTCGGAGCTGACAGTCCTGACAGAGCAGAGATGCTTGTTGCTGTAAGTGCAATAAAACCTTTGCAAGGAAAAAGCCAATACTTAATCAATACACCTGTTTGCACTTGAACAAGTTAAAACAAACCTATCAATGGAGCCGAACTGCTTAGCTTTGTTATAATGAGTGATGGTTTATATGAAGTATATGAAGTGAAGCAGAAGCATAACCCACTCTTGGCAGCAGACTTCAAAATCAACCGCTGCCCAGATGGAGCTTCACACATCTACACACACACCGCTGTATGTATGGCTATACAAGTCCAATAAAGCAGCTAGACGGAGCATCCATTTTTCAGGTGTCTGAGAGGCGGCAACTTCCCCACAAGTGACCATGGTTGAAGCACAGACACAGCCCAAAGATTGTTTTAACCATTCAAATTGTGCTGGAGTGAGTGGTTAATAACATATTTCTCTGTGGTGTGACCAAGTCAGAATACATTTATTTATACACAATACACATATTTATAGATGTTAAATAAATGATACACATTTGTTTCTTCTATAGTCTTACTTTTATTTTTTTACAAAATGAGGTGTGTGTAAACATACTATAAAAATTTGAGCAGTGTCTGAACAAGCAGTGAATAATGAACAGTACAGACTAGCAGTGGCTGAACGAGCAGTGTATAATGAACAGAACAGATCAGCAGTGGATAATGAACAGAACAGATCAGCAGTGGATAATGAACAGAACAGATCAGCAGTGGATAATTAACAGAACAGATCAGCAGTGGATAATTAACAGAACAGATCAGCAGTGGATAATGAACAGAACAGATCAGCAGTGGATAATGAACAGCACAGACGAGTGTTGTCTGAATGAGCAGTGTATCATGTCACCGGCAGTGACCCAATGACGCACCAGTCCTGCGCTGCAGCGCCACCATCGATCCTGACTGACCCTCTGTCCTACACCATCATTAGTCCATCTCCACTGCCCTCCCTCCCTCACACACACACACACACAAACACACACACACACTCATTGTCTTGCTCTCAAACACACATGCACATCACATCACTCCATCTCCACTGCCCTCCCTCACACACTCTCACACACACACACACACACACACTAACTTTTTCTCTCACACAACATACACACATACACTTTCTCTCACACGCACAAACACGCACACGCACACACACACACACATCCCGTCGGTCAACGTCTGGAGAGGTCCCCCCCTGTGAAAGGAGAAGGTTGGTTAATATGTGAGAGTGCCAGGCGAACAGGGGCGAGGCTGACCTGGCAACAGCATCACAACCATTCCTCACACTCAGGGACTCCTAGCGCTGCTATGACATCATCACCCAAGCCTATAGGCCAGGGGTGGGCAAGCTTTTTGGCTCAAGGCGGGCGGGGTCATTAGTAGATGAGGATCATAATGTCTAACTTGCGTTATGATGCCATATACTGTATATTGAAGTAGCCTAGTAATCGTATCAACATCTATAGGCTGCCACTATGTAGTTAAATCAAATAAATGAAGTACAATTCAATAATATAACAATATTTATTGAACCAGAGGGATTATAAATAACATGTGCTCTAATAATAAATAAATGTTCTGTTCTTTCTTCTCAGGGACCAACCTTACATAAACTAACAGCTGAGCATCGTCAGACACATCAGTAAACCTATGCATGGTGCCTTATGAATGGCTTCATCCAGCTGAGTACATCCTGGCTTCATATTTCCCTTTTCTTTGTGGCTGGTGATGCTGATATAGGTATTTCCTTGATTTTTGCATAAAACTCTCTTTTTGTTTCCCCTCAAATAAGGTTTCAGCTACTGCACTAATGCCGTAAAGGCTGGAAAAGATGCGCCGGTCAAAATAGAAACGCGACAACTAAATTGTCTGGATTGGACGGTGTCTGGGTCCGGACCCGGACCGCGGTCCACATATTAGTGTCCTCTGATCTAGTGGAACCAATTAAGGAATCAAAAAGAAAAAGAAAAAAAAAACAGCAAAATGAATACTACAAATGTAAATGTATTATAGGACTGTTGTTAATGTAAATGCCCAACGGGTCGTATTAAACAACGCAACGGGCCGTATGTGGCCCGCGGGCCGTAGTTTGCCCACCTCTGCTATAGGCCCATGCATTCTCCCAGCACTCTTGCAGGGGTGTGTGTGTGTGTGAGGGAGAAATAGAGAGAGAGAATCAGTTATGTTTTCCTACGGCCGTCTTTGTGCCGACATGACTGATCTCGACTACAAGTGGGCACGTCCACCATGGCACGGACGCACTGCTGAGAGCTGGCAAGCTTGTCGCCTGTTCTGCGTCATCTACGGTTGAACTACATCCAATTAACCAACGCAATCAACCATGCTGATGAATGGATTAGCACAATAATTGCCTCTGAGGTGGAATCACCTCATTTCATTATTCATGGGAGGAGGGGGGTCAAAAAATTACATCACATGTGTCTGGATGTTTGATATGTGTGTGTGTGTGTGTGTGTGTGTGTGTGTGTGTGTGTGTGTGTGTGTGTGTCTGTGTCTGTGTCTGTGTGTCTCAATAGCTTCCTGTGATGCGTGTTCCCTATCACCAGTGAATAGCTCTATGTCTTCAATTGCGCACATTTACCAAGACAACTCATATTCACATGTGATTGTATGTACATGATGTATATGTACACGGTATCCACGACAAAGTTGTCACATTTATTCTTGTAGTATCTTGGTTTGGCGACACACCATGTGTTGTTTGGTGCACGTGTTCCATGAGGGTCTTGCTCTGCACACAGTGGCAAAATCTTCAATATGAAAACACTGTCAAGCACACACGCACACATACACACACACAAACAAACCTTGGCAGCTGGTGCACTCGCAGCTGTGTATGACGGGCAGGACGACAGGCTCACTGTCCCCGCTCACACACTGCAGGCTGAGGAAGCGCACAGGGTGGTCAGGGTCCAAGCGGTAACTACAGCACTCACACACTGACTGGAGGTAGGGCTCCTGGAGAGAGAAACATAGAGAGAGACAGAGAGAGAGAGAGATGGTTATTTGACAAAACAAAAAGGTGGCAGATGAAATGATTGAGGCATGAGAGTGGAGGATAGGAGAGGAGAGGCAGTGTGCTGGGAGGGGCAGGAAGGGGAGGAGAGGGGTGTCAAAAGGACAGGAGAGGATAGAGGGAGGGGGAGAGAGAAGGTATTTCATAAGAGGAGAGGAATTTGAGGAAGAGATAAAAGAAAGATAAGATAGAGAAAGTTAAGATTAAAACAGAGGGTGATTAGAATGAAAGCCTGCTTGGTAAATTCAAACGGCCAATAGACTCCAATGGTTCACAGTCTGCATATCCGACATGCAGTCTGACTCGGGTTACGGTTATAGACATTAGTGCATTATAGCAAGCTCAATATCTACTGCATTTTATACATAAATAAAAGTAGGCAATACAAACCGGTAGCTTGCCAAATTGGGATATTTCCTTTTTCCTTCACACCTCTGTGTGAATGTGGAGTCTTTTTTTCCCTAGTCACCATGTGCATAAGTCTTTCACGCTGCAAGATTTCTCTGCCGTGTTTGAAGGCTGAGAGGCCTAACTGGAGGTTTCTTTTCCAATAGTCCAATTAGTGGAGGTGGAGGAAAGGAAGGGAGAGGATATGCAGACTAGTGGTGGAGTAAAAAACAAGTCAAAAATGGCAGGGAGATAATAAGGATGAGAATAAAAGGAGCTTTCCTGGCCTTACCGCATGGCAGCATTAGTCAACCCAATGGACACAGCAAGATACCTCAATCTGCTGTTCAGAATGGCCACTCATTTGAGACACCACATTTTGAAAAGGTCAGCAAAATGTCTGTCTCTGTACTGTTTGTGTGTGTGTGAGGGAGTGTGATTGAGTGCGAGTGTGTGAGTGTGTGTGGCCGCATCCTTAAGGTTTTGCTCCTGGGGAGAGTAACCGTGCACATGTCTTGCCCAGAGATCGATACAAAGCAACCTCTTTTTGGGTGCTGAACAGACAACGGATCCACCGCCTCCCCGGTTGCCATGGTAGCGGGCACCAGCATTTAGCTGCTCTGTCTTTTTTATCGGCTCACACCATTACTGTCTAGCTTTTTTTACAGTGAAAATATTGAACCTCGTTCATATGTGGTTCATATGTTCATAAATGTTTAGAAATCCAATCTCTCATACTTAATACAATGAGAGGCAAGTAAGTATACCAAAAAACAACAAAAACACAATTGCACAATTCTAGCCGATACATACCTTTCATGCAAAACAACAATTACATTTCCATACCAATGGAATTTGGTAACAAGCAATCTAATTGGCCAATGTTTACTTTATCTCTATGTGTGTAAGTGGATGTGTGTGTGTATGTGTGTGTGCATGCGTGTATAATGAGTGTGTGTGTGTGTGTGTGTGTGTGTGTGTGTATGAAAGGAAGTGTGTGTAATGATGAGCGTTTATGTAATTAGGTGTGTGTGTGTGTGTGTGTGTGTGTGTGTATATGTGCAATGTGTGCGTGCGTGCATGTGTGTATGTGTGTTCTCTGTCCATCTGTACCTCCAGGATGACGTCCGCCCTGGACATGCAGCGGCCCCTGCAGAAGCTGACCTCCACGTTGTCCAGTCGACAGTCTCCTTTAGTGATGTTCCTCACCTGGGTGTGGCGCTGGCACTCTGCCTCTCGCTCGCCTTCTGCAGGGTAGGGATGGGGGGGAAAGAGAGGGCAAGGACATGAGACAGGCCATTATGTGAAGGTGAGACAAGCGGGAGAAGGGAAACAATGGATTGAAAGGAAGGGGGGGAATAGAGAGAACGAAGAACATGGAACAGTAAGAGAGAGAAATAGATACAGAAAGCACAATGACATTGGTGTGCCGAGAGAGAGAGGGAGAGAGAGACAGAGAGAGAGACGGGGAGAGAGACATTACAGCTCGAGTAGCAGGTATTTTAACGGCAAGGACTAGTTAATTCTCCAAACCAATTAGCAGGCAAAATACAGGAGGTGCTTTATTTTATTGAATGACATCACAGAACCTAAAAGATTAAAAAACTTGAATGAAACCCATGAATAACTAGTTTATTAAAAAGTTATTGAATTGACGATCCATTGCAATCGGCAAATTTACACTTGATTTTCTAGTCACTTTAATTTATAGCATGCGGTTGAATGAAAAAATCCACATGAACATCCCAAGAACTATTAAGTCATTAAGTCTAACGTGCACTTCAAATCGTGTGTTTGTGTGCATTAGTGTGTTCGTACACGCATGTGTGTGTTTGCGTATGTGTGTGTGCAAGTGATGAGAAAACCATGTTCATTATCTTTTGCAGGCGCATCTGGCACTGACCTGGGAATGATTCCCTGCACACAGGACAGCAGTTCCCGGGCTCCAGCACCCTAACTTCTCCCTGTGCAAGGATGCCAAAAGAGGGTTCTTTAGTTAGTAAGTACATTGAGACGATGCACAAAAGATAACCAAGAGATGGAGACAGATGGAGAAAGTGAGAGATGTGGTGAAGAGGGAACGGGCAGGCGCTCTATTAGAGAGTAGAGCTCGGTTATATGGCTAAGATCTTCTTTCCCGATGTAGAGCATTTTCTCATTTTATTAAAAACGTTAGTGCAAATAATAGAACTGCTAGAACAATCTGGTAAATTCAGAAAATTACATCACTTTACTGTGTACTGGGCCAGGTTAGGCAAATACACTCCACATGTAGGTCCTACGGATGGTTTTTCGCTGATAAATAACAATTATCAAAGAAAATGATTAATTATGAAATTAAAAGCCTTTATCAGAATTTGTCACGATTTGTCTCTGTTCCCCCTCCTATGTGGTTAGGTTTCTGTGATTTTGGCACATCCTGTCGAGTTTAATGTATTGTCTGCCTTGTGTTACTTGTTTGTTTTCATGCTCCACGTGTCTCTGTTGTGATTCTGACTCCGCCCCCACCTGTCATAGGTTACTTCCTGCCTTGTGTTGTTTCCCTGTGTGTTTTAGTGTGTAATTGTTCATTCATTGTTTCCCGTTTTATTTTGTAGTCTGCTTTTGGTTCTGTATACAGTATATATACTTTCAAAATATATTTTTCATCTTTCTTCTTTCTATTTTTTGCCTACTTCCTACGTACTGTCATCTGTAATGTCACAAGAGTTTCCCTGTTCAGAATGGCCCTGTGTTGTGATGTACATGTGACAAGAAAACACGTTGACTACCTTGTGTTTTAGTGTGCATCTGTTCATTCATTGTTTTATTCTGTAGTCTACTCTTGTTTTGTTATTTTCCGTCTTTTGTGTTTTCCCACCCTCATGATTGTCTTCACCAGTTTCCTTTTAGTCTCACCATAAAGTTCTATCTTATCTTACCTGTGTTCACTTCCATCATCAGTGGCTCCCTATTTATGCCTGCCCCAATCCTTTGTTCTTTATCAGATCCTTGTCATGTGTCATTATGTTGTGTGCGTGTTGTATTCTGGCTGTTGTGTATTCTTAGTATTGTGCTTGTTGTGATTAGTTGGTTCTGTCGTGTTCATGTCACCTGTACCTGCCTGCCATGTTTTGTAGATAAAATCCCTGAAAATCATCCTGCTGCCTGCATTTGGGTCCTTTTCCCATTTTCCTGGTTACCATCCATGACAGAATTAATAATAACGGAGCACCACCCTGAGATCAGGGACCAATAACCGGACAGTGGATTAAGTCTCATAAAATACACTGAGCTATCAAATTGGAACTATGATCAATAATTACCATATCTAGTAAAGGTTGAAGGATTCTGAGTTCTTTACGTGACAGAGGCTGGCTTCAACACAATATTCAAGCAAAAACCACAAACAGTTACAATATAAGAATGCTTATTAAATTCAAGTTGGCACTTCTAGTCTAGTAACTAGAAGTGGTAGTAGTCTAGCCACTACCACTACATTTACTACCACTACAAAATATGTGCTCGGGACCACAGTACTTAGGTGGCCAAACAGGATCACAGATGAGTCTGGGAAGAGTGATCAGGGTGTGCCCCATGTGTGTATGGCATAGGCATAGAGGTGATCTCAGTCTAGCCGACCTATGAGCAGACGCGATTGGGTCTATGGGCGGGACTTCACACATAGGTGTGAAAAAGGGTCGTGAGTGAAGGATCTTGGGGAACTGAGTTTTAATGGCTCGCCATAACAAAGGAGCATGTAGTCCTGCCAAGTCCAGCTACTGCCATGTGGCGTCAGGAGGTACAGCTCTTGTCTCGCAACCAGAAGGTTGCTGGTTCGATCCCCGTGCTCAGTCTAGCGAAGTGTCAACGTGTCCCTGAGCAAGACACCTAACCCTAACGGCTCCTGACATGTTGGTTGTTACCTTGCATGGTTGACGTCACTGTGTTAATGTCAGGCAACTGTGAAGTGCTTTGGATAAATGCATTTATTTACCATTTTGAACGGCCCTACACACATATGGATATATTGCCCAGCCCTATTAGAGAGTACTGCTTCATACGTCTGTTGTGAAACAGTCACGTTCTACAATCTGAACTTTGTTTCTGCAAAGAATTTGCTGAAAAGTTGGACGTACAAACAGAGCAGGGATCCTACATTAGAAAACAGATGAGGGCGGCAGCTCTTTCATACCAATAAATAACATGCTGGGATTGATGTGTTCAAATCGAACTTAAAGGTTGACCGAAGACTGAGGGGAAGGCGATTGATACAATTATGTAGGAGAGAGAGACAGAGCAAGAGAGCGAGAGTGAAAAAACGAGAGAGGTAGAAAAGATAAGATAAGATAAGACCGAAGGAAATTCTTGTGCCAGGTTGCATAGCAATACAATACAATAAAACAATAGAGAAATAAACAGAATAATAAAAATAAACTAACAGATTTAAAGATAGACAGAGAGAGAGGGAACGACAGAGATAGAGAGAGACATCCAGTGGTCCAGAACGTGCCACTGAGTGACAAGGTGTCCCATGGTACCCCGGTCTGAGAATAGCTGCGGTTTACATACCAAGTCATGCTGTCCACACACACACACACACACACACACACACACACACACACACACACACACACACACACACACACACACACACACACACACACACACACACACACACACACACACACACACAGCTTCAGTTTCTCTCCTCAGACTAACACACACGTTGACAGCACACATCAGCACCTCTTCACTGACTTTGCTGACTCTAACTAGAACTGTATGAGACATCATCACCATCTCTGAGTGATACTCACACACAGCCTCACCCTGAGGACCTATCCACCCACTCAGGGCGTGTGAGAGTTAGAAAGCAAG